>CAJGYO010000016.1:65793896-66144313 GCA_904845875.1 Miscanthus lutarioriparius
CTTGCTTGAGGGAGTTAGAGTGCCTAGATCTTTGCAATTCGCGCTACTGCTTTCGATTGAGGCCACCACCACCACACGCGTAATAGCCGCTACTACTATGCATCGCAATAGCTACTGCCGTCGTCGAGAGACCAAGATGAGTGGGGACTAGGGAATGGCCATTTGGCTAGGGTTACATTCTTGGATGCTAGTCACTCTTTATATATGGATGTTCATTTTGGGCCCCCACGACCTTAATTGGGCCTTTTAGCGGTGCTGATTGAATGTCCATTTAGTGGATTTGATCGGCTAATTGTTCCTATTAGCGCTAAAGATCAAATAGTAGCAAAATTGATCTATCCTAGTGTGCTTGTTGGCCGGCCGCACGCTATCTTTAGGGATTTAAATCCTTGATTAGGATGACCTAGATATAAGTACACAAACATATGAATCCAGAGAAACAACACAGAGAGAAGAATCTAGTCATCGTAAGAGCGTTAATAGATTGAGAGTATCAAGATTGATATAGATTTTCTGGTCAAGCAAAGATCGGTCCCACACCAACAAGGGCTAGATCGCCTGGGTCGCAAACGAACTGAAGAATGCAACAGATAACCAACATGCTTTCACGGTGAAGAGCAGCAAGGTTTACAAGCAAACCAGCAAAAGATAGCTATCACGCTTATGTGACGAAGAACAACTAGGTTTTAGGCAAGCAAATGATCGCCGTCGAAGCTCTCGCCCGGGAGGAACCCCGTTGGGGCAAAAACATCGGTAGGTTTTGCCCTAGTCTGGCCTCCAAGCCTAGGCGCCATCCTTATTGGTCATTGGGTCAAGCGATGAACAACAACATGAAGTTGGATTCTCTCAATGTACTATGATCTTCTCACATATATAGGGGTCTTAACCCACTAGGAAACCTTTGCACATCAGAATCTACAAGTTTCTTAGTTTTTGGACTAAATTGGCTTAGCCAACTTTCCCTGGCAAAGTCTTCTATCCCAAGTTTTGTGGCAAAAGTCGACTACCCCAACTTTCGAGGTCTCCTTCACAACTTTCCTAAGAGAATTTGCATGCGACCATAACTCTCTCATTTGGACTCTGAATTTGATGATCCATATATGTTTTTCGATCACTTTGGCAAGAGGAACGTAACGACGAAGTTTAATTTGCACTTTGAGAACTTCAACTCGCCCCGAGGCTAAGACGACTTCTAAGTCGGCTAGGCCATCTTTCCTGCCTCAGTCTCATCTTTTTGTCAATTTTGTGTGTCAACACCATCTCACTTGTCTGTTCCACACCTTATGATGTCTATAGTTGTGTGACACCATCTTCTCCTAGAATTACAAGTGAAACTAAATCAAAGTATATTTTGCACGAAAAGAATTGAATTACAAAAACCTTAGTATTTATTTGCAAAAAATCCCTTAGCATTTAGCTACCTTAACGAACCATCTAGAAACAATATTTAAAAATATAAATAATTAAATTACGAGTCACATATATGTTTCTTTGCCTTTAAAAATGCTTCAACCCAAAATGCGATGAACAAAACAGAACCTTCTATTTCATGGATTGCTTCTATTCTGTCAAATACAGCATCTGATCACTGATCACACATACTGTGTGGCCCTTGAAATCAAAGTGAAATAAAACCATATGAAGCTATTTTCCCCCAGAACTTCAAGACAAGCCAATTAAATAACAAAAAGCCCTTCCAAAATAAAAAAAACAAAAGCTTAGCACAACCTACAACACAGATCTGCAAATACAACCACAACACAGATCTGCAAAATAAAGCAACAAAAGAAGGGGAAGATAGCACACTTTGCTTGCTTGCCTGCATAGTCATCTCACCCTGATTTGTACTGTTGTGTAGTTGTGCCATTGTGTGGCGCCATCTCCTCCCAAAATTACACGCCAAACCAAAGTAAAAATCATCAATCGATTATAAAAAAAGTAAAAATCATCTATGTTTTCCAGCTACAAAAATCTGAAATCGGAAGAAACCAACATATAAATATCCCGGAGATAATTTTACTCCCCCGCCTGACCTAAAACCCTCGCCTTATCTTCTCATCGCCTCGCCTCCCCCCACCCGGCTTCCTCGAATCCTACTACTGCTGCCGCTGTTTTCTTGCTTCGTTGCGTGCTGGCGGAGCAAGAGGCGGCCATGGCCACCACCACCGACGCCGCCCCAGTTGCGCCCGTGGAGGAAGAGAGCGCCGCCCCGGCGGCCGCCGAGGAGGAGCCGCCCAAGAAAGTCGAGGCGGCCGTGGCTACCACCGACGCCGCCCCAGTCGCGCCCGCGTCCGCGCCCGTGGAGGACGAAACCCCGGCCCCGGCGGCGGCCGAGGAGGAGCCCACCAAGAAAGTCGAGGCGGCGGCGGCGGAGGAGGTGGAGGAGGATAGGGAGGCGCCGAAGAAGGTCTTGGCGGGTGGGGGAGAGAAGGAGGAGGAAGAGGACGTGAGATTGGAGGGGAAAGGTGAGGGCTTTCGGGGTCCGGAGGCCGAGAACGGCCAGGCGGAGGGTGTCAGAGGAGGATATGATGGCGGGGAGGTAAAAGAGGCGGAGGAGGATGATAAAGGTGTGAATTTGGGAGCGGCGGAGGCCGAGAAGGATGATGGCGGCGAGGAACCAGCGTCGGAGGACGGGGAGGCAGCCGCTTCTGGGGCCGCGATCGTGCCAGCGGTGGAGTCCAAGTCGGAGAACGGCGAATTGGGGGAGGGGGATCCTTCTCTGGCTTTCCATGATGCGCTGGAAGGTGATGAGAAGGGCGAATTGCGGGAGAAGGAGCAGCAGGAGGAGGAAAGAGGTGCTGCAGTGGAGGTAAAGGTTGTGGATAAGGTGTCAGATGATGCTGAGGCGCCGGTGGCCGAAGAGGAGAAACTGGAACCGGAAGTTGAGAAGAGCGAGGAGGTAGGTTCTGGGGGTGGAGATGGTGGTGAGTTGAGCGATGAGAAGGAGGTTGAGGTCTCCCCTCCAAGCGAGGAGGCGGCGGAACCACAGGATAAGGTAGCCCCTGAAGCTAATGGTGAATTGGGCGATGAGAAGGAAGGAAGTGATGATGTGGTGGCTCTTGGAGGCGAAGAAGCCCCGGATGAATCGACTAACAAGGATGCTGATGGTGACGATGTGGTGGCTCTGGGAGGTGAAGAATCCCCAGAAGAATCAACTAAGAAGGATGCTGATGTTGAAGATGAAGCCACCAAGCCTGAGCCACCGAGTGAGGCGAGTCCAGTGGTAAGTGAGCATCCTCAATCTGATTTTGTTGCTAGTAGTCTTGATGCTAGTGGGGATGTAAACAATTCAAATGTTACACTGACCCAGGTTATGAAGGATGGAAGCATAGAGGAGCTTGCTCCTGCAAGTGCTAACAGTGTGCTTGAGGATAGTCCTGAGAAGGAGCAGAATGCTGAAGACCAGGCCACTGCCAGTGAAGCGGTGGAAGATGTTGGTGTCGACAAGCCCACAGAGGTTGAGAGTGTTGCTGCGCCTAGTGCTGATGGTATCTTGTCTCGAGAGTTGTCTCCAGAATCAAGCAATGAAAATAATGGTGCTGATGAGATTGAAAGTGCCACTGAGGTTGTTGATCGTGAAGTGGAGGCTGTTGATAATGACATAATTGAGGTTGTACCAGATGACGAGGATGGGGTTGGTAATGAGGCTGACGACGATGATGACGGGGCGAACTCTGACACGAGTCCCGCACGGGTTGCAATCTTAGAGAGCTCTGATGCCGCGAAGCAGATTATGAAGGAGCTTGCAGAAGGCTCTAGTGGTAGTGTCTCAAGAGACTTCACCAATAGCATGGATGGGCAGATTATGCTTGATGATTCTGAGGATGACGAGGATGATGATGATAATGATGATGGGGATGAGAAGGGATTTGATTCTGCTGCCTTGGCGGCCCTTCTCAAAGCGGCAACCGGTGGATCCTCAGATGGGAATATCACAGTTTCTTCACAAGATGGTTCTAGAATATTCACCATGGACCGACCTGCTGGTCTTGGTTCATCAGCCCCTTCTCTGAGGCCGACTGCGCCTCGCCAACCTGCCCGGTCAAACCTATTCAGCTCCTCGGAGCTAGCAGTTACTGCTGACCCTACAGAAGAGATGACAGAGGAAGAGAAGAAGCTACACGACAAGGTTGAGTTGATTAGAGTAAAGTTTCTGCGTCTGGTTTACAGACTGGGAGCTACTCCTGAAGAAACAGTTGCAGCACAAGTGCTGTACCGTCTGAGCCTTGCTGAGGGTATCCGACATGGTAGGCAGACAAACCGAGCATTCAGCCTTGATAATGCGCGGAGGAAGGCCTTACTTCTTGAAGCAGAGGGAAAGGAGGATCTGAACTTCTCATGCAACATACTTGTTCTAGGAAAGACTGGAGTTGGTAAAAGTGCAACTATCAATTCTATATTTGGTGAAGAGAAGTCCAAAACTGATGCCTTTAGCTCAGCAACCACCAATGTGTGGGAAATCGTTGGTGATGTGGATGGTGTCAAGATTAGAATCATTGATACACCTGGCCTTCGACCCAATGTTATGGACCAAGGATCAAACAGAAAGATTCTTGCTGCTGTCAAGAAATATACCAAGAAATGTCCGCCAGATATTGTTCTATATGTGGATCGTCTGGATAGTCTGAGTCGTGATCTCAATGATTTGCCTCTTCTGAAGACAATTACTGCTGTTCTTGGCTCATCCATATGGTTCAATGCCATTGTTGCACTCACACATGCTGCCTCTGCTCCTCCTGAAGGCCTCAATGGTGCTCCCATGACATATGAGGTCTTGATGGCTCAGAGATCCCACATCATCCAGCAGTCCATCAGGCAGGCTGCTGGAGATATGCGCTTGATGAACCCAGTAGCCCTTGTTGAGAACCATCCTTCGTGCAGGAAAAACCGTGAGGGCCAGAAAGTTCTTCCGAATGGCCAAAGCTGGAGGCATCAGATGCTGCTTTTGTGCTACTCCTCAAAGATATTATCAGAAGCCAACTCACTTCTGAAGCTTCAGGATCCTAATCCTGGAAAGCTTTTTGGCTTCCGTTTCCGCTCCCCACCTCTTCCTTTCTTGTTGTCCTCACTCTTGCAGTCTAGAGCCCACCCCAAACTTTCTGCTGAGCAGGGTGGCAATGAAGGTGATTCTGATATTGAATTGGATGACTATTCTGATGTAGAACAAGATGATGACGAAGAAGAATATGATCAGCTTCCACCCTTCAAGCCCTTGACCAAAGCTCAGCTTGCAAGGCTCACAAAGGAGCAGAAGAATGCTTATTTTGATGAGTATGACTACAGGGTTAAGCTTCTCCAGAAGAAACAATGGAAGGATGAGATCCATGAGGTTAAAGGAGATGAAGAGGGGAAAACTGATCTTGATGATTATGGGTATGCAAATATCGCTGGTGAGAACGATCAGGATCCTCCTCCAGAGAATGTATCAGTTCCCTTACCTGATATGGTGCTGCCTCCTTCATTTGATTGTGACAATCCCACATACCGGTACCGCTTTCTGGAGCCAACTTCGACTGTCCTAGCAAGGCCTGTTTTAGATGCACATGGATGGGATCATGACTGTGGTTATGATGGAGTGAGCGTTGAAGAGACACTAGCTATCCTTAGCAGGTTCCCAGCAAATGTAGCAGTTCAGGTCACCAAGGACAAGAAGGAATTTAGCATCCATTTGGACTCTTCCATCGCAGCAAAGCATGGAGAGAATGCATCATCGCTTGCTGGTTTTGATATCCAGACTGTTGGGCGGCAGCTTGCATATATTCTCCGAGGCGAGACAAAAATCAAGAATATCAAGAAGAACAAGACCACTGGAGGGTTCTCAGTAACTTTCCTGGGTGACATTGTGGCAACTGGACTGAAGGTCGAGGACCAGCTCTCCCTTGGGAAGAGGTTGTCACTAGTTGCCAGCACTGGTGCGATGCGAGCCCAAGGGGACACTGCATATGGAGCTAACTTGGAGGCACGCCTGAAGGACAAAGACTATCCAATTGGCCAGTCCCTCTCAACCTTGGGCCTCTCTCTGATGAAGTGGCGCCGGGACCTTGCTCTGGGCGCAAACTTGCAGTCCCAGTTCTCCATCGGAAGGGGGTCGAAGATGGCAGTTCGACTTGGTCTGAACAACAAGCTGAGTGGGCAGATCACCGTCAGGACAAGCACCTCAGAACAGGTCCAGATCGCACTTCTGGGTCTCATACCGGTTGCAGCCTCCATCTACAGGAGCTTCTGGCCCAGTGAACCATCCTTTGCTTATTAGCTTGTCTGGAGGAGTCCCAGTTTAATTATTTCATAACCATATCATTTCTCTTAGCAATTTTCCTTTTCATATGAACCATGTTTCCTGCTGTTTCAGTTTACTCCTTTGTAATTCCTATCATAATTTTGGCTGAAGAGGGTTGTGAGATTTATCTGGAACTATAGCTGAATAAATAATGTCGCGGGATGTAGGGTCCTTGTGGTTACCAATCTGTAGCGTTTTTAAGTCTATTCTGATTATTCTTGTGGTTATCAATCTATTAGTGTTTCTAAGTCTATTCTGATTATTCTATGAGTACTTCTGCTTTGCTACTAATGCTGATGTGGACATGTTATCGTATTACTGGGAGTAGCTGGCGAGAGCATGCATTGTATCTAGCTGTCCCTATGGTCATTGTGATCATCATCTATTAGCGAGCTTAGACCCAGAATTGTTGATGTTTCTTTTTAGGATCACATATTCCTGCATTTGCATCATAATATTGAAGACCTGAACTCTGCGCATGTATCAGTAGTTGAGGTGCACTGTTTCTGTATCAGTTTTTTTAGACGCTATCCATGATGCGTCATTGGTTTCTGCAGAAAACAACAATCCTGCTGAACGTGGAAACAGGAGTGATAGTAGCAAATGGATTCACCATTCTACTGACTAGCTAGCCCTTTTTTTTTTCTTTTCTTTAAGATTGTTTGCATGGCAATTGCAAGTATGTTGAAGGGTCAGGTCTAGTTTGCAGTTTCGGGATGTCTTCCGTTTCCTGTCTTTTGTGAACTCGAGTCAAGTTATGAATATGGCAAAATTGCACACCTGATGAAACGGTGCATCGATAGATGGGCCAGCGGGACGCTGATCCGTAGTAGTAAGGGCCGAATTTTTTTTGTTTTTTAGCTTTTTTTTGAAAAAATTTCACAAATATGCCTCTGGAGTTATGCTTTTAAAATCTGGACCCTTAGCTCGGCGTGGTGGCGCCGAGCTTACACGTCTCGGCGCCATAGATTTTGACGTCAAGGTCTTAGACTCGGCGCAGACATGGCGGTGACTTGGCAGGCATCTTGGCGTCGTAGATCTTGGCGTCGAGCTTAACGCCGTAGATCTTGGCGTTGAGCTTGGCGCCGTGATTATTGGCGCCAAGCTTGGCGCCGTGGTTATTGGTGTCGAGAATTGCGTCAAGATCTATGGCGCCGAGGTGGTGTTTTAACCCGGCGTCCAACCTTCCTGTCCGAGCCTTCTTCCTCTTCTTTCTCCTCCCTCTCGGGTTTTTTCTCTCCCCACTTCGTCCTACCTCACGAATCGACACATTGGACCTTAGAAACTTTGATTTGATCCGTAGATCTTCGAGAGCAAGGTATCCTCGTTCCCTCCTAGTTTTTTTCAAATCGATTCGATATATATTAGTCGGATTTTTCAACTTAAGAATCGTCATTACTTAGGGTTTCATGCAATTTTAATATTTATATTATACAACCGTAGAATGGCAAGGCGTGGAAAAGCTACCAAACCAAGGTAACCTCAGCGCACGTTGTTATGATATGGGTTCATTGTTGTAGATCAAATGGGAAACCCTAGGTGTAGGGTTTAATGTTAATTACTTTAGGTTCTTAAAACGAAAATGGCTAAATTGTAGTTATGGTCATATGACCGAAAATGCCTTCGACCTATTGCCTCTGCCTAGTGGTGTTCCAGTGCCCATGTACTTTTGCGGCGATCCTTGCAAGGTAGCCAAGTCCGATGAAGATGACACATATAGGCAGAGGTATTGGATGTGTTCCAATTTTGCGTTTGAGCCTACACTTCGTCAGCGCCGTATTAACAAGATGGTGAGGAATTGATGTTTGTGTCATATGACATCTTGCATGATTTTTTTTGTTTTGTAACAATTGTATTTTTTGCAGACCCCTCCACCGCTCTGTGATTTTGACCAATGGATCGATATTGAGATCAAGCCTGAAGACAAGGAATGGATGCAGAAACTATTGTGGTGGGAGGCAGAGGACAATGAAATGATGGAGAAGAGACGTGGAGAGGAGGCTGCAAAAAAGGAGCACAAGAAAGAGGAGAAAATGAGGCATGTTGGTGCGTACAGGGAGAAGAAGCTTGAGTGTGCACGCCGAGCGAAAACAGCGATAGAGAAGAATCCCGATACCCTGAGGAATGAAAAGTGGACTCGTTACACTCAGTAATCTTCATTACTTGCTAGTTCTATGGTTCATTCATGAACAATGTTGTCTATTGTTGGACTTTTTCATTGTGTTATCATGTAATGCACTTTAAGTATGGGCATGCTTAGGTTATGTACCGCGTTATTTAGTTTGTTGGCACGTACTTCTAGTATTATTGTGTTGTTTAATGTGTCATAGTATTGGACTTTTCATTATGTAGTTGTTTTTATTATTTGTGGTCATAATATTTAGTTTAATATTGCGGACATAGTGAAATATGATCACGTGCTGTAAACAAAACCTAACGAAGTAGGACATTATATAATTCAACACACAAAACACATAAATGACATATGAGAACATGTACCGAACTAGGGTACAGAGGTCCTGAACTAAACCTAACATGCCTTAGGTAATTGAAGCAAACAACAAGCACGAGAAATGACATATGAGAACATGTACCAAACAAGGGTACATAGTTCCTGAAAGGGACCGTGACGCCTAAGAGGGGGGGTTGAATTAGGCAACTTAAAAGTCTAACTCTTAACTATGATCGCTTTTTCTATCCTTAGCAAAACCTATACAAAAAGATAAACTATCTAAATATGCAACTATGGTTTTGCTAGTGTGTTACTATCTCTACCGCAAAAAGGAGTTATGCAAGCAATATAAATGCGGAAGCTAAAGAGTAAGGTAGAGATATGCAAACTCCCGTCGATGACTCCGGTATTTTTACCGAGGTATCGAGAAGCGCACAAGCTTCCCCTAGTCCTCGTCGGAGCCCCTCGCAAGGAATCCCTCGCAAGGGCCAAGCTTAGGTCGGTCAGTAACTCCGTGGATAGCCCCGGGTCTTCCCCACGCGTAAGTGGGTCTCCGGTGTGCCTTCCAAGCAAGCCTCTCCTGGATCGCTCCCCGCCGTCTTCACTATCAAGCTTCTAACCGAACGCCGCGGGCCTTGTTCCCTTGATTTTACGGTGGCGGCCACACCACAAATACGGTTGGTGTGATCTCGCAAGACTACAAGCCCCTCCGATGTACAACAATGGTGCGGCGTAAGCACCGAGTGATAAGTGTGTAAACCTCACTAAACACTAGGCCTAAACCTAGAGCAAGCGCATAAGCGGTGGTCTAATCAACCTAAGCACTTTGCAAAGCACCTACGCTAATCACCTAATGAATCACTAAGCACTATGCAAGTGGAGATCACTAAAATGGTGCATCAACACCCTTGTTATGTTTCCTCAACTCTCCACTTATCAAATGGCGGTTGGGGAGTCTATTTATAAGCCCCCGAGAGAAAGTAGCCGTTGGGAACGAAAACACTTTTACTACTTGGCCGGGACCTTCTTGTCAAATCCCGACCGGACGTGTCCGGTCGTCCGACCGTTGAGCGCTCACGTTGATCGGACGACCGTCGAAGTCCGGTCATTGTTGATCGGACACGTCCGATCTTGTTGTCGCTGCTCTAGAACCTCTCTAGACTCGATCGGACGCTTCTGAGTTCTGCGTCCGGTCGATATCCATAGCGTTGGTCGATCTTTGAATGTGTTGCCGAAATGATGAACAGTGCCATCATCGCGTTCGGTCACTTCTAGTCCGCAGCGTCCGGTCACTGCTGCTGACGCTGCTATTGCCGAACATCTTGATTGGACGCGTCCGGTCGCTATAAGAACCGAGACCGGTCACCTCTGTGAAGCTTGTTTCTTCGCGATCTTGCGTCCGGCTTGGTTTCTATCTTCGTGCTTGGACTTTGCTTGATATCTTGGGTCTTCTCTTGTGCTTCTAGGGTCTTGCTTATGGTGTTGATCGTGGGATCATCATGTTGCCTTCGTCCAAGTCACGTCTGTCGATGTTTTACCACCGGCAACCCGTCACGGGGTACCCGGGACGGTGATTTGTTCGGAGGGGTATCGGCGTTTGCAGGAACTCGATGGTAAACGTAGGGAGACAATGATTTATACTGGTTCGGCATGCCAGAAAGTCATGGCGCCCTACGTCCGATCCCGGTGTGGATAATATATTGCGCCCTGCGCTCTCTTGTCCTCTTAATCTCTATCAAGATCTAGAGGTTTTTGTTGTGTGTTGTATGGTGTGTTCTTGTGTAAGTGCCGATCTAGGGACCCCTGCCCTCCTTTATATAGTCCAGGAGAGGCGGGAGTCCTAGTCGGTTACAAAGTAGAGATCATAGTAGGATTACATGTAACTAGTTCTAGTAGGATTACATATAGGGAATCCTAGTTGGACTAGGTCTTCTTCTCTCTTCTTCATGGGAAACCCCATGGGTCCCGCATCGACAAGCCCCCGAGCATCTCATGGATGAGCTTCGGAAGCCTTCTTGTTCTTCTTGGCCTTCGTTGAGTTGTTGTAAATCCGTTCCAGGTTCTTCTGAAGTGAAACCTTGAGATGGTCTTCTT
This sequence comes from Miscanthus lutarioriparius, assembly GCA_904845875.1. Lineage (NCBI taxonomy): Eukaryota > Viridiplantae > Streptophyta > Magnoliopsida > Poales > Poaceae > Miscanthus > Miscanthus lutarioriparius. The sequence continues at coordinate 65,804,720 of CAJGYO010000016.1, forward strand.
TTGGTTGGTTCATCATGACTAATGTGCACTTTTTTTTCTAAAAAGTGCACTTTCGAGGAATGTAGCCCTGAGCCTCTTGCTTGTTGGGACAAGAAGCGGATGGTCCCTTTAGTCTTCTTGGTTGCTCCGAGAAGTTCTTTTTTACGTGGGTGCAATTTTTCAGTAAAAATTGCACTCACCGAGTGTAACCCTCGAGCTTCTTGCTTTTGCTTGCAAAAGTTGGAGAGTCGATTCTTGTCTTCAAAAATTTACGGGGTTATGTATCCCATGAGCCCCGAGCCTTCTCCGAGTACTTTTCTTTAGAATAGAAATCGGATGAAGGGTCTTGATGTATTGTCGTTGTTGTAGTCTTGAGTACTTGTATTCTTGGTCTTTCGTCCTTGAATCCGAGCCCCGGCGTAGTTGAAGCGAATCTGAGAGCCTCCGAGCTTAGTGTTTGACTAAGCCGTGATGCTCTTTCGAGTTGTTTTTATTCATCTAGGTTGTTTTAGACTTCTACGGTTCTTGATGTACCTCTTCTAGGTTGTTTGCACTTCGTCCGTGTTCTTTCTCAACTTGTATGTACCTCATCCGGGTTGTTTTCCGATCAATCCAAGTTCTTTTTGTCTTGATTTACATTTCCCAACTTATACGGGTTGTTTTTCTTCAATCTGGTTTTTTTTCTAATTGTCTTGATTTACATCCCGGCTAAATGCAGGTTGTTTTCCTTCAATTCGGGTTCTTTCTCGATCTTGTCTTGGTTCTTGCCGCACCTTGTCGGGGTTCTTTTTGATCAATCCGGGTTCTTTCGAGCTTGTCTTGGTTCTTGCCGTACCTCATTGGCGTTTTTTTTATCAAACCAAAGTTGTTTACGGACTTGTCTCGAGTAAAATAGCTCTCGGGGCGTGTTTTTCCCGATCTCATGGTATAGATGTAGCTCCCCTGCATGTTAAACATAAAAATATATTGTAAATGACATTCCAGATATGAAGTCGGGAGCATGTCCCATATTTGAATAATCAATCAGGGGTGGGCCCCGGCATTATGAAATGCATATAAACTTTTTGCGTCTTGCTCTTGCTAGGCCATGCAAATTCCTCAGGTAGTGTCCTGTTACGTTTAAGCACTTGAATCTCTGGCGTATGGTTCAGCGGTTCATGATGTGACCATGTGAGCACTGGCTTTTCGGTTCGTGACCGTCCATGTGAGTAGACAAGCTTCACGGATTAAGGCGTGTTCTACGAGGAATTGGCTGACCGTTAAGGAAGACCTAGAGCACTATGTTTGCTCGCATGAGGATTTGACTTTAGAGCACTATGTTTGCTCGCATGATGATTTTGTGTCTTCCGAGACATATACAAATAATATCTGAAATATATAAAAATGAGACGTGACTTAGCTTGGTTCGTGGTCGCGTTGTGTCGATCGCCCGTAGCCGAGTAGTCGATTAGTGCGGCATGGAGCTGAGTGGAGCCGAGTTGTTGTAAGTAGACTTGATAACTTTCGTCACTGATGTAGTGAACACCTTGACATTGTTCGGGTAGTTCCATCTTGACACTTTGGTGTTGTCGGGTAGTCGGATATGAGCCGAGTTGTGTTTGAACCAAATTTTGAGAACTCGGACCGGTGGCTTGAGCGTAGTTGGGGAGTTGTTGAATTTGGAGCGTAGTTGTTTATTTGAATCGAACGGACTCCTTGATTGTTGTTTTTCTCCGTCTTTCTTTGGTCACGGGTTCGATCTCTTGTGAGGCCTCAATTTTTGTGTGCCTATATCAATATCGGATCGTGGTCTCTTGGTCTTGTTTTGCTTCCTTTGGTTTTGCGACTCCGTGGCTTCTTGCATGTCTTAGACAATATCGTGTATATATATATATATATACACACGTAGGCCTCTTTCCTTATTTGCTTGTTGCTCATAATAAATGCGGGTACACATGCACCGCATAGATCCGTAGCTTGCATGTCTTGAGCTGCCTTCTAGTAGCTTCTAAGTTTAGTCGTTGACGTCATCTTGCATAGCCGTAATTAAATTGGTATTCTTCCTTGCTTGCATGTCGCCGGTTTGTGTAGGAGCTGGACTCGTCATGTCCAAGTTGTATTAGAATCGCATGGAGCGAATTGTTGACGGAGGTGGTGTGGCGGTCTGTCTTGTTACGGTTTGTCCGAGTTGTGGTCGAAGTCGGCACCGGCTTGAGTAGAGTTCAACTCGGAACCGCCGATGCTCGACGGAGAGCGTCGCGTGGGTTAGAGTCGGACTTCGGCCCGAGTGGGCTCAAGCCCACACGTGGTGCTTCCTTGTCGGCGTGCTTTGTCTAATGCCATTAGTCTTGCATGTAGATTCTTCTTGGATCAACGGAACGTGCGGTTGCATGGCATCCTCCGTTGTTGTAAACACGCTTAAGCTGAAGATGGCGAGTTGTCGATGAGGTCTTCGTGACGAATCTTGATCTTGAGGTCCACCGAGCTCTCAAACGCAAAGCGCCGAGAACCCCGCTGGCGCGCGCCAAATGCCGATGTTTTACCACCGGCAACCCGTCACGAGGTACCCGGGACGGTGATTTGTTCGGAGGGGTATCGGCATTTGCAGGAACTCGATGGTAAACGCAAGGAGACAATGATTTATACTGGATCGGCACGCCAGAAAGTCACGGCGCCCTACGTCCAGTTTGGTGTGGATAATATATTGCGCCCTGCGCTCTCTTGTCCTCTTAATCTCTATCGAGATCTAGAGGTTTTTGTTGTGTGTTGTATGGCGTGTTCTTGTGTAAGTGCCGATCTAGGGACCCCTGCCCTCCTTTATATAGTCCAGGAGAGGCGGGAGTCTTAGTCGGTTACAAAGTAGAGATCCTAGTAGGATTACGTGTAACTAGTTCTAGTAGGATTATATGTAGGGAATCCTAGTTGGACTAGGTCTTCTTCTCTCTTCTTCGTGGGAAACCCCATGGGTCCCGCATCAACAACGTCTTGCACCCTATTGAACTACAAAACAATTACTTGCAAATTCATTAGTCCAATTTGGTTGTGTTGGTCAGCAAACACCAAAATTCAAAGTAAATGGGCATAGGGTCTATTTTCTTTATAGTTCCTTCAACTAAATCTAACATGCCTTAGGTAATGAAACCAAACAACAAACATATAGATGTGCCATGTGAATAAGATAGGGTCGTCCTAATAATGAAACCAAACAACAAACACATGGATCTCCCATTGTTGTTGGTGGTGGTGGCGGGGGTGACGGCGGAGGCCCCTTGTTCTTGTGATTAGGGCAGGTGCAATATGGATCATTGTAGAGTGCCTCCTGTGAACCTGCACCATTGTTGTTGTCGTCGTCTTCATCTTCCTTGTACCCGCTGCTAACTTCCCTTTGTAGATCAAAGATTTGGTCCTATAGGTAGTAGATGTACTGCTGATGCGGATAAATTGATCGAGGATCGACCCACCTAGTGAACCCACAGTTTTCTTCAGACTCAGAAGACTACAATAAATATGTCCTGTGAGTTGTAATGGTATTTGAGAAACATATTTAATAAATGAAATGTAATAGTAATTACCCATGCTCGCGGGCATTTGAAGAAGCGACGACCTCCGTCGATCCCCTCGGTGAACATCTGCACTAAGCAGTCCTCACCATGCATGTATTTTGGCCAATCTTCCTTCCTGTTATTGTATCCTCTGAGAGGGCACTCTTTAGTGAAATCACTCTTACTCTCGGGGGGAAACTGATACACTGGTTCCTCAAAGAAATCAGGCCGAAGAGACCCCTCCCACACAATGGGAGTTCCCTTTGTCCCCCTTTCCTCTCTCACTCCCGAAACCCTTTTCTCTAGATGACCATACAGACATTCCTACTCCAACAAAACCGAATACTAGTTTGGTTTTCCTTTTGGTTAGAAATGCATCCTAGAACGCATATATATAGGCGGAGGCAGGTTTGCTAGCCGTTGTATTATGCTGTAAATGCTCCTGGAAAGTCTACTCAGAATCACTGAAAAGCGTGCATCGTAGGACACTAGAGAGCCTAGATTCCATGACTGAAAAGCATATTCGATTTCAGACTTCAATCACTATTTCAAAGGACACTGAAAAATCTATTCGACGGTGACATGACAAATCACTGTAAAGGCTATTTCCCCTAGATTCCATGACTAAAAAGCCTATTCGATTTCAGACATCAATCACTATTTTGAACCTGAAAAAATGATGCCGCTGATTAATACGTACTTTAGGCAGAAAATTTCACCATAATTTCTCCTATTTTTTATGCCATCCATACACAAATATGAGATGAATATTTAACCTCAATACAACATATACAAACATACAAATATATGCCACATTCATCTGAAACCATATACATGAGCATATTAATAGTCCACACAGTCTATAATTATAGTTCATAGTAGTTCATATTCGATAATAATAGTCAATACAGTCCACAATAGTTCATAATGAAAGTCCACAAAATTCATAATACTACATAATAACATCTACCATAAACCCTCACTGCCTCCTAGTCTTACCCTTATCCTTGTGACCAAGAGCGTCGGTGCCTGGAGTGTAAGGGTCAGGTGGACGACGTCGCCTAGTGCCTGAAGGCTATGTAGGCTGAGTCGAGTGAGCGTCCTAGAGCTGAGACGGGCCAAGCTCCTCGTGCTTCTGGTCCACCTCATTGTCCTCGTCCTCGTCCTCGTACGCAATGCCTATGGACCCTGTAGGTGCTTGGCTAGATGAACCTAAGCCTCCTCTGTCTGTAGAAGGAACGTGCACGTCTTGCGTCATGGCTGTCCTGCAACCACAACGAGCAGCCGCACAACGTAGCTGACATGACAGTCTCTGTTGTACAAAATAATGTTAACTAAAAGAATTTAACGTATTAATAATATATTTCAAAGAATATTTTGAATCTTACATCTAGGAAGCTACGCATGTCATCGTCCCTGACTCTCGGATGAAAGCGCTCAATGTCTTCAACCGAGCATTTGAGGGTATTACCCTACAACAAAGTTCACAGTAAGATTGTGGTGGACATTGAAAAATGAGGACGCTACTAATCTAGTATGGAGTACTAGTTAATTCCTGACCAGTTCCTCAACTCCATCTGTTGTACTGAATTATAAGGATGCTAGGACTCAAAGGTGCCACTAACTAAAATAGAGACCTCAAACGCAGAATGTATTGGCATGCAACTTAACATAGAAAAATAAGGCAATTGACTTACCACTCTGTCCAAGATTGGTCCTGCCTCCACCTGTCTTCCTACACGAGTAGTTTGGTCGTACGTCGTGTCTTCATCGTCGGAGGACTCGATGTCGACGTAGTCATCTTATGTCCATTGTAGCCTCAGCCTGCAACGTGTCACACATTGGTACCAAGCTTGGTAGCGCCTATACTCATGGTTCATGTGCGGCTCGTTGTTCTCATCCACGTTGTCGTGCAACAGCTCCCATTGTTTAATGTAGTACTAGTAGTGCTTCTCTCAATCAAAAATCTTCCTATTCTTCTGACGATCCAACCTGCACGTCACGTAAGATGTTAGTTTCTAGCAGGTATGAAATTGATGCTGTAAAACGATGGCGCCTAAGCTATATGATGTGACTATTTGATGTAAGCTTCTCAAGAAAGGTACATAGTGATTGAAGAAATCATATGTAACAATATCATCATATGTAAGCTTCACTATGGAAAATGTTACCATGTGGGTTCCAAAGAAAAAAGAGAAAATAGATCATGACATGGGTTGAACCCATAGTCCTATAACTTGCCATAATGATGAGAGCAAGAAATGCCCATACACGCACATTCATCTCAATCCATGTACATGTCACCATATTAAAAGTGCATGTATGTCATCATTACTTCATCTTGTATAGGAATTAATGGAAATGGACCATCATGAGACAATTAAAATAGCAAAACACTTACTTGTGTAAGTCAACGCCAGTCGAGAATGGAGCCATTGGCCAAAGTTGTCTCACTCCAAATTGGCGTGCAACTCTATCTGGCAGGTGGAACTCGACAGCATAGAAATAGATTAGAGGGCACCTCATCCTATAGAAGTCGTCGTCGCACCCACACATGTTGCTCAACTGAAAAGGAAGTGCCCCTCTCCATTGTATGGCTCCCACGACACCTACAACATGTCCAAACAAGATGTTAGATGCTATACTAAACCATTTCAAACCAGCATAGGAAATAAAATTTACTTACACTAGACGTCGTGAGCGTGTCTAGCTCGTTCGTGAATTCAATGTACGTCCGCTCTAACCTCGCGTGCGGAACCCTAACCTGGTCCCAAAAGTACGCCCACGTCGGCTGCCGACGTGGAGGCTGACCTAGGAACCACTCACGACTAGCCAGAACCTCAGGACGGCCAACTGGTAGATGAGCCCACATCCACAACTAGAGCAGGTACACGCATCCACCAAGTGACGATGAGGACAAAGTCCGATGACATGCCTCGCAAAGCTACCGGTAAAGAAAACCCAACACTGTAGAGCCCCAGCTGTACTGACCCACCTGGTCCCAGTCAATGAGGCAGTGGACCTACATCCACGACGCAGTGTCACCCATGGCATCGGAGAAGAGAACACAGCAAACAGGTGTAGGATCCATGCCCTGCAGTAGTACCCAACTGTCTCCTCATCTGCATCCTCGGGGCACTGTGCGAACTCTTGCTGGAGCCAGGAGATTAGAACTCCAGAACTGCGAGCCCCTTGCTCGCCAACCTCACGCCCAAGGAAGGCCTCTACTCATGCTCTCCAACCTTTTGACCTGCACTGCCTAGTCACTGCGTTGCCGTGAATCCTCAGACCTAGCATCTTCGGCAGGTCTGGGCGTGGACTGTCATCTCTCCGAAAAGGCAAGTGAAAGTTGTGAGTCTCGGCGCCACCTACATTTTAGACAAAGCAAGATTACATGTCAAAAGACAAGCGCATGAACAAATGGCGAGAAATAGAGGCAATGATTGAAGATAATATATGTCAATCAACGCGATTATGGCTCTTTGAGTTGAACTTGGGCAACCCACGATGAACACGAAAAGAGATGACATCTAGGCCAGCTCTTTGCGGGGAAAGGAATGTACTGTTGTCGTATTGCATGTCCAAGAACCCATTGTGGGTTCTAGGACGAAGGAAGCGAGAAAGGTCCCGCACTGTAATAAAACATAGTCTCATGTTACTTCATGAACACATGTACGCTCACAAAAAATTGAACAAGACGTATGATTATTACCGCCCCTCCGCTATGAGGCGTCCTAGGTGGGTCTCCTCGTATGCCGGGTCGAAAGGTGGAATTGCGCCATCCTACAAAAAAAAAGTCGATGAAATAGAAATTCAATATATAATGAAACATAAACTTAGAAATGTACAAGTAATTGACACAATTAGAAGCACAAATTGAGACATGCATAATTAATTGAATGAATACAATAAATATAAAATAATGAAAACAACCAATAGTCGCACCTCACTAATCTGCCAATGGCAAGTGTGTGAATTGTGGCCCAGTCTACCGCACTTGTCGCACTCGTACTACCCGGGGTCAGTAAGAAATGAGGTTCTTCTCCCACGCCTCGTTCTTCTGGGTATCGATCCATAACCATCCCATGCCTCGTCCTCTTCCTTGATCCACGCTTGTTCCAACGAAGAAGTTGGATCCGCAATGTACTTTGGATAATCATATGGAGGCCACTCTCCGGGGTCACGGAAAGGCACGAAGTTGGGGCTCCATGCGTGCACAAGCATGTCGACCATTGAACTCGTGAGGTATCCAGCTCTCGATATTAAAGTTGCGATGCCGAGCTGCTGCCACCAAATGAGAACATAGAAAGTGGTACTGCCTTGGTTTACCACAAGTGCATGTAAAATCTTAGAGGATTACCACATGCATCATCGACTCTCGGACCTCGCCGTCGGACATTGTACCGCCCCTATGCTCAACCTGATAAGTCCCTTTGGCGTGATCAAAACAAGTAACCTCATTGTGTCAGCCCTTTCATTTGCCTTCTCTAGGTGTGCCTTTGGTTTCAGAGCCCATATCTATCCATCACTCTGCAACTTCACTCTGCAACTTCAATGCATGGGCGTGTCTATCATTGAACCAGGCAACAAGCTTGTAGAAGGTGAATTGAACGATTGCATTCACGGGCATACCACGTATCCCCAATAGCAACTTATTGAATGACTCCGCCATGTTGCTACACTGAAACTCGTACCTCCATCCACCATCGTCGTGAGCTCTTGTCTATTTCTCCAAATCCCTCATCAAACCTGTGAGCCATTGTCTACCTTCTACATTTGATGCGAGGCGGCGCGAGCGGGCTAGGGCAGCGGGCGGCCGGCGCGGGCTACGCGCGGCAGCGCTGGCGGTGCCCTGGCTCAAGAGCGGTAAAGAGAGAGAGGAAGAGAGAAAGGAAGGGCCCATACGTAAGACAGGGCTTGACGCCAATAACCACGGCGCCAAGATCTACGGCGCCAAGGTGCCTGTCAAGTCACCGCCACGTCTGCGCCGAGCCTAAGACCTAAGCGCCAAAAATCTATGACGCCGTGACGTGTAAGCTCGGCGCCACTAATGATGACGCCGAGCTAAGGATCCAGATTTTGAAAGCATACCTCCAGGGACATATTTGTGAAATTTTTTCAAAAAAAGGCTAAAAAAAAATCGGTAGTAAGGGGAAGGCGTGTGGCTTGGGAATCCAGCCCGGAGGCCTTGCACGTGCGACCAGCTTCCAGGCCTCTGGAGGCTGGGCTGGCTCATTCTTTTCTTCTTTCTATTCTAGTTTAAAAAGAAATCTTATTATGGGGTCTTTCTGTTTCCATGCATCCAAAATGCAAAACTGTAATGCACTTCTTGTTTTTTCGATCGGATATAATTTAGATACTCCACACTCACACCATATGCTGTATACACGCAAAGAACCAAGATGAATTGTGTCTACCGGGAAACACGCGAGTTTTATACTTTATGTCATAGGGACCACGAGACATAGATAGAAATTTGAAGCCCTGGGAAAAAGTTTAATCATCGTCAAACATTTCACAGTTGAAGAGTTCCACGTATTGGGTAACAGTGATGTTTGTTTTTGTTACAGTCAATGCGGAAGGCAGATTCCGCGCGTGAGATGTCAATGGGGTGACTTAGGTCTTGATTCCTAAGGTATTTTAAGAATCTAAACAAAAAAATTCTCAGAATCCTAGAGTCCTATCAAACAAACAAGATTCTAATGGATTTTAAGATATCGACACAAAATCTAGTAAAACATATTAGATTTTTTTTTCATATATATATTCTTAAAATATCTTTGGAGACAAACCGGACCTTATGTACGTGTAAAAAAGCTAGTTAAATACCCATGCGTAACTGTGGGCATGTGCTGGCACTAAGACCCGTTTGAATAGGTTAAAGATTCTGGGATTCTTATAAAAAAAAATTGTACACCATCCAAACAAGGAAGACAGTAAGATACATTCTCAGTCTTATTACACATGGTCTTAAAAATCTCATAATCCCCTTCATGCTAGATAATCCGGATTTTTAGAATCCCACGTCATCCAAATGACACCTAAGTAGATTTGGCGAATGAAATAAGGTACCGTTTAGATGTCAAAATTTTTGGCGAAATACCACTGTAGCACTTTCGTTGTTATTTAGCAATTAGTGTCCAATCATAGTCTAATTAGACTTAAAAGATTCGTCTCGTGAATTTCGTCTAAACTGTGTAATTAGTTTTATTTTTTATTTATATTTAATGCTTCATGCATGCGTCCAAAGATTCGATGTGACGGAGAATCTTGAAAAATTTGGCATTTTGGAGTGGAACTAAACAGGGCCTAAGGCAAATTTTACTGGCGGACACCTTTGCTAGATGGAATTGGCTATTCAATACTGCTATTTCGTGTATTTGCCCGGTGCCATTACAAAAACCAGTTATTTTGTCCTTGCACCACACACATTATTTTATTCATTTTCTCGGATCTGAAGAAAGAGAATGTGGGAAAATGTGGCTTTTGCCCTCTTCTTCATCCTCCGACTAGGGGCGAAGCTCTCGGTGGCACGGTCGGCCTAGGGGCGAAGCTCTCTGGAGGTGCGGCCGGCGCAGGGGTGCGCTCTCCAACGGCGCAGCCACCCTAGGGGCGCGCTCCCCGGCGGCGCAACCAGCAAAGGGTGTGCTGCCCGGCGGCACGGCCAGTCAAGGATTCAAATAAGCCATAGGTTCAGTACAGCTGAAGTGTGTTCTAAGCAAACAATTATGTCAAATCATATGTCAAATAGCTGGAGACATAAATATCAGTTGCTGCATTTTTTTCCCTGTCACTAAACCGTGCAGCCATACAAACAAACTATGATGAGAAGGATAAATGAACCAAATTACAAACAGCTGTTGTTACAACAACATACCACCTTTGCCTCCTTGTACTCAGAGACAGCCTTGTGTGAAGCGTATGCGAACTTGGTGCTTAGGCCAAGTTCAGGGACAATAACATGGCTGCAAAGAGTAAGGTAATAAAAAATGTTAGACCAATACCACAAAAAAATCACCAGCGGTGACAAATTAAAATGAATATGCAACATATTGTTTCATGAAAAATAGTAAGTAATACCTCAGGTCTTTTTCTCTGTTAGATTTGACTCCACCAATGTCTTCATCGACCAATAAGTAGATCTGTGAACAAGCAATCTCAGTAAACTATTAAATATATAAAGGGCAACAATAGTACTATTGGTCATGCCAACCTTGCAAAGAAACGAAGTCTACTCTGTACAGGAAGGAACCTTAAGGAGCAGAGGACTAAGGAAGAGAAAGATGCTTAACAGATGCACTGGTCTTCAGTTCCTCATTACTGACCAGATCAACTGTTTTCTTGTCAACTTCCAGAAACCTCGTAGAGAACTACAATGATTCCAAAAATACATCGTTAAGCATTTTCATCTTTTAATTTCAATGGGAGGCTTGAACTATGGCCTTAACCACTACCACATTGTGCTCTACCAGTCTACCAGTGGCCTGTATGGTGGACCACGAGGTCAAACTTGACGCTGCAACCTCAGATAAGAACCTTAACTCATTCTAAAAGAAGTTTGGATGGAGAACTTACATCCACCAGGTCCGGCTGTGATTTGTTCCTTTACTTAATGAACTGGTAGCTTTAAGAGTGTTTTGTAATAAGTAGAAGAGAGTTGACGTTGTCGACAACCAAGAATTTTCTGCACCCTGTAATTAATGTACGCAGGTGATGAGTTTCTCGACTACTTGCTTGCCAACATTGTTTTGTGTCACTGAAATGGTTAAGTGGTATGCAATGTGGATAACAACCTCAACTGATGACCTAATTGTTTGGATGATTCGATCAAATATCTCAGTCTTCTCGCTTCAAATGAATGCCAGTGTAGGAGTGATTTGTAGACAATGCATGCTGCAGTGGATTTTTGTCATCAAATCTCCTATCTTCCACCAAACTTTTAATCAGGCGTCATGGTTTGGTGAGAAATCAATCTTCAGTATGCTTCACTACTGTCTGTGTCTTTGATACACATAACTTGTTTGTCACATTAATACTATCTAAAAAATTAAAGCAGGGAACAGACTTGCTGTCGATCCATCAATGATCTTTGTTTGCTTAGATTCTTTACAGGAGGAACCACCACCTGCTCCTGCATCGTGGCATATGTGCACACTATTGTGATATCTGAATGAGATTTTGCAATATCTTATATAAATGTTTGCCATGTAAAATTTATAGCATATACATTGACTAATTTAACTTGTTCAAGATGGTATGAATGAGGTTTCAGACAGAAAATTTAATGCAAATCTTTTACTTATCAAATAGTTAATGCTCCCAAGTAGTGTTTTCCCAAAGTTCACTTCAAGGAAATTTACCTCGATTACTTTTCTCTGATTCATTTCAGGAGTAACTACGACCTGAACAGCTAGTGCCGAATTACTGCAGAGCAACTGGATCTCTGACTCCAAGGTGGCAATCTTGCATTCCAATCTAAATGTATCATTTTTTTTTAGTTTGTGAGACTTTCTCATAGCACATGAGTACAGCCCAGAAAGAAAAAAAAAATGTGAATGCAAAGTTTGCATGTTATAGAATGTACTCCGTACCTCTCTCTCTCTTTTGATTAATCGTCATCAGCTGATGCAACAACCAATGATTGTTGTCGTAGAACCTGGTTTTCAAATTCCATACTGGATAAACTTGCTTCATGCATGCATCATATTGCAGAGGTAGTATGTCGGTAGCGTTTGTGATAGGTGTACATGCTCCAAAAAAAAAAAATTGTCGACTTGCTACTCGTGAGTACCAGTGGACATACTCATTTTAGGCTGTTGGTCGGTGTGTCCCTCTCCTAGCGTGGGGGCGCCGTTCAGGAACTAGGGAAGACCGGGTGGTCGCCGACGCCGGGGCCGGAGCACGGAACCGGGGAAGACCGGGTGGTCACCGATGCCGATGCCGGGGCCGGAGCACAGACCGCAGGCACCGGCGCGTGGCAAGGCGAGGAGCCGCAGCGCCGCAGGACGCCCCCATGCCGCTTCCCTCGACGCCGGACGCAGCCAGGCCAGAAGCGGAGGCCACAAGAAGATGCTCCAGATAGAAGCAGATTCAAGCAATAGGAGCCGTAGGATCACAGATCGGACGGTAAAAAAGAATCGGGATGACGTGGACGCTGTCAATGGCGTTGAGCTCCTGCGGTTCTCATGTTTTTAAATTTGGTGTGTTTAGTGTGCTGAATTGAATCCTCGCTAGAGTGGCTCTAACAAGTTCGTTCTGATTACAGATCTTTACAACCTGGTCTGTCTCGATCAGCTTATAAAAAAAAGGCCTTGTTCAACAAAGGCCCATTAGAGTGGATTAGGATAGAAATTAGTTAATTTTTCAATTCAACATGAGTGCATGCAAATAAGCCCTCGGTGGAATATAATAACCAGGACACGCATAATTTGCATACATTCATTCATTCAAGACATAATAATCTCCAGGATAGCTTAACCGATAGAATAGAACATAACGGAGCACAACACGAGCAAACATATGTAACGAGTCTCATCTCCAGGATTCTAAGATTATATGACTGTATGTAATAATGAAAGTTCGACAGGCTACCCACTGTTCCAAAAACAGCACCAGGGAACCGTATGCAAACACAACTCAACTCAGGACATCATGTCATGACGCGACATTCTTAAGAACTCGGCAATAATAACAGAAAGTATCTATCGGCTCCTTCCTGGACACATACAAAGGACGAGTAAGCGTGACTGAGTGCAGCTTCAGACTTCTGCTGCCTTCGGAGAGTTCTCGGGCGTCTTCAGCGGCGCGTCCGGTTCCTTGCTTGTCTTGTGAGACTCCACCGCATCCTTGAATTCCTCCCTGGTGCCTGTGTCCTTGAACTTCAGAGCAAATGTGGCAAGGCTGCTCGGTGACTCCCCAATGCTGTTCATGCAGGCAAATGTCACGCCCTTCTTGTCCATGTCCTTGAGTGACATGTCGTTGTAGAGGCTTGCATTCAGGACCAGCCGGTAGTTGCCTTTTGTCCTCATGACGAGCCGGGCTCTCTCACCGCCAGATACAGGGACGTTCAGCTTCAGTTCACCTTTTCCTCTTTCTTTCCAGCCCCCATCTAGGTACTCATACAAAGCAGAATCAGCAGTAAATACAGCCTTCTCATTTTCTTCACCAGTTTCAACAGGGCCCTCGGTCATAGCAAATTTCTTGGGTGCCTCTGCTGAAGTAGCAAGCGCTGTGGCGGAACTCCCGTTGTTAGCAGCACCAAGATTAAAAGAAGGGAACGAAGAACCATCAGCTTTCAGCCCAAATAGGGGACCAGCACTTGAGCCATCTTTAGAGGCTGAGCCAAACGAGAATGATGTGCTTGAAAATCCAGTTCCGGTCAGACCTGTGAAAGCATTTTGACCACTTGTCAGATTCTTAAACGAGAAAAGGGGTGTCGCTGATGATGCCTGCCCTTTGTTATCAGCATCTTTCTGCTCTGATTCACCTCCATCTTTCTTCTCAGTATCATCCTTGCCAATTTTATCAGCATCTCTTTGCTCATCAGACAGGCCATCCTTGGTCTCTGATTCACCTCCATCTTTCTTCGCCGTATCATCCTTGCTAATTTTATCATTATTCCCAGCTTCATCTGCCCCTTCTGTTTCTTCAGCATCGTCCTCTTTTGGTTTGCCCTCAACTTCAGATGGCATGCAGCTACCTTCGTTGGGTTCTGCAACTACCACTTTGTCTCCACCAGATTCATCCTTTGTGTCTTCTGCCTTGTCACTGGTTTCAACAGGTTGCGGTGGTGCTTCAGTTGTGGCACCGGAGTCAGTATTTACACCAGAGCCTGCATTCTTGTCTGGCACAGACAAAGTATCTTTCCCATTACCATTACTTCCCTCATCAGCTTTGACATCTGAAGGTTGGGCCTCTGGGACAGGGGCACTTGTTTGAGCATCAGAATCAGTGGGGGCAAATCTGATTGCAGAGAAAGGATTAGAAGAAGGAGCTGATGAAGTCTGCTGGCGCCGAACCTTTACAATTCTCCGGGTTGCCATAACTTCCTCAGTAGCTTTCTTAAATGTACCCATCTCTTGCTCTGGTCCGTCATCATCAGGCTCAGGATTATCCTTGTTGATTTGGGTACCTGCAACCCTCTTCCTAGAGCTTAGGGCTTGTTCCTCATCTGCCATCTTCCAAGTTGATAGCACCTGACATTCAAACAAAAGAACAAACTTAGAAACAGTAAAAAGAAATAGCACCATGAGCCAACAAAAAATAATAACAGGTGGGGTGCCACAATTCAGAAATGAAAAAGTAGAGTTAAATCTAAAGATAAGGTTTATATTAGAGTGATAGCTCAATCTGCTTCCTAGTGACACATAAACAGGCAAAAAGTAGTCCAGGAATTTACATGTTAACATGGTATCTTGGCAATCCATCAAACTATCAACAAAGAAGAAAAAGAAACCTTGCAAGGCCTTCCTATCCTATATACAATAGAAACAAAGAAGTGCCAAGGACGAACAAGCAGCACACATGGTGCAAGTGCAAGAGACTCCACCTAAGCCAAAATAGGAATGTTTTTTCAACTTATCTGACATCAATAACCACACAATTTGTAATCTAAAGAAAGAAATAATATGTTGCTTGACAGTGTATCAGATGTTAAGTTCTGTGCAAAGTGCAAAAAGGAAATATCATCTTGGCAGAACATTGCCAAAAGAAAACTTGAATGGTATCCATATAAACTCTCTCACCCAAAAATGGCATTAAACTATCTCACCCAAATATTAAAACATGACAATCATATCATGTGTTTTGGACCAAATGGCATGGAACATGCATCTATATTAAGCCAAAATAAACACAGATTTTTTAAAATCTTCATCTGGTGTCAATAACCAAACAAAATTTAATCATGAATCAAGGAAAAATATATTGCTTAACATAATGCATCAGATAATAAGTTCCATCTAGCTGCAAAAATAATATCATGTTCGCACAACACTGACAAACCCTGGGTGTGGACAAACACCTTCCCAAACAGTTCAATAAGTTTCAAATATGATGAAATGATGTGCAAGCTAACCTGACATCTAAAACACTAAATATATAGGCCCTATTTTGAATGGCTTAAACTTATAGAAAGCTATCTTATTGCTAGCTGTCCACAAAAGCTTCTTTTTGGAGAAGCATAAAAAGCGGCGCGTTTTGTGTGTGGCTTTATTTTTCCAGCTTCTTCCAATCTAGAAGAGAGAGCAAGCAGCAGGGCTCCTCCTGCTTAGTGGAACCGGCCGACCAGCGACTGGGAGGCAAAGGCCAAGGGTGTGCGTAGATGTGGGGCGGCTCACGACTCACGTGGTGGTCGAGGGCAACACATTGATCCAAAGGCGCTCGTCGGTGGGATGGCACTCGGTGAGAGGCAATCAACGAGGAGGCAGCCGGCGGTGTGGGGCAGCACTCATCGACGGAGAGGACACTCAGCAGGAGGAACTCGTCACAATGGAGGCAGGCTACTAGGAGGCACTCGGGGTGAGGAGGCGCTCGAGGACGGCGAGAGAAGGCCGAGATAAGCTCCTCACAAGCTGCTAAATAAGGAAACCGGCTCACTGTTGTTTTGTGGGAAGCGCTTTGCCAGGAAGCTGCCTAGAAGTTTCATTTGGCTGCTCCACTGTTTCTCCTTTTTGGTAAAAAGCAGTTCCAAACAGGACCATACTACATAATGCAACTCAGCCAAAGAATCATGTTTAAATTCCATTCATGTAAACAATATACTGACATAATGCTCCCTGATTTGACTTCTATTCCACTTGCTATATGTAATGACATAACAACATGAGTAGCAATTAGCCCGAAAAAAAGTACTTTTAATGATTACAAACATGATGAGGTAAGTGATGGAAAAAAATATCAATTGCAACTCTGTAGACAGTTTGATGGATTCCATTTCTGTAGATGATTTGTTGGATTGTCAAGATAGCATGTCAACATATAAATGCCTAAATTGCTTTTCTGCTGTATATGTGTCACTAAAAAGCAGTTTGAGCCATAGGGGTTATAGGCTTAGAGCTGCCATTTTTGTTGTCTGAACAATCTTTATGAGAGCTACTAATCGAATTGGTGACCATAATCGGAGCTGGGGGACCGATAAGGCCAACTAATCACGATTAGTCGAACGATTTAATAACATTGTGAACAGTACTAAAAATCTAGGGAAAACTGCTAGAACACTTTACTGTAAGCTTTCAGAATATTCAGATACATAATGAAGAAAAATGATGCAAAAATTATTGTAAGCTACTTTTGCAAAGGAAATAATAAACAAATAAATGCGCAAATGGAGACAGAACGATTGCAGATGAAACATCAGAAGCATCCCAGACTAGTATGGAAACTGTAAACGCAATACCCCAAACCCCTATTGTAAATGAGTAGACAGATCTCATCAGTATCATCAGAGACTGGAATTAGCTAGAAGGTGAAATAGTAGTCATCTACTGGCACTGAGGTGAACAACACACAGCATAGTTCAGTTCATATTTCAAACCCCGACCATCCAGAATACTACTCCTACATAAAGGACACATCCATCGATCTGCTCCTACTTGTCAAAAAGAATGTCACATCTCTAATTACTATATGTAATCTGTAGTTGCCGGCCACACAAATCACGAAAGACTAACGGGAAGAAAACAAGATCCAAAGCCATACCTGAAAATCACAGAGGCTTTCTGTTGTTTCTCGGAACAGCGCACAGTCGTGCGGAACAAAAGGCTTTCTGTTGTTTTTTGGAACAGGGCACAGTCGCGCGAAACAAAAGCGATGCGCCGCCGCCGAGAGTGCCTCACCTCCCGCGCGATGCGCCGCCACCGAGAGCGCCTCGCCTCGCACCGTTCGGTAGAGGGGAGTAGGGCGTCGGGATAGGGGCGGGGACTTCCGGCTTGAGTGGGGGCGGCGCGCCACGGGGAGGTAGTGGGGGCGGCGGCGATGGGAGTGCGGGATAGGGTTTACCAATGTTGGGCTGGGCTGTATCCTCATGGGCCTGTAAGTTCGGTTATTTCGGGTATTTTGGTTAACCTGAGCTGCGCCGCATGAGTAATTTTCTTTTCTATTTTTACTTTTCTTTTATTTTATTTTATTTTCCTTATTCTTTTCTTTTCTATTTTTTTCCTTATTCTTTTTTCCTCTTTCTTTTCTTCTACTAGAAGAACACCCCGCCGTTGCTGCGGGAACTACTGATTTTGAATGAAATTTAACTATTCATACAATTCTTAGGAAGAGATTAACTATTATAAACTAAAGTTAGTGGATAGTGCGGCATGCTGATGTGGACAACTAAATGTATGTTAGCGGATGATGTATCTCGCTGACGTGGATATCATAATTGCTTGTGCTAGTGAACTTTAATTGTAAGTGATAGTGGACTGCTGAGGTGGACATCTTGGAGTGCTAAGGTGGACACCTTGCATGTCAAGAAAAATTACTAGTGGGGTTTTGCTTTATAAGAGTATATGATTTACTTTCTTATCTGTTAATGTACACTTTGTTTCATTTTCTATTTTTATTTTACTCTAATTTTTATTTAATCATTTTCATGTTTTATGTTTTTAAAAGTTTTTTTTTCATTTCATATGTTACATGAGATACATATCATGATCGTGTGGTATACATGTGAAATTTTTCAATTTTCTTTTTCTCTTCCTTATTTAAGTTATTCATTTTTTATATACTTAGCATATGTTATTCATGTTTTGTTTATTTTCTTCTTTATTTATTTTATTTAATTCATTAGTTTAATAATTCATTTTTTATTTTCTTATTTTATAAATTTCATGTGATATAAGTGATGTTCATATTATAATGTGATGTTTGATATTTTTGTGATATATTCATGTAGTATACATGTGACGTTATATGATGTATTTTGTGAGGGCCATATAGTATATATATGTGATATTCACTCAGTACACATGATGTTCTATAATATAATTTATTTATTTAATTAGTATTCATGTGTTCTTTTAATTTTCTACTATTACGTGGTTTTTTATTTTTATTCCTTTTGTGTTTCCTTATGCTTTGTTCTATATTTTATTATGTTTTGCTTCTATTTATGTTATGTTATTTATCTATTTCTATATATGTTATAACTCTTGTTATTCATGTTTTCTATATTGTCATGGATATTATAATGTTGTCGGGTTCATAAACCCGAGGTCCCCAATGGACCTGCTTCCCTGTAAAAATCTGACCCAACAGACGGCGCAGCGACAACGCGCACCTAGGCCTGTCCAGATACATAATGACAGGCCGAGACAACGATCAGGTCCCCGATCAGAAGTCTTGGCCAAGGTGGGACCGTAGTCCGGCTCCGACCTCTTTCTTCGACCGAGGATACGCCAGACCTCTGCTCGCTGATCTTTTCCGACCAACACGATCGGGACCGACTAGGAACGACTGACCGTGGACGCCCGCTCGGTGAGGGCCCAGGAATCAGGCGGAGCAGATAAGGTAAGACACTCAAGTCAACCGTAATACCGAGAATCGTACCATGCCATGCCCTACGCACCTGCAGGATGGTGCCACCAGCCCATGCAAGACGGGCACTATATAACCTTCTAGACGCGTCAGAGCACAAACAGTATTGTAGGCGCCGACGTTTGCCGTACCAGACGAACATGGTAGAGACTGACAGATACGTCTGAACATAAACAGTATTGTGGGTGCCAATAACCGTCTCATACCCGATAGTGTGTGCAACAAGACTAGATAGCACATGTATACGCTCTCTTTCTCTTTCTGACTTGTAAGGCCATCCCCTTTAACTATAAAAGGGGGTGAGCTCTCTCCTAGAAGCCAAAGCTCTCTCGAGAAAAAAGAGGCTAGACGACTCGAGGACTCGACGACCTGAGGACTCGAATAGTTCAACAGCTCTAGAACTCGATAGCTATATAGAGCATACGCTCCAATACTTAGCGCACGTTAGAGCACCCGTCACTCTCGTCCATTCGGCTCAGAGTCCGACCGGGCCTCTAACACCCCCTTCTCATTCCTCACTCGTTTGTAACCCCACAATAAACTTTGAGCACCTGGGCTCAGGAATAAAGTCACCGACCGACTGAAACTGGATGTAGGCCATGTTGCCTGAACCAGTATAAATCATGTGTCATTGAGTGCTAGGCCACATCCGATCACAACGCACGATAAAACTATAAATATTTACTTGTTGGTCAAATTTCGCACCGGCAGTTGGCGCCGTCCGTGGGGAAGACGTCGTGCATTCACGCTTTTGGTCATCGAATGGCACACCTTTCCACCATCTTCGGCATGGTGGGCTCAAGCGATACGATTCGCTTCGGCTCACTGGAGTTTCCCACGCTCCCACCTGTTGGGATGTGAGTTCCTCCCGTCTTCGTGCCACTCCAGACCTTCCTCTTTGGGAGTTTGGACTTCGTCGCCGATCAACTCGGCATACTCCGCCTCCATAAGGAGGCGCTCATCCTGATGTCCACTGGAGGAGGAGCGCTCTCCACCAGCCCTGGGCCACTCGATGACCCCAACGTCGAGACACTCACGCTTCACCTCAAGCCCATGCTGGGCTCAAACCCCACGGTGAGTCATATACATATTGTTCCTTACTCACTATTTAACACCTTCTGTCGACTCTCCGGAGGGACCCCATTGTCCCCATCACGACCGCCATGCGATCGGTTCCCCTACGGCTTTTGCATCCCCCATGGATGCATCCCCGCGAGGGCTTCGAAGGATGCTGATGCCATCCCCTCTCACGTCCGAGTTCATGGGGATGGTGGGCTACGCTCCTGCCTCCTTCCACAACCTCATTGACGACGAGGTCGAAAGCGATGGCTCTAGTATCGGCAACATCATGGCACCTGGCCACCCTTTGTCCTAGGAGTATGCTATGGCAGATGCCCTAGGACAACCACCGGTGGTAGTGGAGTCTCTGCAGACTCACAACCCTATGGACCCCCATGCGAAGGCCCTGGCACGTGCGTAGGAGCATGGTGAGGAGTTACGACAAAGGCGGTAGACCCAGCCGCCACCTGCGTTGGCGCGCTCGATATAGCACGCTGCGCCACATGCGTGTAACCTGATGAGCGATACTCGGGGTCATGCCCATCAGGTCCAGCGTAACATCCTGGATGGAGGGAATGACCCCCTTAGTTTGCTCGGGCTGGCCAGAACATCGCTGATGTGGCGATGCTTCTGTGCAGCCTCCCCAAGCCTGCCGACCCCCAGGAACAGGCAATCCACCGAAACCTCTGAGCGCTAGTGGAGACCGCCGTCGTTCAGCAAGCGGAGAGCTCCACGCCAATCCACTCGAACCTCTGGGCGCTAGTGGAGACCGCCGCACCTATCAAATCGCTCCGTCCACTTGCCACTGCAGTTGCCTGGCGTGGGGTAGGAAGCCACAGCTGCACCGTAGCCTGACCCAACGCCCGCTCCACACCGACCACCTGTGCGTGAATGGCTTAGACCGAAATGTGATGCTCGTAGCGTCATCAACAATTGATGCCACACCTTGCGTGATGATGACATCTATCGAGTGGCGGTAAGAGTAGGCGGCATGGTGGCTGACCAAACGACTGGAGCCCCAACTCGGATGGCCCGGGGCCATGAGCCTTTGGTCGTCGCATCCAGAAAGCATTGTTCCCACAACGTTTCCGACCACCCACCAACATTGCTAGGTACATCAGGGAGACGAACCCCAGTATATGGCTCGAAGACTTCCGGCTCACCTGCCGAGCCGAAGGAGTGGATGATGACTACTTCATCATCCAGTACCTCCCCATCTACGTGGGGGAGCATGTTCGAGCATGGCTCGAATTCCTTTTGCCCGACAGCATCCGTGATTAGGCGGATCTTAAGAGAGTCTTCGTCGGAAATTTCCAGAGGACGTATGTCTATCCTGAGAATTCCTAGGACCTCAAGAGCTACTAGCAGGAGCCCAACGAGTCCCTGCGGGATTACATCCGTAGGTTCTCAAAGCAGTGCAACTCCCTCCCTAATGTCGTCGATGCGGACGTCATCAGCACGTTCCTCTCTAGGACAACCTACGAGTCCTTGATCCACAAGCTCAGCTATGTGAAGCCCCGTACCACCCATGACCTACTCGACATCACCACGAACCATGTCTCCAACGAAGAAGTGGTTGGGGTGGTCTTCAGTGGCGGTCAGGACAAGGGCAAGGCCAAGCACGAAGACCAAGGCGAGTGCCCCTCCACACAAAGGGGCAAGAAGAACAAGAAGGATCGGTGTCGACCGTCCAACCCAGCTTTGGTCGCTGCGACTGACCGAGCGGGCAAGCAGCCCCAGCAGGGCCAACCCAACCACTTCGACAAGATCATGGGGAGTCCATGCACCAACCACGCCTATCCCGTTAAACACCTCTACAAGGACTGCGAGCTCCTCAAGCGCTTCCTGCGGCAAACGGCCAAGCCAAAGGAAGGGAAAGGCAAGGAAGAGGCGGCCAAGAAAGGAGGCATGGCGAGCAAGGATGATGACGGCTTCCTCAACCCCGAGGAATGCCTCATGATCTTTGGGCGATCCGACGCCATCCACTCCAAGCGCCAACACAAGGTACGCTACAGAGAGGCATGCGCTGCTGAGTCAGCCATCCCCTCTTTCCTTAGCTGGTCGGACTCCCCGATCACTTTTGATCAGAGAGCCCATCCTTCCCACGTCGCCAGACCGGGTCGCTACCCGCTTGTCGTCGACCCCATCGTCCGCAAGAAGCGCCTCAACAAGGTGTTGATGGATGGAGGCAGCGGCCTCAACATTCTCTACGTCGACACCCTCGATGCCATGCGCATCCCCCGGTCGAAGCTTCGCCTAGTGAGCTCTCCCTTCCGTGGCATGATTCTAGGGACATAGGCGTACCCACTCGGATAGATTGACTTGCCCGTCACGTTTGGTGATCAAGCCAACTTTCGCTCGGAGGTCCTGACCTTCGAGGTGGTGGACTTTCTAGGGTCCTACCACGCCATCTTGGGCAGCCATGTTATGCCAAGTTCATGGCGATCCCCAACTATACCTATCTCAAGCTGAAGATGCCAGGACCGAACGGCGTCATCACCATGGGTAGCACCTTTTTGCATGCTTACACGTGCACTCATGAGCATTACGAGCTCACCACTACCATCATCAACTCCACCGAGCTCCCAGAGCTCAGGAATTCGGCGACTCCAGTAGTCCCCGACTACAATAAGCCGACCTCCTCAAACGCCTTTCATCCAACTGAGGAAACCAAGGCGGTGGGGATCGATCCCACCGACCCAACCAAGATAGTGTGGATCAGGACCAAGCTCCTGGCCAAATAAGAAATCGAGCTCGCTGACTTCCTACGTGCCAATCACGATGTCTTCACGTGGAAACCTTCTGACATGTCGGGCATACCACGAGAGGTCACCAAGCACGCACTACGTGTCGTCCCAGGCTCGAAACCCACCAAGCAACGCCTTCGTTGCTTTGACAACGAATGGCGTAGGGCCATAGGCGAGGAGATCGCCAAACTCCTGGTAGACGGATTCAACAAAGGGGTATACCACTCTGGCTGGTTAGCTAATCCTGTTCTTGTGAAAAAGAAGAATGGGAAACGAAGAATGTTTGTTGATTATACTGGCCTCAACAAGGCGTGTCCAAAGGACCATTTTCCTTTGCCACGCATAGACCAGATAGTCGACTCCACCTCAGGATGCAAAATCCTCTCCTTCCTAAATGCTTACTCTGGCTACCACCAGATCACGATGAAAGAGTCCGACCAGGTCACAACTTCATTTATCACCCCGTATGGTTTGTACTGTTATGTAACCATGCCTTTCGATCTGAAGAATGATGGCGCCACCTATCAATGGTGCATGCAGTGATGCTTCACTGACCAAATCGACCCGCTCGACCAACCTGACCAAGTCAAGCCGCCAAAACCAATAATCGTTGTCTATGTAGATGACGTAGTGGTGAAAATGGCTCAAGCCAACAACCTGATCGCAAACTTGGCTGCAATATTCGTGAACCTCCGAAGGTTCAGCGTCAAATTGAATCCCTAAAAATGTGTTTTCGGGGTTCTGAAGGGGAAGCTCCTTGGATACATCGTGTCCGAGCATGACATCGAAGCCAACCCTAAAAAAATCACGGCCATCTCCAACATGGGCCTGATACACAAAGTCAAGGGCATACAGAGGCTCACCGGCTGTCTAGCCACCCTGAGCCGGTTCATCTCCCGACTAGGCGAACAGGGGATGCCTCTCTACAACTTCTCAAAAAGACAGATGCATTCGTCTAGACAGAGGAGGCACAACAGGCTTTGGAATGCCTCAAAGCATCACTGACATTGGCCCCAATCCTCGTCGCTCCCGAATGGGGAGAATCCCTCCTCCTCTATATCGTGGCAAGCAACCATGTTGTGAGAGCCGCCCTCATCGTCGAGAGGGAGGAGCTGGGACACCCCCTGAAGGTCCAACAACCGGTGAAATTTGTTGGTGAGGTACTCGCCGATGCCAAGGTTCGCTACCCCCAGGCCCAGAAGCTTCTATACGCCATTTTGATGGCGACCCAGAAGCTCCTACACTACTTCACCGATCACAAAGTCATCGTCGTCACTTCATACCCGCTGGGAGACATCATTCGCAACCACGATGCCACGGGACAAATCACCAAATGGGCTCTCGAGCTCATGGGCCACGACATCAGGTACATCTCCTGCACCACTATTAAGTCCTAGGCTCTCGCTGACTTCATCGCTGAATGGATAGAAGTCCAGCTCCCAACCCCGGATGTCACCCATGAGTACAGGATGATGTACTTCGATGGGTCGATCATGGCGCTCGGCTCGGGGGCTGGAGTGGTTCTGATCTCCCCAAATGGGAGCACGCTCTGCTATGTGATCTGTCTCCATTTTTCAGCCTCGAACAATGCCACAGAGTATGAAACCCTCATCAATGGACTGTGCATCACTGTCGAGCTCAGCGCCATGTGGCTGTATGTCCACGGCGATTCAGAGTTGGTCTTCGACCAAGTCATGAAGGAGTCTTCCTACAAGAGCCCTCTTATGGCAGCATACTGCCAAGAGGTGCGCAAGCTCAAGGACAAGTTTTGAGGGATTGAATTGCATCATGTCCCTCGAAAGGACAATGATGCCACCGACTTCCTCATAAAATTGGCTGCCAGGCGGGTTCCATCTCCAGATGGGGTCTTCATCAATGATCTCCATGAGCCATCTTCCCATGTTCTAGAGGATCCAACCCAGACCCACTCCAACACCAATCTGGTACCCGAGGGCACCCCGACCAAGTGCTCGGGGGATCCAACCTTGGCACCTCCATGGCAACATCACCCACCGACATTGTCGTGATGGCACTCGATCCGGTCGACTGGAGAGCACCACTGCTCGCCTACCTCCTTGAGGAGGTTCTCCCACTGAAAAGGACTGAAACACGATGAATCGCTCGACGTGCCAAGACGTTCGTTACCATTAGTAACGAACTTTACAAGCGAAGTCCGTTGGGAGTGCTCATGAAGTGCATCTCGAACGACCAAGGGAAACAACTTCTCCTCGAAGTCCATGCCGAAATCTATGGACATCACGTGGCCCTAAGGTCACTGGTCAGGAAAGCCTTTTGCTAGCCCACTGCACTGTGAGATGTAGAGTGGGTGGTCCGCAGGAGTGAAGGATGCCAGTTCTATGCTCGGCAGACTCATCTGCCGACACAGGAACTTCAGACCATCCCCATCACCTGGCCATTCGTGGTCTAGGGCCTCAACATGGTCGGACCCCTCAAAAAGGCCCCGGGTGGCTTCACTCACCTACTCGTGGCGGTGGACAAGTTCACCAAGTGGATAGAGGGAAAACCCATCACCAATATCCACTCGGAAGAGGTGATCAATTTCTTCCTCGACATTATCTATCGGTTTGGTGTTCCTAACTATATCATCACCAACCGTGGAACAAACTTCACCGAGAAGAAATCTGTGGACTTCTGTGATGGATATGGCATCAGAATCGATTGGACCTCGGTCGGTCACCCACGTACTAACGGTCAGGTTGAGCGGGCTAATGGCATGGTCCTCCAAGGACTCAATCCCTGCATCTTCGACTGACTTAAAAAGTATGACGGGCGATGGGTTGCAAAGGTTCTAGCAATCCAATGGAGCCTAAGAAAGACCCTAAACTAGTCCACAGGGTTCACCCCTTTCTTCCTCACATACGGAGCTGAAGTAGTGTTGCCCTCCAACCTCGATCACGGCGCCCCAAGAGTAAAAGCCTTCGATCGAGACCGAGCCGTGGAGACACAGCAGGACACGATTGACCTTCTCGAGGAGGCTTGTGAGATGACCATCATCCGCTCCGCTCATTACCAGCAAACTCTCCGTAGTTACCATGAAACAAAAATCAGGGGGAGGACCCTGGAGGTCGGTGATCTCGTACTCAGGAGGACCCAGTCAACCAAGAACAAACATAAGCCCTCTCCACCACGGTAAGGACCATACGTGGTGGCCGAGGTGATCTGATGAGGCACCTACCGGCTGAAGGACGATAACGGCAACGTTCTCACCAACACATAGAACATCAAACAGTTACATCATTTCTTTTCCTGAAGCTCGGTCTTACCACTTATTTTCATTCAATGTTTGCTCCTACAGCTCCCCAGCCCTGAGCACTCTCGGCATGGGTCACTCGGGGGCTCCACGGGGATGCGATACCACCCTCCTTTTTTTACTATCATATAGTAATACTTTTTACCCAAATGAAAGGGCATTGCCCAAATGAAAGGGCATTCCATTCCTTTGATTATCCTACATAACTTGTGCTTTAACCTCCCGATCGATCACACCCCGCCATGACCTATGGTTACTAGCAGCTAAGACTTGCGGGGCACGCCTAGGTTCTTAAGGTTGCAGCCTACAGGTCAACAGGCAGGTGCGAAAAAGAAAGGACAAAAAACAAAGCTACACAAGGGTAAAAACAAGGGCAGACGAGACAAGCTTCGCCTCACGAGTGATTTCATCACAAAACGAACTTAAAATATTCACGAATGTAAAACTATTCACACAGGGGCTCCCCCACTGTCGGTGTTTCGAGTTGCCACCGACTAGTAAATTTCAAATATTGCGCGTTTGGCTCGGATGGTGTGCTAAGAGGACACGAGGTTTATACTAGTTCGGGCAGAATGTCCCTAAATCCAGTTCATGGCTACTGCTCGTGTTACTAGAACTGAAAGTTCATAGTAGGGGTTACAAATAGTCGATAGAGGGACAGGTCCCAAGTCTCTGGTGAGAGGAGCGAATGGGTGCCAAGAGCTCGGTCGCTTCCCAGCTATGTGCTTGTGTGTTTTGGTCGGTTCAGGGTTCGATGGATTCAAGTCCTAATTGATGCGATGTGTTGCGATGCCCTTTATGGGACGCCCTGCTTTCCCTTTTATAGGCCAAGGGAAAGCATGGGTTACAGTGAAGGGAAAAGAGGAGGATGATAAGGAGAAGTCCTCTAGGATCACCAGGTCCTTCTTTTCCTTCATGTGGGTCCTGCTGACCCTCTAGAGGTCAGAAAAGGCGAGCCTGCGGCCTCGGTGTTAGGCAAGGCGGAGCCAGCCCTCAGAGGTTGGGCGAGTCAAAGCGCAAACCCAAGGGTTGCGTGAGGTGGAGCCCACCCCCAGAGACCAAGCGAGGTGGAGCCAGCCCTCAGAGGTCGGGCGAGGAGGAGCCCGCGGCCTCGGTCTCAGAGGTCGAGCAAGGCAGAGCACAAACCCTAGGATCAAGCGAGGCAGAGCCTACCCCTAGAGGCCGGGCGAGGTGGAGTTAGCCCTTAGAGGTCAGGCGAGGCGAAGCCCATGGCCTCAGTGTTGGGCGAGGCAGAGCTCGCCCCTAGAGGCCAGGCGAGGCGTTGCCCACGGCCTCGGTGTCGGGTGAGGCGGAGCCCACCCCAGAGGTCGGGCGAGGCAGAGCCCATGGCCTCAGTGGTGGGCAAGATGGAGCCCGCCCTGAGAGGCTGAGCGAGGCCGAGCTTGCGCACCTGGGGGTTAGTTTTAGCTGTAGTCGTACTCTTGACTGCTCGGATGAATCAATGTTGATGGTTATCAGCTCCTCCTCTTCGGATACCCTATGGTCCCCAACAGTAGCCCTCGAGCCTGTGGAGGAGTAGAATACTCCTTTGGAGGCTTTTCCGAATGGGAGGACTCTGAAGGCCTCAGCCTTCTTTTGTTGCCCACAGCGTGACCTGGGGGCGGTGATTCCCTTTCCTCGAGCCCCCTCCCATAGGAGGGGCCCGATCGAGGATCGATTTGTCTTTGCGATTGTCTTCCCTCAAATGTTTTTTCTGATAAAAACAGAGGGGCCGAGCCATGCCATGATTTTCCTTTAAGGACAAATTATGGCCACCGATGAGCTGTTAATGGGCTAGTCTGAGTGGGCCCCCCGGCATCCCATTCATGGGGGTTTGGCTTGGGTCAGCTTGGTGACTGACCCCAGATTCTCAGGGGTCAATCCATATAGTTCTCGGGCCCGTTCGACCGGTCCCAAGGGTTAAGTACCTTTCTTCGAAAAAAAACCATGGATCGTAATCGGCTAAGACTTGAACATGGGCTAGGATGCCAACGACGCTCATGCGCCTAGGTGCTGGCCGCTAGCGGGCCCATCCCTTTCCACCTCTCACCCTAAAGGTGCCTAGAGCGGTTGTCGAACCCATCGATGGGCCGACCTACAAACTCCTAGGCCTAGTCGGGTCGTAGAGGCACTTTTAGATCCGTATTCCTCTTACTCGTGACGAGCCGTGGCCCGTCCAGAGAGGCAAAACGTCCGGTGAGTTTTCTAAGGGAACGGACAGAGATTGCGTGCACATGTCCCACAGTGGGATGTTGTGGCAGATCATGGTAGGCACGGAGATCTTGGCGGGCGGTTGGTTTCCTCGCATCCATCACCCCTATAAAACCAAAGGGTTCGTCCCCCAGATTCCATACCTTGCATCCTTGTCTCCGCATCCATGACCGCCGCTGGCAAATGTTCAGGTTTCCTGTCACTGCATCCCTGCTATCGTCGAGCTCACATCCACCCACCCCATCTCCAATGGATCCATGGTGCCGCTCTAACATCACCTTCTAATGCATGGAGGGCTTCGTCCATCGTGGTCTTCTCTGCGCACGGACCGCGGCCGAGGAGTGGCTGCTGCCTAGTGAGGAGGACATGCCGTCGCCGCCCGACAGCTATGTGGTGTCGTTTGCCCACTTCCACGAGCGTGGATTTGTGACCCCCGCCCACAGATTTCTTCAGGGGCTGCTGCACTACTACAAGATCGAAGTGTAGCATCTCAATCCCAACGGGATCCAGCACATGGCGACATTCGGCGCCCTATGCGAGGGGTTCCTAGGGATCAGCCCCACTTTGATTTGTGGAGGTACTTCTTCACCGTCACCCTCCAGAAGAAGAGGGAGAAGAGCCGTATGCTGGAGCTGCACATGCCGATGGGGTGCGCTTGCATCCAGCTCCGGAACAATTGGGTCGGCGAGTACCGTCGATGCAGCTATCAACATCCAACAAGGGGTGGCACTCACAGTGGTTCTACCACATGAACGACGCCACCGCCCCTCTACTGGAGTTCACCGGGCGCCTGATTGAAGATGCCCCAAAGTCATGGAGGAAGTGGGGCGTCCCAGAGAAGGACAAGAAGAAGATCTGGGACCACATCGCCGCCATCCACATCCTCAAGGAGAGAGGCTTGAAGGGGTCGGGCATCATCGGGGCCTACCACGCAAGGAGGGTGGCACCATTGATGACGCGCGTGCTCCCGCTGTACGCGATGGGACCTGAGGCGTTGTTCAATGGAACGGTGCTCGCCGAGGAGGCGCGCCCCAACTCCAAGTTCACGCAATGCATCAAGGAGGCAATGGACCTCTCGTAGGACGACACGGGTGCCCCCTCGATTTCATCTACTCGATGTCGGGACATCCTCCGATGTGGCCGGAACCAGGCCAAGTCGTTTTCGTAAGTTTACCTTTCTCATGCCTTCTCTTTAATAGATTTCTTGACCTCTTGATACTAACAATGAAAGGGGCGGGATCAGCCGAGGGACCTCATCTTCATGGATCACCCAGCACCATTGTCGAGGGATTCATCCATGAGGGTGGTGAATCGCGCCGAGGGTGAGCGGCTGAGGAAGGTGAAGGAGGACAAGAAGAGGAAGAGGCAACGGAAGCTACAGGCGCAGGAACGGGGGGAGGACACCGACAACGATGATGATGATGACGATGGTGATGACACATGTCGAGTGGGACATCCTGGAGAACGAGGATGCGCTGACAGGTATTGGTTCATCCTTGCAGGAGTTAGGACACTTCCCGTTCTACGGAGGGGAGGATACATCTGGGGAGCCAGCGGAGGCGGGACGTACCGTCGGCCTCCCTTAGGAGTCAATGGGGGCGGGTGGCTCTGCTGCCACGCCAGAGATGTCGGCAGAGGGGGGTGGCTCTGCCATCATGCCCCAAGAGTCAAGGGGAGCGAGCCCCTCTGCCCAGGAGTAGAGGTCGGGGGTTCACCCCCCAAACGTATCTACCACCCGACGGTGCGGAGGTGAGTTATCAGCTCATCTATTTTCCCTGTTTTGGTCAGATTTCATCTTGACTTATAGTTTTGTCGATGCGGGACCCACGGGATACTCCGTAAGGAAGAGAGGAGATCTAGTTTGATTAGGATTCCTCCCATGTAACCCTATTTGTAATATTACCCTGTAATCCTACTAGGACTCTACATTGTAAATCGACTAGGACTCTAGCCTCCTGACTATATAAAGGAGGGCAGGGCTCCTTAGATTGAGGGAACTTTACACAACAACACACAATCAATCCAACGCAAGGCTAATGCTGACTGGACATAGGGCTGTTACTCAATCACGATCGAGGGCCCGAACCAGGATAAATCGACTGTCTCTTGCGTTCACCGTCGAGTTCCGTGATGTTTGAAGCCCGAACATACTGCCCCGGGGACCCTCGTGGCAGGCTATCGGTGGTCAAACATCGACAGCTGGCGCGCTAGGTAGGGGCTTTCGGTGAGTTTGCATCCGAGAGCTCGACGGACCTCGACAACATGAACTTCTCGATGGGATCAACCTTCATCTTCGGTTCGTGGATCTGCGAGGCTGGCGACGATGTCAAGCTCCAAAGCCGTCTCCTCGAAGATTCGGATCACCATGAAGACTTTTCTATTTCGGCGACCATGATAGATCAAATCACCGGAAGATTCGCGCAGCTCGTAATGTCCGATTCAACTCAGGTTTCGCGACTTCGCGCATCCGACTCGAACTCAGGCTCTACATCCGAGATGGAGTCTGACCCGAGTTCTTTTCTGATGGAGCTCCAGAACACGGCCTCTGCATATCAAGAATACAACTCGAAAAACACTCAGAGTCTTTTCAAAAGGTCAAGTCTTTTTCCGTTCGGGCTCCACAACATGGCAAAGTCTTATCAGGCACGGATCGAAGGATCCCTCGATCCGGTGCTCAGAATGCCACTGAAAGGAGCTCAGGAAGGTCTCGTACTAACTATAACATCTCAAGACTGCATCGTCCACTGGCCAGGTTCTATTCCTGAGGATAGTAGTACCCGACTGGTCGGCACGATGACAACAACAATTCTACCCTACCAAGAAGGAGACTCGATCTGTGACCTTGAAGCCTCTACTAAAGTTATCAGCAACTCCAACAGTATGGAAACCAACGCCAATAACAGAACAGTTCACGCACGAGAAGTACTCATGGTTCGCCGTCCTCGATCACCATTGATCTCCCCAGAAGTGCCTGACATCAGGTCATCGGACGAATCTGAGTCCAACATATCACCCTTTGCTCAGGGCTACGATGGTGAGACCGAGAATGAAAGGCAAGCCAGAGAAAGAAGAAACAAATTGAAACAAGGATGCTAGTGACGTGCTAGGCAGCGCAAGGAAGCTTGGATCAGATATGAGTCAGATCTGGCCGAGTATAATAAAAGAAAATCAGAACAAGAAGTCGAAGAAAGACGTGCGGCGAACACACCCTACAACAGGATCCGAGAAGCACTTGAAGAACTCGGAACGACCTCGCATCCCAGCGAACAGCAGGAACAGCTCTGGGAACTTCTCCGGATAGCAGCCCTAAAAACACACGATGGAAGAACCCGTTCAAAACTACCCGCCAGATCAACATCTCATAGGAAGGAAGATCAAAATCAAAGGAAGTCCACATTTGAGAGACTTGGACCAAGAGGAAGTCACAACAAAGAAAGTAGAAGGGACCACAGTCAAAACTACCGAGCCGAACAACCAAGACAGATCAGAAACGAAGCACCCATTCAGACAGCCCCGCAGAACTACTCTCACCAAAACAACAGTTGGCTGGAAGGAGGTGCTGAATCAGAATACAGAGAAGCCGGAACGCACGATAGATTCCCCTGTTTTGCAAACAGACTTGCTTCAATACGACTACCTCACAAGTTCAAGCCGTCCAACCACTCTAAATATGATGGCAAGACCAAACCAAGGCAGTGGCTCAGAATCTACTCACAATCGATTGAACTAGCTGGAGGAGACGATGATATCAAGACCTTGTTCTTTCCCATGGCCCTAGAAACCATGCCCCTTCAATGGTTCGACAAATTGAATCTAGGGTCAATCAGAAATTGGGAAGACTTGCAAAGAGTTTTCTATGAAAATTTCATGGGTATCATTACGCACCCCATCACCCACACAGAATTAAAAGGACTCAAGCAGAAAGGGGGCGAAAGTCTCAGAAATTACTATCGATAATTTGGCGAACTACGTGCTCAAGTACATGACATTACCGAACGAGAAGTAATCAAAGCTTTCTCTCATGGAATCATGGCTAGGTGGCAATTTTAGGACTTCAGCAAAGAAAACCCGAGAAACAATGAAGAATTCAGACGCACATTAGAAAAGATGATTACTGCAGAGGAGAAGACACGAGAAAGGTTCCCGGATAGAAACATTGATAATTGAAGATGGAAAAGAAGTCAACAATACATGGCACATCAGCCAACTAAGAAGATTATATGCATGAAAACAACTCAAGGAAGAATATATATACAAGCCACAAGAGATCAACGTTCATGATCAATAAAGATGGTGTTCCTCGACAACATATGTCTTATTATGGCTTATCAATGTTCATGATCAATAAGGATGGTGTTCCTCGACAACATATGGCTTTCCCCAAGTTGTTTTCACTGAGCATACCGGCTAAGAGCAAAAGAGCTGAAAAGATGCTTGAGCCCACCGATGAGGGTAGCTAATAAGCTAACACCCAAACCAAAAAGCAAAATGGCTGAAATTATGCCTGAGCATACCGGCCAAGAGCAAAAGAGCTGAAAAGATGCTTGAGCCCACCGATGAGGGTAGCTAATAAGCTAACACCCGAACCAAAAAGCAAAATGGCTGAAATTATGCCTGAGCAAACCGGCCGAGAGCAAAAAAGAGTTGAAAAGATGCTTAAGCCCGCCGATGAGGGTAGCTAATAAGCTAACACCAACCAAATAGCAAAATGATGAAATTATGCCCCGAGCATACCAATTTGAGAGCAAAAGAGCTGAAAAGATGCTTGAGCCCGCCGATGAGGGTAGCTAAAAAGCTAACACCCGAACCAAAAAGCAAAATAGCTGAAATTATGCCCGAGCATACCGGTCGAGAGCAAAAGAGCTGAAAAGATGCTTGAGCCCACCGATGAGGGTAGCTAATAATCTAACACCCGAACCAAAAAACAAAATGACTGAAATTATGCCTGAGCATACCGGTCGAGAGCAAAAGAGCTGAAAAGATGCTTGAGCCTGCTGATGAGGGTAGCTGATAAGCCAACACCCGAACTGATCCTAAGATGTTTTTACAACCAAGGAAAGAGCTAGATGCTGGCCACATCTCGAGTTAAGCAAAAAAGCTAAAAAGAAGAAGCTGAAGATACTAGAGATCACTGGTCCTAATTCTTTTCAGCACTCGGCATATCAAGAAAGTTTGTCAAGACAACGATCTACAAATACTGAGTTGTTTACACGGCACAGACGAAAGCCAGACAAGCACTCAACAAATCAAGAAAGTTTGTCAACACAACGATCTACATATACCGAGTTGTTTACATGGCGCAGACGAAAGCCAGACAAGCACTCGACAAATCAAGAAAGTTTGTCAACACAACGATCTACATATACTGAGTTGTTTACACAGTGCAGATGAAAGCCAGACAAGCACTTAGCAAATCAAGATAGTTTGTCAACACAACGATCTACATATACCGAGTTGTTTACACGGCGTAGATAAAAGCTAGACAAGCACTTGACAAATCAAGAATATTTGTCAAGACAACGATCTATATATACCGAGTTGATTACACGACGCAGATAAAAGCCATACAAACGCTCGACCTATCAAGGAGCGATCCTACAACGGATGAAATAGCACGACCAACAAACGACTACTCAGAAAAAATTCTAATCACTTGGACAACTCATTTAAAGAATAAACAAGGCGAAGACATCCAGGCAAAGAAGGCATCAACAAAAAATAAAGAATCTTCATTCAAAAAGAAGTATAATATCCTATTACAGAGGTTGGAGTACAAAGGTCAATTACATCAAGCATCGTCGTCAGGAGAAGAGATATCAATATTAAGATTATCCACCATCCTCTTGGCTATATATTCGACCTCAGGCTCCACCTTTTCAACGGCATCCAGATATTATTGACTCTCGGCTTCCTATGCAATCTTGGACAGCACACCAGGAGGGTATTTATAGACCAAAGAAGCGGTGCACATGGACCGGGAGCACCAATGGAACAAACCTAACAAAGGACTCAGTGAAAAGATAGAATTCAATGAAAGAGGACTCAGGCGTGAAGGAACAGTACTCAAGAACGAGCATATTCAGAAGAATACACCAACACTGTACAACTCATGAACAAACAACATTTACACTCAACTACATCTGACAACAGCAGACTACTAGAGAATATGCCAAGATCCTGTATCCGAGTTCTTTTTGAATAAAAGAACCTAGATATATGCTCGGGGGCTGCAACACGAGAGGTTTTCAGTTCTTTGAACAACTCAGATTCAAGACCCTCTAACTCTTTGTTCCAAATAGCAAGAGGCTCGGGGGCTACACTTAGTGAGTGCATTTTTTCTTCAAAAAAGCGCATATCACTCAGAAGACTTCTTCAAGACAGGAGTTTTCAAACAACATAAGATTCAAGACCCTCTAACTTTTTGTTCCAAATAGCAAGAGGCTCGGGGGCTACACTCAGTGAGTGCACTTTTTTCTTCGAAAAAGCGCACATCAACAAGAAGACTTCTTCAAGATAGACCACTTCAAGGCCTCACGATAAAAAGAACCCGGACAGAGCTATATCCGAGTTCTTTTCGATAAAGAACCTGGGTATATGCTCGGGAGCCCTTCGACGAAGAATCAGAGCAATTTCAAGACAAGACCCTCTAGCTCCTTGTTCTAAATAGCAAGAGGCTGGGGGCTACACCCAGCTGGGTGTGCTTTTCTTCTTCAAAAAAGCACACACCACTCAAAGATCTCAAGAAGCGCTACATGGTTTCACTCCAGAAAGCACTCGGGCGATGCTTGATAAGGTCTCTAGAGTTCAACCATGAAGTGCTCGGGGGCTTGTCGATGCGGGACCCATGGGATACTCCGTAAGGAAGAGAGGAGATGTAGTTTGATTAGGATTCCTCCCATGTAATCCTAGTAGTAATATTACCCCGTAATCCTACTATGACTCTACATTGTAAATCGACTAGGACTCTGGCCTCCTGACTATATAAAGGAGGGAAGGGCTCCTTAGATCGAGGGAACTTTACACAACAACACACAATCAATCCAATGCAAGGCTAACACCGACTGGACGTAGGGCTGTTACTCGATCACGATCGAGGGCCCGAACCAGGATAAATCGACTTTCTCTTGCGTTCACCGTCGAGTTCCGCATACGCTGAAGCCCAAACATACTACCCCAAGGACCCCCGTGGCAGGCTATCGGTGGTCAAACATCGACAAGTTTTGGTCCCTTCTAGCGTCAGCAGACAGTGGAATCCTTTGGAGCTGGTGCCAAAGAAAAACATCGCCCTTCAGGCGAGGTGGTAGCCATCAGCTAGCGCCGCGCCCCTTTTGGGCGGGAATGGTGCCAGTGCGACTGCGTCTTCGGCTAGATAGGCGCTGAATTGAACATGGTGGCGCCCATGCCCTTGGTGGGACGGGCAGACACGGGGACTCAAGGGGGCACCTTCGGAGGTCGTAGATCTACCGGTGAGGGCATCGATACTGCTACCGACGATGGGGCGGATGGGGCTACCGACCATGCTCATGGCACCGACCATGGCGGGCTCGATTTAGTCGATTGGAGCCCCACCGACTTAGGTGGAGGTGGTGGTGGCTGTGATAGGTGGGCCACAACCGGACGCAACCGTGGTGGTGCCTGAGGCACTAGCGCAACCCGCGCCATCGGCGGCCCAAGCGATGGCGCCTGGCGTGGGCCGGACGGAGGGGGACGCGGCCAAGGGGTCCCCGGACGTCATGGTGCTAGGAGAGGGGTTGGTGTCCGTACCATTGACCCCTTCTATCGCCGAAGGGAGTGTCCTAGTGGGGATGTCACGGTGAGAAGGGTCAACGACGCTTGGAGCCGGCGGGGAGCCATCCCTGGCACTGACGTTGGTAGGTAGTGACTCACCCACGCGAGGCAAGCCTCTGCTCCGATTGACGAATCCGCAGAGAGCATGGAGCAGGAGAGCCTCGACGTGGGATCACGTCTGTGCTGGAAGCCCTAGACCATGCCAGGGGTGCCTTGCGTGATGTTGTCGTTCCCTCTGGCTGGGTATTTGCTTGATCCTGCCTCTCGCCCTTTTCTTTCCCTATATATTTTTTGTATCCAGACCATCGTCTCCCTTCTGTCCCTCATCGCTCGCAGCCGGGGAAGTCTTGGTTCCTTCATGAACAGAAGGAAACCTAGGACCGCCTCATCAAGGAGGCACGGCTATGTGGGGAGGTGACCGCTCAGCTTGTTGCCGCCCAGCAGAGGATGGCCGAGCTAACTCCCCTCACCAAGGAAGTAGACAGTCTTCGGTCATGGGTGGCCAAGGCCTGTCGGGACGCTGACGAGGCTGAGAAGGCGTTTGAGGCCCTGTCGGCGAGGTCACGGAGGGACGACGAGGAGGTCGCCCGAATCAAGAAGGAGTGGGACAAGCTGCTCTAGAAGGACGCCGAGACCCGCCAGTGGATCCTTGATCTTCTGGCTAAGGTTGAGAAGGAAAGGGAGCTGAAGCTGGGGGCCGAGGAGAAGCTCATGGCCCTAGAGAAGAGGGTGAGCCTAGATGTCGCGGCGGTCGCTCGACTGCACAAGGAGTGGGATAAGCTACTCCAAACCATGGAGTGGCTCCACTCGGAACATGGTATGGCTCATGGGGAGCACAACTAGGCCTTTCAAGAGCATGACCAGGCCTACCTAGACTGCGACAACGCATAGTAGAAGGTCGGCTCCCTCCAGGTCAAGCTTGGAAACGCGATGGCCCAGAAGTTGGAGGCCGAAAGCATTTCTGACGGGCTAGCCATAGATTTTGTCGAGACAAGGAGGAATCTTCTGGCGGAGAGCGACGAGCTCAGGATTCTGAGCACCGCCCTCAGAGTGGTCTGCGACAACCTTGAGGTGGTGCGGTCGGAGGGGACCAGTTCGCTCACGGCCCATGCCATCGAGATCACAGCGTGGGTGTGCTAGCTCAAGGGGAATGCCCTTCGCACTAGGGTCAATCAATCCTTCATGATTACTTGTTCTCACTATGGGGACAACATCGATCTAGAGACGTTGAGCCACGGCTTCACGCCTAGCTATGAAGTCCATGAGCTGGAGGAGATGGAAGCGGCGGTGGCTCCTCTTTCGTAGGACCTGGCGGACAGGATCGAAGGCATAGATCTCCCCTAGAGGGGTTAGTTAGTGTAATAGGTCGGTCGATCATTATTGTAATCAACGGACAAGTGCCAACCCTTGTGTATCATTTAAACAAACTTGTTATTTTGTTTCATTTGACCAACTCTGTTCTTTTGTTTTGGTGCGAACGAATTTGTTTTTCCTCCCTTTTTATGTGTGAAAAGGGGTTCATGCGTTCTGACCCTTCTGTTTGTTAAGATCATAGAGATCGAGGTGTAGGATGGAAACTCTAATCACATTGGTAAGCAAGAGTGCCATAGCCGCTGGGGCGTAGGTTTCTCGCAGTCTGACCAGCCTTGCTCAGTCGTTCGTTTCCGTAGACCTTGCTACTAGGTTTAACGTGAGGAAGGGTGTCGGGCGCGGTGACTGTTTCAGAAAGGGCGTATGTATACCCTTATCAGCCCCCGAGTGAGATCCGATCCCTTGCCGTTGCTGGGGTTGGGTGTCACTAAAGATCAAGAAGAGGATAGCAAAACTAGTAGGAGAAAGCGTATCTTGTTTTTGTGCATACCCCTCCCTAGGATCTGAGCCATCATTCTACGACCGCGCTCGGGGTTGAGCTTAATGTCGTTTGCTTGGAGTTTTGCAAAGGTCTGCTCAAGGTCAGCTACGACCTGGTCAGCCCATTTGGACTTGACTATAATGTCATCCACGTAGGCCTCAACGGTTCACCGATGAGGTCTCTGAAACACTTGAGCATACAATGCTGGTACATAGACCTTGCGTTCTTCAGACCGAACGGCATTGTGACATAGCAGAACGATCCGAACAGGGTGATGAAAGATGTCATGAGCTGGTCAGACTCTTTCATCATGATTTGATGGTACCCGGAGTACGCATCAAGGAAGCAAAGGGTTTTGCACCCTGAGGTAGAGTCGACTACTTGGTCTATGCGTGGCAAAGGAAATGGATCCTTCAGACATGCTTTGTTGAGACCCATGTAGTCAACACATATTCTCCATTTCCCGCTCTTCTTTTGTACAAGGACAGGATTGGCTAACCACTCTAGGTGATATACTTCCCTAATGAACCCTGCCGCCAACAGCTTCGCGATCTCCTCGCCGATGGCCCTACGTTTCCCCTCGTCGAAGCGACGCAGGTGCTGTTTCACTGACTTGGAGTCTGGCCTAATTTCTAAGGCATGCTTGGTGACTTCTCTCAGAATGCCTGGCATGTCCGAGGGTTTCCACACAAAGATGTCTCTATTGGCGCAGAGGAAGCTGACGAGTGCGCTTTCCTATTCAGAGGAAAGCGTGGTGCCAATGCACACCGCTTTGCCTTTGGAGCCGCTGGGGTCTATGAGGACCTCCTTGGCGCCCTCCACTGGCTCAAAAGACTCGGTCGACCGCTTGGGGTCGGGTGCTTCCCTGATGACCTCCTTCCCTATGGCCACAAGCTCTTTGGAGGCAACGATTGCCGCGGCGTGATCGCAGCACTCGACCTCGCATTTGTAGGCACGCTGGAAGGAGGTGTCGATGGTGATGACCCCGCACGGTCCCAGCATCTTTAGCTTTAGACAGGTGTAGTTGGGGACGGTCGTGAACTTCGCGTAGCATGGATGTCCTAGGATGGCTGTGGTAGGTTCCATGGAACCCAACCACCTTGAAGGTGAGGGTCTCCATCCTATAATTGGACAGATCCCCAAAGGTGATGGGCAGATCGATCTACCCAAGTGACATGGCCTGCTTTCTAGGAACGATGCCATGGAAAGGCGCTCTGGTCGGATGCATGATCGGTCGATGCCTAGGGTGTCAAGCGTTTTGGTGTATATAATGTTGAGGCCACTGCCTCCATCCATCAGTACCTTGGTGAGCCACTTTGTGCCGATGATCGGGTCGACTATGAGTGGATATCTCCCTAGTTGTGGGACGCTCTCTAGGTGGTCGATCCGATCAAAGGTTATGGCAGACTCCGACCATTGGAGGAAGATAGGCATGGCTGGTTTGGCCGTATAGACCTTGCGGCGCGTGAGCTTCTAGTGGTGCTTGGAGTCATAGGTCGCCGACCCTCCAAAGATCATGAGGCAGCCATCTAGCGTCCAAATGCCACCGTCCCTCCCCTCGGCGTCGTCCACGATCAGCTCAGGATCCTTCCCATGCCCTCCCTTGTTGAAGCCTCCGAACAAGAACCGCTTCATGAGGCCATAGTCCTTGTATAGATGCTTGACGGGGAAGGAATGGTTCGGGCATGGCCCTTTGAGCGGCTTCTCAAAGTGGTTCGGGGTACCCTCCGCTGGCTTCTGGCCCCTTTGGAGTCGACGGCGGCCACAAGCTAGCCCTCATGCCACTGCTTGTTCTTCTTCTTGATAGGACGGTTGGAGACGCCTTCACCAGCGTCCTCATCCCGCTTCGCCTTGCCTTTGAGGTGGTCGAAGATCGCTCCAACTGCCTCCTCACGTGAGACGTGGCTGGTGGCAATGTCGAGGAGCTCCTTAGTGGTTCATGGGCCCATACGTCCTAGCTTGTGAACCAGGGACTCGCAGGTGGTCCCATACAAGAAAGCTCCTATAACGTCGACGTCGGCGACGTTAGGCAGCTCGTTGCACTGCTGGGAGAAACGCCGAATGTACCCATGGAGGGTTTCTCCAGCCTTCTGTCGGTAGTTTTTGAGACCCCATGGGTTCCTAGGACACTTGTACGTGCCCTGGAAGTTCTCCACGAAGATCTCTTTTAGGTCCGCCCAACTTTGAATTCTGTTAGGCGGAAGGTGTTCCAACCATGTTCGTGCCAAATCGGCCAGGAACAATGGAAGGTTGCGGATAATGAAGTCATCATTATCCACTCCACTGGCTTGGCAAGCAAGCCGATAATCCTTGAGCCATAGTTCGAGATTTGTTTCCCAAGACTATTTTAGGATGTTGGTTGGTGGCCGATACCGTGGCGAGAGAAGGCGGTGTTGAGGATGTGTCGACCGAAGGCCTGATGTCCCGACAGGCCGAGGCTCGGGCTTCGGTCCTTGCCACTATCGTAGCATCTGCCATGACGAGCGTGGTAGCCATGGCAAGCCCCCTCCCTTGCATCACCACGG
The DNA here is from genome assembly GCA_904845875.1 of Miscanthus lutarioriparius. Lineage (NCBI taxonomy): Eukaryota > Viridiplantae > Streptophyta > Magnoliopsida > Poales > Poaceae > Miscanthus > Miscanthus lutarioriparius. The sequence goes on from CAJGYO010000016.1 coordinate 65,845,198, forward strand.
GTATGCCTACGGGCATCGAGGGTGTCGCGCGCGTCACGGTTGCAACCGAGACGCTCATGCACCGGGACCACGGTGCGCAGCCTGCCGCCTTGCGACACCTAATGTTCTGATGCGTCCTTGTCGGGTCACTCTAAGGGCGTGCACTGGCTGGCGTCGAGCTCGTGTCGTCGGGACAATGAGCTTTCGGCTTGCTACGCCGCCGCACACTCGAGTAGCGTGCGAATCTCGCGATGGGCCCAACGATCCTCAGGCGTTGTGAGCCTTGAAAGCCCATGGAGCAAGGCCACCGTAACAATGATGTTCTGGCTTGCCCGAGCAAAGTATGGGAGGACTTCATCGTCCTTGATGATCCACCGTGTCCATGGCGCTCGATCTCTCGATCGAGCTCCGCGTGTGCCTGCTCGAGTTGGAGTTGTGCTTCCTCGAGCTCTTAGTACCAGGCCTTCAGCTGCTCCATCCGCAAGCAGGGTGGAGCCCCTGTATCCCCCTTGACCTTGTCGTCGAGGTCATTTATTGGGGTAGCCTCCTCCTCGTGGATGCTTTTGACATGTCCCTAGGGGGTACCTACCATAAAACACTCACGAGAGGGGTGATGGGTCCCCCTGCTGGAGTCAGAGGCGGAGGGTGACTCTGTTTCTTCTGCGAGGAGGTTATGGAAAGACTCCACAACATATTCGGTCATCCCTACAAACTCGTCATTCACGGGGAAAGGAGGCGCGCGTTGCGCCACAAGGTGGCCAACGGTCTCTACGGCGTTAAGGAGACTGAACGAGAGCACTATCGAGGTGCTCCGGATGGGGTATTCTGGAGAGAGCGGCTCCCCTCTGGCAAGCTGTGCCATGACGTTGGCAAACAAGAAGGTAAGGTGGCGCAGGTCCTCCCAGGATGGTTGGGGTCCTAGGAAGGCGCAGAGCTGGCGCTCTAACCTCCTGTAGTCAAAGTCGAGGAGCTGGTCGCTTCCGAGGGCGCGGGCCTCCAGCTCATGCAGCTGTAGCTCCTCAAGTGCCTCGGCGATCGCATCGAGGCCAACGGAGTGGAGAGGTCAAACGGCGGCGGGGGCCATTGCCAACTCTCCCTCCATCGTGACAATGAAGTCTAGGTCCCAGAAGCGCACGTGCATGCTCGGGACCCAGCTGAGATTGTGACTAGCCATCCGAGGCCTGGTGTGGATGTCGAGACGCACAAAAGGCCCCTACCTGGCGCGCCAACTGTCGGTGTTTTGAGTTGCCACCGACTAGTAAATTTCTAATATTATGCGTCTGGCTCGGATGGTGTGCTAAGAGGACACGAGGTTTATACTAGTTCGGGCAGAATATCTCTACATCTAGTTCATTGCTGCTGCTCGTGTTACAAGCAGTGAAAGTTTATAGTAGGGGTTACAAACGGTCAAGAGAAGGATGGGTCCTAAGTCTCTGATGAGAGGAGCAAACGGGTGCCGAGAGCTCGGTCGCCTCCCGACTATGTGCTTGTGTGTTCTGATCGGTTTAGGGTTCGATGGGTTCTACTCCAAATCAATGCTATGTGTTGCGATCCCCCTTATGGGACGTCCTACTTTTCCTTTTATAGGCCAAGAGAAAGCACAGGTTATAGTGGAGGGAAAAGAGGAGGATGAGAAGGAGAAGAACTTCTCCAGGATCGCCGAGTCCTTCTTTTCCTTCACGTGGGTCTGACCAACCCTATAGACATCAATAGTGATAGCTCCACGTCGTGCCCCTGTCCGTCATTGGCGCCATGCATAGGCGTCGTCTCCCGGTCGTGGCGCTCCACTCTGTCCTGGCGAACATCATGGTGGACTGACGCGCCTGTCAATGCTCGTACAAGGGTTAGGTAGAACAACACCAGTACGCCCGACGCTGTTCCTGATGTGAATCCCCAGGTATGTCCCGTCACGGCCACGAGTTATATCGGGGCGTGCCGATCACCTCCCTGGTATCAGAGCTTTGACCCAAGCCCATTTGCTTGTTCTTAGAATGGTTGGCGGCGGTATGGGTCTTCGTCAGGCGAGACGGATCCCTCGGCCTTAGGGTCGGTCGAGGCGAAGTCCCCCTCTAGAGGCCGGGCAAGGCAGAGCCCACCCCCAGAGGCCTGGCAAGGCGGAGCCAGCCTTCAGAGGTCAAGCAAGATGGAGCCCGTGGCCTTGGTGTCGGGTGAGGTAGAGCCCATGGCCTCGGTGTCGGGCGAGGCGGAGACCACCCCTAGAGGCCGAGCGAGGCGGAGCTTGCGCACCTGGGGGTCGGTTGGAGCTGTAGTTGTGCTCTTGACTGCTCGGATGAATCAATGTTGATGGTTATTAGCGTCTCCTCTTCGGGTACCCTAGTATTGGTCCCCGACAGTCGGCGTGCCCGTGCTGCTCGAGTACCTCATCCAAGCAGCAAGGTGACATTTTTTGCGCACCGCATATTGCAAGCTTATGTTTCAAGTGTTTCAAATATTTCATTTAGATGTTGCAAGTGTTTAATCTTGATGTTGCAAAAGTAGATCGCGATGTTGCACATGTTGGAATGGCTCTATACGTATGTTTTAAGGGTATGTTCCAAATGTTTCAACTGTTTTTTCATACGTTCATTGCAAGTGTTTTATTTGAATGTTGCATATGTTTCACACATGTGTTGCAAGTGTTTTATATGAATGTTGCATATGTTTGTAATGGTTTTCAAGAGTTTTCAAGTGTTTCAGACGCATACTGCAAGTGTTTCAGATGTTTCATACGTATATTGCAAATTTCATTTGTATGTTTCAAAAGTATATCGAGATGCTGCACGTGTTGCAATGTGACCCATCCTGCCACAACCGCCTGCTGTAGTTGCTTGGGCATCGTGCATGCTCATGGGGGAGCAGAGAGATGGTGCGTTGCTCGACAGCAGGGACGGGAAGCGGAGGGTGATGGCGGCAGGCGCAACTGATCCCCGCGCAGCATGCGGGTGCAGCAAGCGGAGGGGGTGTAGGAGTCCGGACAGAGACACGAAGTGAGGGCGCAAGCGTCTGGAAAGAGGCGTAAAGTGGGGGTGTCATTTTCTAGGAGCAGTAGACGCTGGCGTTAGGCGCAGAAATGGACTGTAGCCGTGGGCGTCTGAACGCGGACGTCTGTCCGAGCGTTCGGGTGCACATCTGTTCAGACGTTCGGGTGCTAGCAGTGCCATGCCACAAAGGCAGCAACCAACCTGCACAATGTTGAGTCAGGTCTTGGGATGAAAACGGAATGGGACCATCCAATTCAACGACAAAAGGACTCTTGTGCACCAGCCTTCCTTCCTTGTGGCCGCACGCCTACAAAGTTTAGATATACCGAATTGAGTCGGCGCTGTTGCGGATGGAGGAAGAAAATTTGTTTCTTCATGTCGGGGCCGCATCCAACCACTGTGCCACGCAACCATCATGCCTGCCTGCCTGTGCCCGCTGTGCCAGCCAAACACCCTTCATGCTCGTGCATGCGCATCCCATCCATGATCCAACCTCCGATCTGTCCCCATTATTTTCTCCCCGATCCTCTCCATCCTTCCTTCCTCCCTGTCGGCCCCTCGATTCCCTCCCCGGCCGGTCGTCCATAACCGCAAGACATGAGATGAGAATGACACCTACCATGCCAACGCCTTGCGGCGTCGATGACAGAGCTACAACCGGTAGCCATCGCGAATCGTCAAGCGGCGGGCCGGCTCCTCCTGTGGCGATGACGACGACGATGAGGATCATGGTGTGGACGCTCCGCGGGGACCGAGTGGCCAGTGGCGGAGCTTGGAGCCAAATACAGGGGGGCCATTTGTCAAATCTAGACCATATAGACTAACTGACCAACATGTACACAAGTTCCATAGAAATAAGTTTTAGTTCTATACTACTATAATTAGGTCACAATTAACAAAACACAGGTGACCATGGTCTATTGTCCATAGGATACCCATTACAGTATATATATATATATATATATATATATATATATATATATATATATATATATATATATATATATATATATATAGACAAGTAACCCATAGAACTAGCACTCGTTAAAAGTCCACTTTTCTTTTCTTCAAATTCTGGAAATCAGTAATTATATCTTCATAGCTGTAGTCTCTTGCGATCTCGCCTTCTATGTGTACTACCAAGTTATTGGCAAGAAATTCGTCTTCCATCTTGTTTCATAGTCTTGTCTTAGTGATCTTCAAGATAGAAAAAACGTGCTCAACACTAGCTGTTGAAACTGGAAGAGTAAGCAGCAACCGAAGCAATCTATCGATAATGTTAGAAGTCCTATGGCGTCCTGTGGCAACAAGGCATCGACATAGCTCAGCTATGGTTGCAATATTTTTCAGCTCTTCACTATTGGAAGCATCAACAACAAAATGCTTCAACTGATACTCTAATCTAAGCTTCTCTTGTTGGTTGAAATCTGCTGGGTAGTACTTCTCAACCACTTTGCATATCTCACTAGCACTGAAAGATGGAAATCCGTTTTTTGGTATTAATGTAGTGCTAATGGACAAAAGGTCCATCACCTTCTCATTGAACTTCAGGTTCAATTCAGCTAGCTGAGTATCAATTGTTGCCCGAAATATCTCCACTCGAAAATAGTGGTCATTGGTAAAATGATCTGGTTGACGATGAGCACGACCACCACGCATAATGTATGTTGCTTCCATATCTGGAATGTCAATTTCATGACCCAAACATAACTCAACAACGCCAGAAATAAAATTTTCCCATCCATCATCTGATCTCATTTCTTCAAGTAGAACTTTTGTGGATTGCACAAGTCGAATAGCATTCACTATGTCTTGTGTTTTCTTTTGTAAAGCCTGATCTAGTTGTTCTGTGATCTCCATTATTTCTCTCATCATCAGTAGGACAAATACAAACTCGAAAGATGTCAAGTAGTTGAAAGTAGTATCACCATCGCACGCTTTTGCACCGGTGATGAGTCGGAAGCTAAATTTTGTAGAACTGAACTCACAGGATTGAACAAATCCATAAGGCTAGCAATAGAACCTAAGTGTGAACCCCACCTTGTATCTCCTGGGCGTTTCAGAGAGCAGATTTGATTTGCTCCTTGTCCTGTCTCAAGCTCATCAATAGCTAGCAAGCGTGCAAGTTCATCCATTTGGGCGTCATGGAGCTCATCGTGACGCTTAGATGATGAGTCAACAGTGTTTACAATAAAAACCAATTTCTAGAAAAATTGGGTAACAGGAACCACATCCTTTGATGCAGCAACAAGAGCAAGTTGTAGACGATGGGCATAGCAGTGAACATAATATGCATAAGGGCATTCTTTGAGAAAAAGTGCTTGCAACCCATTTAACTCTCCCTTTATGTTGCTAGCGCCATCATAACCTTGACCTCGAAGGTTCTACATATCAAAGGCATAGCTGGACAACAGATAAGATAATTCTTTCTTCAATGTTAGTGTTTTGGTGTTCTTCACATGTATCAAGTCAAAGAACCGTTCTTGTACAATACCATCATTATCCACAAATATGAAAACAATTGCCATTTGCTCTCTTTTTGCAACATCACATGTTTCATCCACAAGAATAGAGAACTTTGCATCCCCGATTTCCTCACGTATATGCTTCCCGACTTTCATTGCAAAAATACTCAAGATTTCCTTTTGGATATCAGGTGATGTGTACTTTGCAAATTGTGGAACATTCTCTAACACAACACTTGCAATTTCAGGATTAAATTCAGCAAGAAGTTTTAATATTTCAACAAAGTTCCCTCTATTTTTTGACTGAGGTGTCTCATCATGGCCTCTAAAAAACAAGATTGAAATGTTAACCACCTGACAGCTGCAATTGATGCTCTCAGCCGTAGACGATTTCTTTCTTTCTCTTGATTGCTTGCCACCTCGATAATATTATCAACATGATTTGGTTGATTCAACAGGTTATGACATTCCGTGACTGCATTGTTGTGTGTTGAGCAAGGATCAGATCCTATGTGAACCAAGAATCCACAATTTTTGCCATTATTAACTTTCTTGTAGCTGTCAAAGCCTTGTGCTGTGAAGACATCAAAGCCACTTCTTTTCTTTATATTTTTGCTAGACACAAAGCAAAGAAGACAATATGCACGACCATTGCTCTCTGAGTACTCCAGCCAAGATGGAAAATCACTAAACCAATTGTACTGGAAATGGCGCTTATGACCCTGCGGTCCAAAACCCTTATATTTTTTAAGTTTAGGTTGCATTGGACATAACTTCAAATATGCCCGTCGTACTTCATCTTGCTGGTTACTTGGATACTCCCAAATTTGTCGGCGTAATGTTGGATCTCGCTGTAGTAATTCAATTCCTCGAAATACAATAGGTTCACATTCACCTTCATCTGCTTGGTATTCATATTGCCTTGGTTCTAATTCAACTAAGTTTGCAGGAATCGATGGTTGCTCAATAATAGGTCCGTCGTCTCTTTTGTTCTTGAAAAATGAAGAAATGGGTCTCTCTTTACCCATTTGTATCTACAGGAAAAAATGTACAGACTATTATCACTCAAACAAAAGGACGAGAGATCTCAATCGTTACAAATTATCACTCAATCGGCCACTTCTAGATAACATGGGCTACGGATCTAAAGAGTTTAGAAAAAAGAAAGGAGAAACAAGAGCAAGCGTACCTGAGACCTGACTCTGACGGTATAGATTCTAGCGTGTCTGCTATTGGCTGCCTGGGCGTTGCCACGTTGGGGCGCCGCCGCGTGGCCATGCCAGCCGCCAGGGGCCGGTCAGCCGACCGCCGACGAGCGAGTCAAGGAAGGCCGCCGCCGCCGCCGCCAAGGACTCCAGCTCGAGGCATCGACAGCTCCGGTGCTCCGACCTTCGGCTTTCGGCTCGTCGCCTCCGCCGTCTCGGTTACTCCGTGGATTATTTTGCTCGTGTTGACTGATGCCAGAGCCCAGGTGCCCGGGTCCCAACTCCCAAGTGCAGGCTTGCACGTGGCCCATCACCTAATGGGCTAGATTAGCTAGCGGACTTGCACATCCGCAGCATATATCATCATTTTTTTTACGAGGCCTGGAGCTGGAGCCCTCTATGGCCAATACGTGGCTCCGCCGTTGCGGGTGGCGCTGGACGTCGACGGCGCTGCCACCGTGGCGCAGCTCAAGGCCATGGTCATGGCCCGCGAGGGCGTCGCCGTAGGCTCCCAGAGGCTCTTCTTCGCCGGCCGACACCTCGACGATGATGGCCTCCCCGTCGCACACTACGGCGTGTGCCACGGCTCCGTGTCTTCCTCAGCCTCCGCCTCCGCGCCGACGACGCCTCGCAGTCACAGTACGTGCTCGCTGCTAGTTTCGGTACACACACGCTTCACGCTTGCGTGACCAACTGACCATTCCGTCGCCATGGAAGGCAGGAGATGCGTAACGTGCAAACGCAGCCAGAGCAGCCAGTCACGACCGTGAGCCAGCTACTGATGATTGACCAGCAGCTGGTGATGCGCTTCGAAGACGGCGACGACCACGGCGGCGGCGGCTGCGGCGAGGAGGAGGCCGTCGTCAAGACCACGAGGCCGCCGGTGTCGCGGCGGTCGCTCCGCAAGATCCTGTCGCGGCTGCACGTGGACGTGTGGACGGCCCAGCACGACGCCAAGCTCCTGGACCTTCTGCTGCTGCGGCGAACGCGCGGCGGCGGCGGCGTGGGCGACCTCACCGCGGACGACTGGTCGGCCATCCGCGCCGAGCTCAACGCGGCCGCCGGGTCCGCGTTCCCCGTCGAGGACCTGCAGCGGCGGCTGGCCGAGCTCCGGCGCGAGTTGGACGCCGTCAGCCAGATCAAGGACCACCCCCGGTTCACCTACGACGCGCGCCGCCGGGTCGTCGTCGCCAAGGAGGCCGAGTGGAAGCGCTACGTGCTGGTTCGTGCGGATTGCTGCATGCCTGCTGCTGAGTTGATCGATCGTACGCATGTATCACCCGGATGATCTTCTCCTAATGACCTACTTGATTTCCACGGCGGTTTCAGGAGAACCCGGATGCGGTGGCGTATGAGGGGAGAAGCACGCACTTCGGTCGCCTCCGGGCGATCTTCTCCGGCGGCGGCGGCGTGGCAGAGACGCGCGGGAACGGCGGGCCCATGCGCCGCGAGTCGCGGGCCAAGAGATGCCTAAGAAAGCTCCGGTGCAAGCTGTGAGCCTGTGACAACGGTGACACTTGTGTGCTAGCTAGTGGATGCACATGCTGACATGCGAGCTGACACGATTGGTCAAAAGCTCCGTTGCACGCATTGTGTTGTGTACAGAAAGGACCTCGTTTTCTTCCGGCTTCGTTTCGTGCGTTTCAGACTGTCAGTGAACTAGTAGGTTCATCGAGTTTCCTTTTTTCACCTTTCCTTTTCTGATCTCATGAACCAAAGATCGACCTTTTGTGGTATCAAAAGTCTCGAAACATAGTTTGTTCACAACTTTTATGTTGCAGGTGACTTTGAGTCCACCGCTAGTGAGGTTACCGGAAGGCCATTTTTGGGTTTGGTGGGTCCAATGTGGGTTTACTTTTTTTTCGTGTACGCATTTTTTTCTCCTCAACGTGATATGCTCTCCTACTGTGACCATTTGGTTGTGCACTGAGCGTATATGCTTTAAAACAAATTTTACTATTTTCTTAATTTCTTATTATGCACAATTTTAGAGTTATGGAGAGCAATCGAAAAAAAAATTATTTTCTTGAAAAGCAGGTTTGAAACGCTGCCTATTTATATTGTCCAACCTGAAACCCTACTAAATTAACATATATTTTTATCTCTTCATGTATAAATAAGTTGAGTTTTAAGTTAAATTGCTTGCTATTACAGTATGCTTCCAAGCTAAGAAAAAATGACGTGAAATGTTGTAACCAAATCACCACCAAAGCTGGATTCTCAAATTCAAGCGCCATGTCAGCATGGGCGTGATTGGATTGCGTACATGGCTGAACCAGGCTGGGCACCGGAGCCGGGAAAATATCCGGTGTTGACACATGCACAGCGCGTCCGTGCATACCGTCTTCAGATTTGTGCCGCGTGTCCGTGAAACAAATCGCACGACGCTGCTTGCTGGCCGGGAAGACGAGAAAGTTGTGCGATCCTGCGAGCCATCACGCAAGGCGTGGGAGAGCTGCGAGCCCAAGCGACCGGCGTTCGTCAGATTTTCTTTGGCGTCCACGTGGCAAGAACCTGGAGACCTTATGACTAGGCCCTGCGGCCTTTTCAGGTAACCAAACATTCAACTTCTGCATCTTCGGGTCCTGGTTGGACCATATTCCCCCAACCAATGAGGCCCCACGTGGCTGCGGTTTGGTTTCTATAAAATGCATTATACATGGGTGTTACGTGAACCAAATCACAAATACACTGACCAGCACAACGAATTGCAGGTTTCTATAGTTACCAGGAACCCCACGAGTGTGAAGACAACAGGAACTCCAACAGGAGTCCAACGGTGCCCTTGTATTTGGAGGTGCACGGCTGTGGAACAACATTTCCGTATTTTCTCCATTTTGCATTCTGGCAGGTGCTTTCGGTGATGCCCTTGCCGCCCTGCATTTTAAGGTCAATGTTCTGCAAGGTAATGCCTTGACATGGGACATTCTTGCTGCAGCTCATCTTGATGGCGTCCTTGGTAACAGTTGTCCCTCTGATGTTCTTGAAGACAACATTGCTGATCTGCACTGCTGACCTCTGTTCCCTGCAAGGCCTAGCCTTGTCGCAGTAGTTCTGGTCGATGATGATCGGATTCTTGACATTGTACATGATCATGTCTTGGAATGTGATGTCTTTGGCATATCCACTTCCTCCCTGGTATGTCTTGATGCGTGCTCCATTGGTGGTGTCATGTAATTGTATTGAATCTATGGTAATACCAGAGACTTTGGCTCGTGAGTCGTCATCTCCTAAGCTTCCGATGCTGATCCCGTGCCCAGGACCACAAATAACATTGGAGACATGAAGTTTTATGAGTCCCATCCTCAATTGATATGCAATCATCCCCTGCGAAATTTATATAAGAGGAAAAAAGTTCTAGGTTTAGTGAAAGTTTGAAGACATAGTGGCATATATGATGCGAAGAATCCTGAACATTTTACTTACCAGTCTTGATCTTGCAATTTGTCACCCACACATCTTTGCTCCGAGTGATGTGAATGCCGTCAGTGTTAGGGCTCGTGCCAGGTGCTGTGATGGACAACTTCGCCAGTTGCACATTGGCGCAGTTCTCGACCGACATGTGGATCTGTTGGCTATTCACAATTTTCAGATTGTCCACCTTCAAATTGGTGCAGTAGTGGAATGACAAAGCTGTTGGAGCCTCCTTGCAAGGCTGCAGAAAACAGAAGCCAATTCAGGTCAGGTTAGGAGTCAGGACACTTTTTTTTCTCCAACACACGCGCGCCCGTCAAAAAATTACTGGAATGAACCGGAGCATGGGCGCCACACTTACCAGAGCGGCAGAGCCTTGTTGATCTTGCACGAGTGCGGCCACCACTTGTGTCCGTTGCCGTCGATGGTGCCATCGCCGTCGAGATTGAGCTTGTTGACGCTTCGGAACACGATCCAGAGCCTCCTATCCCTGTCGCTCCAGTCCGCTCTGTTCGGCGACGCCACCAGCGTGCCCTTCACGGTGACCGTGACGGTGGACTTGCACGGGCCACGGAGGGTGACGACCTTTAGCAGGTAGCGCCTGCCGTTGGGGACGAGCACGACGGCCGGCCGCGGCGAGGCGCGCGCCGCCTTCCACGCCCTGGCGAGCGAGCGCGTGTCGTCGTGCCTCCCGTCGCCACGGGCGCCGTAGCTGTCGAGGCTGAACACGCTCTGCGACGCCGACGACGCCAGGAACATGCTGCCAGAGCTGCACGTGTAGCTCGCGCCTACTACAGCCTCGAGAGCACCGGACAAGAAGAGCAGCGCGAGGAGGGGCAGGGGCGCCATGAATGCCGCAAGCTTCGTCGTCGGCTTTGTTGGAGTTGTTCCAAATTCACTCCAGGATATAGGCCGGGCTTCTGACGGAGCGGAGCGGAGACCCGTCGCCGGAGGCTTGGACCGGAGCGTAGCGGAGCCCCCCGCGGTACGGTACGGTATATACACCCTTGCTAGGGTTTCGTGGAGACTTGATTCTCTTGTAAGCAGCCATATGCGTGTAACCCAAAACCTTGAGATAGTGAGATTGTTGCTGGCTGGTGCCCGTGGTTTTTCCCCTTCACATCGGAGGGGTTTTCCACGTTAAATCATGTGTCTCCTCTGTGGCTTGATTCTTTACTTCATATTCCTATACGTCGTTCGTAACAGGCTTCCTGCTGGATGCCATTGGCAGAGCTAAGCACAATGGACAGGCAGCAGCGGCCCGGACTCTGAACTGAAGTTGAAGGCAATTGTGCAGCTTGTACTTAAACTCTGATCGCAGGGGACTAGAGACAACGCAGTTGCTCAGCTTGGTGTTGGGATTGTGATGCGCGCGCGGGACGAACTAGATTCTATTCTATCTGGGGTTGCGTTGCCGTTGAAGAATCACACGCACGGACGGCAGAGTTAGGCTGGCTTGGAGTGTGCATGCATGTGGCCATGCTCGCAGGCAGACGGAAACCCGTAGATTCTTGCTTCAGGTATGCCACCAGAGGGATAACATGAGTAATGTGACTGAATCTGAATCCTCGTGACAAAATTTCTCAAATTCGCATCCTTCCACCCTGCAGTTGGCACGTGTACGTTAGCTCACATGTACTTTGGTTCAGGTTAAGTAGTCCAGATGATGTTACAAAACTTTCAGAAAACAACTGAACAAGGGTTGCATCCATTAGCAAAGCTTCTGGCAAAACATATACGTGACACTAAAACTGACAGGGAAGCATGTAGCTTTACTGAAGGAATAATCACATGAGACTACAACCAGCTAAAAGCTAGACGATCATGACAAAATTATAGATGGATGCTGTGCTGCCGAACTGCTCGGGTCCCTTGCCGGCCCAAACCACAGCTCTCTTCTCTGGTGTCGACTGACTCGCAACTCGCACACTACTGGAAACGATCGTGTTCCTGTCGACCTTGCACTTACAGTGTTGACATCACTCTATTAGCGTGCTGAAGCGTTTCCTCGACTAGGTTGGACACAAAATGGTTGACGCATGAGTTTTTGTATATGTATATGTACACGATATAAGTCAGAGTTTGAAATCCTGGTCGGTAATAAACAAATCGAAGTCGTCCACGCCTCCAACATGTGTTATACGCACTTGCTTTCTACTGTAGTGAAATGATGCAATAGCTGCCCGGTCGAGCTTGCTGAAAAAAAGAAAATCATCAGAGGATACAATTTGAGGGGCCCAGTCCATTTTCTTTTCCGAGTGGCTAGCCCCCGGACGTCCGGACGGATGTCGTGTCCGGACGCCCGCGCCTGCTGTCCGTCCCCAAACGATAACATCAAACACGTCTGGTGCACTGAGACACACACATAGGCTCTGTTCTTCAGCACTACTTCAGTAGTACTTTTTAGCGAAAGAATATTATTTTTCTCTCATAAGAAATCAGCATCAGTAGCAGCCAAATTTCAGCGAAACGAACATGGTCATAACAATAACGCGCGTTGGGTCCAAAACCGTCAGACACAACATTGACCGACACGACACGACACGACACCCCATGTGACTCGACAGGACTTGAAACACTTGCGTATGCATGAACCTATAACAAATCACAAAAGTAACAATTTACTTGTACTAGTTGGTGATACAAGAGTGTTGTATGAAATCATCTTAGAATTCCGACACCTAGAATATAGAAGAAGTGGGTTTAATTGGTTCGTACCAATTTGGGTGAATTTTTCCCCACCCCATACCAAGATCCCTCGAGCCATGAGTGGCCTCCGGAGCCAGGGCTGACCCATCCATCTAATGCCTTAGTTGAAGTCATCATGAGCCTTTGTTTGGCTCATCCCATCCTCAAACGACACTTAGGGCCTATGGGTTGGTGTCCCGGGATTGCTGCTTGGGCTAGGCAACAATATCCAACCTTGGGCCATTTGGGCCAGGCAGTTTTTCTAGGGTTCCATCCAAATAAACCCTTAGTGCCTTGATGAGATATATGAACGTGTTTTCATCATTTAGGGAGCTAAAAAAATAGTTTGGCGAGAATATGGGACAATTGTGATAAAATTAGCAAATTTAGTATAAAAATAATCTTTTTAGACTTTTAGGGAGCTAAAACTACAGTTTGACAAATATAAATGATAAATAGTACAATTGTGGCAAAATTAGCAAGTTTAGTATAAACCGCATTTTTTAGACTATCACAAACTTGGGACAAAATAAAATTTAAAAATGCTTTGTGCTAATTTCTAGCACCATGTATATCCGCTATGTACGGTAAGGTACACGAACGTGTGTTCAGCATTTATAGGGAGCTAAAAAACAGTTTGATGAGAATATGGGACAATTGTGGTAAAATTAGCAAATTTAGTATAAAAATTAATTTTTTAGATTTTTAGGGAGCTAAAAATACAGTTTGACAAATATAAATGATAACGTAGTACAATTGTGGCAAAATTAGCAAGTTTAGTGTAAACCACATTTTTTAGACTATCACAAATTTGGGACAAAATCTACTACCATATATATACCACCTAAAAAATTGGAAGGGGTTTCGTCCAACTTCCCTGGTGTGCGCGCTCCCCTTCGTATAAAGCCTAATCGGAGTCTGATACGAGGAGGCCGAGGCCGGCATGAGAACGGCCCGGCCGCGTCGTTGCCGACATAGGAGAAGGCGACGACGTGGCTGCCATGGCTGAGACCGTGAGACGGACGCTCCTCTAAATCGGAATCGAAAAAAATCCAGCGCGTGGGTGAGGCCGCCGCCGCCGCCGGGCGCGGGCTCGGCAGCCGCCACCGCCGGTCGTGGGCGTGGCTGCCGCCGCCGGGCGTGGCCCACGTTCGAGCAAGAACAGGCGCCGTCGCCGCCGGGCAAAGGCCCCATGCGAGCAAGGCCAGGCGCGGCTGCCGCCCGTCGGACACAGCCCACACGCGGCCAAGGCACGGCCGCCGTCGCTGGGCAGTCCCCACACGGGAAAAGCTAGGCTGTCTAGAGCCTGCGCCTGCCGGCGAGGTCGAGGAGGGGAGGAGCACGACTAACAGCATGTACGAAGAAAGGGCCGTGGCCACTAGAGCCAGTGCGGGGACAGAGAGAGAGAGAGGAGGGGCCGCTGGTGCCTTGCGGCTTCTGGACGCAGTACACGTGAAGGAGCAAACCGACGGGACGAGAAAGAAGATAGCAAAAGCCAAGGATAGTAGTAAAATAGATATGACAAGTGGGGTCACATTTGTTTTGGACATAATGCTAAAGTAAAACTGTTCAAATTAGTATTCTTTTATATACCTTAACATGGTAAGTTATACACAGGTCCAGCTCAAATAGACAATGGGAGAGCAGGTGTGGGGCTGCTTCAGTTCTGCACTGCAATTCCACCATAGTCTAAGGAGAAGATTAGAAAATAGTTTAGGATTTCCAATGTAAAATCATCTATTAACCTTTTAATCTATTATTTTCTGAATATGATTAATTTATCTTAAACAACATAATACAGGTGATAAAAATCATGAAATGACCTTTGTATTTTTTATGTAGTTAAATTTGTACATTTTTTTAATATGTGTCGTCGTAGATAGAGGCAAAATCTTGCGACCGGGCATATAAATCTAGTAAAATTTAAAAATGCTTTGTGCTAATCTCTAGCACCGTGTATATCCGCTATGTATATACATACATGTGTGTATATATATTATGCATACATATACATGCATGTGCATATACATTTTTTTATGCATACATATACATACATGTGCATATACATTTTTTATACACACATACATAGCTTGTGCCTCCCTTCCCGGGTGGCATTTTGCTAATAGATTAGTACATCTTTGAATATGATGCACGAAATATGTTTCCACGGTACGGCACTATATGGCCTACAGAAACCTTCGCGGAACGGAAATAAACGAAAATAACCTACTGCCGCTGCTGGGCCTAGGGCGACGTGTCGGCCTGCTAGCCCGCAGTTGTTCACCTCTTAGCTGGGCCTAGGCCCCTACGCCTCACCGCCGGCACCGTTTGCCGGAGATCTCTCGCGGAGGCGCTGGCTCGGCGGTTACGTCGCCTCCAATCTGACGGTGATTGAGGATAGTTGTTGGATCAGACCGAAATCCTTCACGAGTTCACAGCAATGGAGAGCGACAGAGCGTGGCCTACTAGCCTGCTTGCTGTTCTGTTCTGACCTCCACCTCCGCCACCAGCGTCACCCGAGCGGGTGTCTGAACCTGACGTTCATTATCTTTTTTTTTCATGGCAAATTACATTTTTTTAACCTCCGACTCGCATTGAAGTTCAATTTTCAACCTTCAACTATGAAACCGGATAACAGACATCCTCTAACTGTTAAAACCGGATAAATTTGGTCCTCGACAGTTTCAAAAACGGTTTCTATTTTTTTAATATAATAATAAAAATCCATTTTGATCTCTAGAAGTTCGTAATTTTTTTAAATTACAAAAATATGAAACTTGTTCATATTTCCTTCTAAATATGTTATATATGTTGATGCTATATTTAAAATTGTTTAGGTCTTACTTGTTTTAAATAAATAACAAAGGTGACAACGAGCAATAAAGCAATAGGAACATAATAAATAAACAAATTCCAAATACCTATATATAGACCACAAATAAGTAGAGAACATTTTTAGAAAAAAAGTACTAGAGTTTCATCTAAAATAAATGCCCGTGATGGATAGCAATGCTACTGTAGCGACACTGTAGCCGAAGCCGGAGGAGTCAAAAAAACGAGCTTCTCTCCCTCAGAACGGCTCTGTGAGAGAGGAAACGAAGAGAGAGAAAAACCGGCTCTGATGAACAGTGTCCCGCGCAGGACATGAACAGTGTCACAGCGGAGGGAGCCGGAGCCGCCCGGAGCTGCACCAAAGGGGGCCTTACAGAGCGTGAGGAAATGCTCTCCACCCAAGTGGATTCATGTGAAAAAAATGCATCAAGCACGACGCAAAGCGTAGGATGTTCTCTGTGACATCGAACGTGGATACTCATAATGTAGCTAGAAGTTGTATCTATACCGATTTAGAGAGGGCAACGGATCAGGTGGAAACCAAGCTTATGTGCAAACTTTGGAAACCATCAATGCGGACGCTGGATCGCATCCGATGGCGAGAGGTGGGCGTGTTTGCAATTCGCCCACAATTAGCACACTAGTTCGCGTTGTTTTGCGAAAACCGGTATAAGCAGAGCTGGTCCGTCGTTCGGTGGCGGCGCGTCGATTCAGCGCAAGAGCCGCGGATCGTAGCGTCCTTCCATCTGGCGCCGCCGGCTCATCGAGTCGCCGACGGTGACCCTGCGTCGACAAGCGATCGGCAAGAGGTTCTTCCGTCGGCGCGGGAGCCGAGCACACCGGGGGACGCCGTCGGCGCTTCGTCGACAAGCGATCGGCCTCCACAAGGTGACCCTGCGTGGATCGAGGCGGTTGCGATTTGGAGTCCGCCGTGGAGTTCGTTTGCTACATGAGTCCGGTCCTCCTTTTGTACGTGAGTGTACCATGGATTCGTTCATGGTTGTTTCGATAGTGAGATGCTTGTAACCAATTTGTAACAGATCAGTCTATAGGCGAAGGCACGTCAAGAGGCCGTGAGTCTGCGCCGCCGCCGCCATGGAGTCCGGCCAGCGTGGCGTCCCGCTGATGTTGTCGTCGCCGTTGATCTTTCATCATCGTCGAAGATCTCGTCTCCATCGAATTTGCCGCCATGGATCATGTCGGCGATGCCGTTGGAGCAAGTGATCCCGTTCTGCAGATGAAGCTGGAACATCCTAGCACACCACGATCAAGTTCCAAAGAAAATTTGAAGCCAAGGATTGGAATGATCTTTGATACACTTACGGATGTGGAGGATTTCTACAAGTCATATGCACATGAAAGCTGGTTTCTCGATTCGTGTTGGTGACACAAAGAAGCAAAATGACGAAATATTATTCAAGAGGTATTGTTGTTCAAGGGAAGGGTATAGAAAGGAGAGCGTAACAAATGTTAGTGATGATTACGGGAAGAAAAGAAAGTCACATAATATCATGGAAACCAGATGTGGTTGTGAGGCACATATTGTCGTGAAGCTTGGCGTGACAAGAAGTATCGAATAGCTTCAATGGTTGAGAAACACGATCATGGTTTTTGTGTCGCGGATAAGAGGCATTTGCTAAGATCCAACCGTAATATCGGTGAGAGGGCAAAGAGTGCTTTGTTCAATTGTCATAAGGCTAGCATTGGCACCTCACGGGCATATCGACTTCTCCATGTCGGTGAGGGTGGGTTTGAGAATGTTGGGTGCACTGCGATGGATTTGAAAAACTATTACCGTGATCTCAGAACCAAAATTAAGGATGCGAGATGCACAAATGTTTGTGGCACAACTTGGCGAAAGAAGGAAGTAAATCCAGCCTTCTTTTACGAGTTTATGGTGGATGAACAAGGATGACTTGTTCGTGTGTATTTGGGCGGATGCTTTATGCGGGGAAAAACTATAGTGTTTTTCGGTGATGTGGTTTGATAGATGCAACATATACCACCAACCGATTATAACATGAAATTTGTGCCATTCATTGGTGTCAATCATCACTTGCAAAGTGTTTTCCTTGGGGCGACATTCTTAGCGAGATGAAAAGATCGAGTCATATGTATGGTTGTTTAACACCTTTCTTAAGGCTATGGGTGGAGTAGCACCTCATCTAATCTGGCCCTGATGAAGATGCGAGCATGAAGGCTGCTATTGCTCAAATTCTACGGATACAACTCATAGATTTTGCATGTGGCATATCATGGATAAGGTGCACGAGAAGGTCGGGCCCTCTATAAGAAAAGATGAAAAGTTTTGGGAAAGACTAAACAAGTGTGTTTGGGGACCGAGAATTGAGATGATTTTGTGTCACAATGGAATTCTATCATAACAGATTATGAACTCATGGGAAATGATTGGTTTTCCACTAGGTTTGCCATTCATGAGTCATGGATTCGGTATATTTTTGGACATACCTCTAGCAGGAATGCTTAGGACTACATCACGATCGGAGAGTGCAAATTCTTTTTCAACCGTTTCATTAAGTAGGAAGTTGACCTTTGTTGAGTTAAGCTAAGGTTTGACACATCTTTGGAGTGCCAGTGCCAAGAGGAGTTGAAAGCCGACAATGTAAGTCTACACACCACTCCTAAATTGATGACACCATGGGCCATAGAGAAGCAATGTAGTGTGATATATACACATGAAGTTTTCACTAAATTTCAGGAACAAATCTTAGCTGCAAGAGACCATTGCATTATTCAAGGTATTTGAGAGAGTGAATGATCTAAAATGTTTCACCCTCAATGATAAGCTGGAAAAGACCGAGTTGTTCAAATGAACAAGTCAAACATGTTTGGTAGGTGTTCCTGTAAATTATATGAGTCTTATGGCATCCCATGTCGTCATATCATACAAGTGCTTAGAGCTGAGAAGCAAAGTGAGATACCATTGTTATATATTATGACGCGATGGGAGAAAAGATGTAAAAGGTGTGTACTTTATTTTTTCTCCTTCTCTGTTTTGTACAATAGTCTTGATCAGATATTTAATTTTACAGGGAACTATTCTTTGATGAGGAAGGTAACCAAAAGCCTAAAGATCCTATGGAGGTGGCCTTGCGGAAAAAGATTTCAGATTCACGCAACAAGTTTGAAGATCTTATTCAAATGGCCAAGAACTCCGAAGAAGGGATGGACTTTTTATATTCTAGTTTATCCAACCTAGTCGAGCCTCTCCAAAAGATCACACCTGCTTTGAGAGTTGAAAAACAGGATGAATATGAATCTTTCCTTGGTAGTAAAATTCCAAATGAGGTCGATATACATCCACCAAATGATGTCAACTCGAGAGGGAGATCTAAAAGAATTAAGAAGAGCAAGGAGACGAAGGAGAAGAAAGCTAGAAGTAAGGGTAAAGGTAATGGGACGTGTCGAAAATGTAAGGGATCATGATGCATAATTGCCCAAACAATGTTGTTGGCTGATATTTCAATTGAACAATGTACTATTGTGCGGCGCCCGACCATGGAATGCTTCTTGAAAACACTTTTAGTTAAGCGCAATGTACTTGCTTGTCAAATTTGAGATGTCAATTTGCTCCTTTTTTTTTATTCGATTCGACTCTACCTTGGTTTGATCATCGGCGAAGCCATAGTTCACAATGTATATGCACAATATAATAGTTTATTTTCAATTCGTGACTCCTTGAAGCTGGAATCAAGTTCTTGCATGGCTGAACTGAGCGCATTTCACAATGCATCCTAAGCTGAACAGCATACACATCGCATAAAAAATAGCTTGACAAAAACGGAAGAACCACTATTTGGTTTCCAATAATTCCTACTACAACAGACAGTAGCAGCTAGATGTCCGTGCTGATGCTTGGCTTCACTACTGCTATGTTCTTCAGTGCCTTTTCTCATTGTCTTGATGCGGCTACAGCAGAGACAGTAGCAAACTAAGCAATGCAGCCGCTCGTTCTTGATTGCCTTTTCTCATTGGCTTCAGAACTAACATATCGAGCCAGCTGGGCGGAGACGCAGCCGCGGGGGTGAGCTGCGACGGCGAGAGGCGCAGTTCGGCGGCCCGGCAATGGCGTCGAGGCAGCTGGGTGAGGCCGCGGCCGTGGTGGTGAGGTGCGACGGCTAAGAGCCGCAGCTCCGCGGGCCGGCAACGGCGTCGATCCGGCTCGGCAGGGCGACGGGTGCGGCCAGCCGCGCATGGAAGGGCGGCGGCGGCGGAGAAAGGCGAAAGCGAGGCGGGCGGGCGCTCACGCGGCGGGATCTCGCTGCGACCAAAAAGGACTGGATCGCGGCCGGCGGCGGCCAGATGGAAGGACGCGCGATCCGCGGCTCTTCTTGTGAATCGACCGTTGCCCGGCCGGAACGACGGACCGAGGCTCTGTTTGCTATGCTGGGGGTTTTCGCAAAACAACGCAACTAGTGTGCTAATTGCGTGCGTTTAATTGCAAAACGCGCCCACCTCTATCTGAAGCCATCGGATGCAGATCCAGCGGTCCAGATTGATGGTTTCCAAAGTTTGCACATAAGCTTGGTTTCCACCTGATCCGTTGCCTTTAGAGAGACATATTTGGTTTGTATCTCCACCTGATGTCATCTGTACTTCCTATGAAGGTCAATAAAATGTTTATTCCCCTAAAGAAAAAGTAGTAGGTTTATGAAGACTCGCGAAACAAGGCATAGTTAGTTTTTAATTTCTTCAGAGAAAAACCGTACTTCAAAAAAACAATATTAGAGCTAGCGTACAATGGAAGCGCAGGTCTCCAGCGTTCTGGAGAAAAAAAAGATGCAGACTGTTCGGGAGGCCGTAAACGATCGTGGATTATTTACTGCTAGCTGGTTTAGTGTGAGAGAAAAACACTATTCCTGACTGAAAATTTACGATCGTTTACGAGCAAGCGAACATGCAAATGGACTACTTTTTGGAACACAAAGTAATAAAGATAGGTATCTAGACGTCTACGTGCGTCAGAGCAAACAATGTGCTCCTGCGAGTTTTTGAATATGGGCATGGTTCGCTTCTAAAATTTATCATACCAAAGATTTAGCGAGCCACGATTTTTGTTAGCATTTAATTTGCTATCAAAACTCGTCAAACTCTTATATTTGGCTTGCTAAATCTATGGTAATTTTTTTTTGTCTAACTTTGGCTTGTTAAATTTTTGACATGACAAATTTTGGAAGTTAACCAAACATGCCTATGGATTCTGGTGAATTATATTTTTAGTCCGTATAATAACGTGTCTGCTGGAGACGAATGCATCTCTAGGCTCTGGCAAGAGGCAAGAGTAGTACGTAGCAGTAAGAGCAACTACAATGTGCTTCAAAAGCAGTCCATATGGACTAAATTATTTCTTATGGACTAGCTGAAACATTGTGAAAGAAGCAGCAGAGGAGTCCATAGCAAAGTCGTTCGTAGGACTATGTACCGCCCACAAGGAATAAAAAAATATTTCTCTCCATCTCTCTCTATACCCGCCCTCGAGGCTGCCTCCCCGGCCATCTGCGCCGCCCGCGAGGCCGCCTGCCCGACCATCTGCGCCGCCCCGAGGTTACCACAGCCATCCGCGACACTCTCACCGCCGTTGCCGCAGCCATCCATGCCGCCCGCGAGGACACCGTCACAGGCATCCGTGCGGCCCACCACCATCGGCACGCTGAACATGAGGAGGAGAAGCGGCCACCAAGTGGCGCAGCCTCCACTCCGGCAAGGGAGAAGCGGGTGAGGGAGGGGCTAGACCTCGGCCGGCCGTAGCCTCGCCGGTGGAAAAACAGAGGACGGACTGACCAGATCTCGGTCACCCTGGACAGATCTTGGAGGAGAAAGAGGTGGGCGCCGGCTTTTCTGCGGCAGAGGAGGAAGAGGAGGTGGGCGCCGGTCTCTGTTGCAGAAGAGGAGAGCGGCGCTGGTGGAAAGAACGAGCGGTGCCCGAGCGTATTCGCGGAGAAGATGCGCATGCGCATGCGCCGCGAGAGGAGCGGGCTGCAGGGAGAAGATGCCGCTCATCAGTTGGGACCGTGGTTTTTTTTTTTGTGGACCCCACCTTATGGACTGGACATTGTGGAAGATGAGATAGCAAAAGACTACTGATGCTGAGGCCACTCATATGGACTGGTTTGCCATATAATGAGCTTGCTCACGAGAGACGAGTGCACACCAAGAGACAAGAATCTGATGTCGCGGCCGTGCCCTCCAGCCGACGGCGTGGCACGCAAATCGATCGGCAATCAAGCAGCAGGCACCGACCAAGCACAGTATCATGGCCGTCATTATAAGGACGAGGTACAGTGTATGCCTGTCAGGGCTTTATTTAGATTAAGTTTTTTTCACTCTCTCTTCATCACATTAAATATTTGGATACATGCATAGAATATTAAATGTAGATAAAAAAATAACTAATTACACAGTTTGATTGTAAATTACGAGACGAATCTTTTGAACCTAGTTAGGCTATGATTGGACAATAATTGTCAAATACAAACGAAAATGCTACAGTGCCAAATACTGATTTCTAACCCCAATCTAAATCAGGCCCAGCATCCAGGTTACTGATCGTTGATGAGACGTTTTCAGCATCCGCAGTTAAGCCCGGTTTGCTTGATCTGTTTGGCTGATAAGCTATGACTGAAAATATTATTGACTGATTTAGTGTAAGAGAAAAGTATTGTTCATTAACTAAAAAAAGTATAGTTTATAAGTGAAACCAGCCCAAACAAATAGGACGCAGGCTCGTAACATAATGCCGTACTGTCCCGGTCCTCCGACGGGGGTACCGGCACCTATCCGTAGCCGGAGGGGACGCCTCAATTATCCTCATGATAACTTCCATCGTTCATCCCAACAACATTTTTTTAATATACTCCATTTTGCCATACAACTTTACGTTTTCACAATGTTAATTAACTAACCAAGGGGCCGATTCCATGATCCTATGTAGTACTAGAGAGTCCACGTCTGTATAATTTTTACATTTATTATTGCGATCTTATAATTACGGTTTCACCTAAAACCCTGAGATTTGATTTTAGAACCTACGATTTTGACAGCCGTTGCAATTCTACAAAGGCCACAGGCACACATTGGTCCAGATCGACTTGACCGATGGCGTTTGGTAGCCGAGTCTGTTCGGGAGGCCGAATCGTATCGTGATTATTTACTGCTGGCTGGTTTGGTGTAAGAGAAAAACACTATTCAAATTTACGATCGTTTACGAAGCGAACAGGCTAATACAGATAGGGATGCATGGCAACAGTAGCAGAAACAGAGAGACCCCCATTTTCTCTCTTCTCTGGCTAGCTGGTTATTTGCCTCGCGCTAGCTAAGCTAGCTAGCTGGGCCGCTAGGGTTCCGGCCGGTTCCGCCCGCCTCTCTGCTGCGTGCATCTGCATGCATGCCCGGCCACTCATCTCCGGCGATCGTGCGGCGCATAACTAACCATTGCTTTTGGTAGGTAAAGCCTCATTTATTTATGAAATCCGGAAAGGCAAAGGCAAAGAGATCGACGATGGCCTACTAGCGGGGTTAGCACTAACGTGGATCATGATTTGTCATCCGAGCGCACTTGTTCTCGCCGTCACGACACCTGGACTTACCTGGCTGGATCACCTTTTCTTTGCACAGCGTTTCCGATTCGTTTGGCTAGCCTTTCTATTTGTTCATTCATGGCCAGGGGTGAACAATGAGCGAATCGTATTCTTTTTTTTTTCAAGTTTCCTTCAGAATTCACGTATTTATTAACTAATAATGAGCAGGGGCAAAATGATTGGATTTTATTCAGAATTAGCTACTTTTTAGTTTTGGATGGGTGAAAAACAAGTACAATTGGATTATTATTATTTTCGGAACGAGCCACAGGGTGAGTTGGACTAAAAAGGTTTTTTTTTGCGAAGGGTTCGACGGTCTTTTCATGGTGTACAGATGTACCGTTACACGGCGGATGACTTGGAACTAAGGATGAAAACGGTCGGAAACGGTCGAAAAACTCCTAAATTGTTTTCTACTTTTATATTTGAAATATGAAAACGAAAGCGAAAACGATAAAGCCGGACACGAAAATGAACGCGAACTTACGGAATATCGAGAATTCCGAAAACGAACCAATTCGAGCGGATCTATGTCGAACACGGTCGATATACGAAAACTTAATACGGAATACCGACCCGTAGGATCAAGTGCATGACTAAGTACATACATGATCAAGTTCAAGTGCATATAATAATTAACAAGTGCATGATCCTTGGTCTTAGGTATTTAACACAATAGCTGACATATAAATACAAGTCTAGAACAAGCAATTAGTAGCTAGTAGGATAATAGGAATTAAAATTAGATGTAGCAACTAGCAATTGGGTTGTATGACCTGTGCAGTTGGCCAAATTCGGTTTAAACCAAATTTTAAATTCGGAATATTTCAAATTAAAAGTAGAAAAGTAGAAAACGGTCGAAAAATGTCTAAACCGTTTTCTATTTTTACATTTGAAATACGAAACATCTGAAATGCGAAAGCGAAAACGGTAAAGTCGGACAAGAAAATACGGATTCGATTGGATTAAATATAGAAAACGATGCGGTTCGATTCGGGATATTTCCGTTCTGTTTTCATCCTTCCTCGGAACGCTGGGTGCCAGGCTTGAAACCGAGAGCTAACCTACCGGCACCAGTGAACCCTCAGTTAGTAGTAGTAGTAGTTACAGAAAATTACAAAACGACTAGTTTCTTGGGTGCGCTGCTTTACGTTTTCCAAGCTGCTACCAGCTAATTAAATTAAGGGTAAAGTTCAATTTACACCCTCCAATTTTTATCAAAGACCGGATTTCAACCTCAAACTTTAAAACCGGATAACTTTAGCCCTTCAACTTTTGAAACCGTTCAATTTTCAACCTTCTGGGCGGTTTTGTGGGTAAACAGTAACTTTTGATATTTTCGGGAGGCGCCGAAATTTTATATTATTTTTTAAGCATCTTAACTTCCTCAAATGAAAAAACTCAAAACTACAAAGTTGTAGATCTCATTGAGAGCTACAACTTTGGTATAAAAAGTATTTTCATTTAACTCCATACAAATAATATATTAGTGCTCTAATGCGGCAAACGCTAGTAGGCGATTATTATGGTGCTGAAATTTTATATTATTTTTTCGAGCATCGTACTGTCCTCAAATGAAAAAAATTAAAACTATAAAGTTGTAGATCTCATCGAGGTCTACAATTTACATATAAAAATTATCTTCATCCGGCATCGTATTGAAGGGTTTTCTATTTTTTGAAATTTGAGTCTCATCACGCGCGTCGCGTCCCGGGCGCGGCTGCGCTGCATCCGTCCGCGACGAGGGACGAAGGAGGGAGGAAAGCGACAGCGGCCGGCGAGCGACGTGCGGCCCGCGTGCGCGCCGCGCGTTGCCCACCCCCGCACGACCCCGCACGTAAAAAAAGAAAAGAAAAAGAAATTCTCGGAGGGGCACGAGAGGGGGCCCTAGCAGAAAAGAGCGAGAGCGACGGCCCGCCACGACCTGGGCTTGGGCCCTAGCCTGCCTAGCTGGCTGTACCGCCCTATCATCATCCATCCCAATCGCCCGCTGCCACCTTGCACGGAGCAGAGCATCCTTCCCCGCGAATTAAACCGCTCATGAAGATCTTTCTGGGCGATGACCAGTACTCCTAATAATAGCTGGTTTCAGTCAGGGCTTATCAGTTAGCCAATAGTGTTTTTCTCTCACAACAAATCAGTCCAGTTCAGTGTTCGTTGGCTGAAAATGTATGGATTGTAGTGCTCCGTCGATTGCGATAATAATGCAGATAATAAAGCAACAACACTAGTAGCTAATCGACAAACCACACCAGCACCTACCTACTTTCACTAGGGTGGTTTAGTAGTACTAGTATAAAAATTTGGCCTTATTCGTTTTTCTTATAATCCATCTTTTTCAGATTATTTTTTAGTCAGAATAGTGTTTTCTTTTACAACAAATCACCTGGAACAATGTTTCGGTTTGTTTTTTCAGCAAGGCGAACGGGGCCTTTATGTACAAAGCTCCGTGCACGCTAGAACTTGATGGCACAGTACAGTAGCGTGTGTGTTTTTCGTTGGAGAGATGTGCCATGCATGCATTTCGGTTGGTCTAAGGTCACGTTCGCTCGAGTTTATCAGCCAGAATCAGCCTTACTTTTTTCAGCTATGGAATAATATTTTTCGCTCACAACAAATTAGTCATACAAATCAGCCACAGCAGCAATAAGCTCTGCCGAACGGGTCCTAAGTTTGGCTCCAGCTATTTATACTTGCCAAACTTGTCAAGGTTTCAAGTTATTAGAAGAAAAAACGACAGTAGATAAGTGCATCCTTTGCTTGTTGTGAATTGTGCTCATTGTATCCTCACTTTGACGGCTCTGTACGAGCCGTAAGGCCAGTCTCAATGGGGATGTTATGGGAGTGTCATGCACATTAATTAGGGTGACACATCAGCATGGGAACACTTTTTGCATGAAATGGTGAGAGAGAACAAGTTCGTCTCATGGCCATGACACTCGCCAGCTCTGTTTCCAAGCTCTCGGTAACCCCACGATACCCGCATTGAGAGGGGAGAGTTTCATCCCACATAATCATTCGATGCATATGATCCAATCATTGTATAGCAATTAAATGCTTTACTTAGTTTTCGAATTGGTGAAATGAAATGCTACATTGTGAAGGCTAGTTTCATTCATTGTTTCATCCCGCTCAAGCTGATGTGGTGTTTTGGAAATCGTGTAGTGAAACTAAGCATTGAGACTGGCCTAAGTACTACTACTAGTGGTACTACTGCTACACGACAAACGATGAGAAGCACCTGTTGGCTTAGATTGTAGTTTATAAGTCAACTGATGTTGTTTTGTTGTGAAAGAAAAACACTGTATCATAGGCGAACCAGATGAAGTTTCTCTATGGCAGATTCTTCTCCCTGCCATCATCTTCTTCTCACAGAAGGATCTTATCTTATCCATTCAACAGCTAGCAAAAGAAGCCCATCAACGCACTGTGACGCGCCACTGTCAGTTACTACCAACATTTAGCTTTTCATTAACAACGTACTACTTCTACTAAAGCCCTGATCAGAATCACACAGTCAAAAGTGCTGCAACTTGCAAACTGGCAGCGTCGAGAAACCTTCGGGCAATGTGTGGATGGGATTAAAACATGCTCCCATTTGCAGTAATTCCCAGTCTCGAGGTGCACAGGAACGCAGGCACAACACGAACACCCACGCCGCTGTGATGACTGCAGTGCATGCACCGGAACCGGAAGGAAACTTGGGCGATTCCCCCGACAGCTACGTGTCACCCGCGCGCATGGACGAGCAAGCGGGGCGGAGCCCCTTATCCCCCTCAACCTCGTCGTCGAGGTCGTTTGTTGATGTAGCCTCCTCCTCGTGGATGCTTTCGACGTGTCTCTCAGAGATATCTGCCATAAAACATTTATGAGAGGGGTAATGGCTCCCCCCGCTGGAGACAGAGGCGGAGGGCGACTCTGTTTCTTCTGCGAGGAGATCGTAGAAAGACTCCACGATATATTTGGTCATCTCTACGAACTCGTCGTTCGTGGGGAAAGGAGGCGCGCGTTGCACCACAAGGTGGCCAACAGTCTATGCGGCGTTGCGGAGATCAAACGGGAGCGCTGTCGGGGCATTCCGGATGGGGTATTCCGTAGAGAGTGGCTCCCCTCCGGCAAGCTGCGCCATGACGTTGGCGAATGAGAAGGTGAGGTGGCGCAGGTCCTCCCGGGACGGTTGGGGTCCTAGGAAGGCGCCGAGCTGGCGCTCTAACCTTCCGTAGTCGAAGTCGAGGAGCTGGTCGCTTCTGAGGGCGCGGGCCTCCGGTGCGTGCAGCTGCAGCTCATCAAGTGTCTCGGTGATCACGTCTAGGCCGGCGGAGTGGAGAGGTCGGACAGCGACGGGAGCCATTGCCAACACTCCCTCCGTCGTGACGATAAAGTCCAGGTCCCCGAAACGCACATGCACGCCTAGGACCCAGCTGAGGTTGTGATTAGCCATCCGAGGCCTGGTATGGATGTCGAGACACGCAAACGGCCCCTACCTGGCATGCCAACTGTCGGTGTTTCGAGTTTCCACCGGCTAGTAAATTTCTAATATTGCGCGTCTGGCTCGGATGGTGTGCTAAGATGACACGAGGTTTATACTGGTTCGGGCAAAATGTCCCTACGTCCAGTTCGTTGCTGTTGCTCGTGTTACTAGCACTGAAAGTTCGTAGTAAGGGTTACAAACGGTCGAGAGAGGGACATGTCCCAAGTCTCTAGAGAGAAGCGAACGGGTGCCGAGAGCTCGGTCACTTCCCGGCTGTGTGCTTGTGTGTTTTGGTCGATTCAGGGTTAGATGGATTTGAGTCCCAATTGATGCGATGTGTTGCGATGCCCTTTATGGGACGCCCTGCTTTCTCTTTTATAGGTCAAGGAAAAGCACGGGTTACAGTGGAGGGAAAAGAGGATGATGAGAAGGAGAAGAAGTCCTCCAGGATGGTCGGGTCCTTCTTTTCCTTTATGTGGGTCCCGCCAACCCTGTAGACCTCAACAGGGACAGCTCCACGTCACGGCCCTATTCGTCATTGGCGCCATGCGCAGGCGTCGTCTCCCGATCGTGGCGCTCCACTCCGTCCTGGCGGACGTCGTGGTGAACTGACGCGCCTGTCAGTGCTCATACGAGGGTTAGGCAGAACAGCACCGGTACAGCCGACGCTGTTCCTGATGTGAATCCCCAGGTATGGCCCGTTATGGCCACGGGTTATATCGGGGCGTGCTGGTCACCTTCCTGGTGTCAGATCTTTGACCTAGGCCCATTCGCTTGGACTTAGAGTGGTTGGTGGCGGTATGGGTCTTCGTCGGGCGAGACGGATCCCCCGGCCTTGAGCTCGGTCGAGGCGGAGTCCCCCCAGAGGCCGGGCAAGGCGGAGCCCACCCACAGAGGCTGGGCGAGGCGAAGCCAGCCCTCAGAGGTCGGACGAGGCAGAGCCTGCAGCCTTGGTGTCGGGCGAGGCGGAGCCCGCGACTGCGGTGTCGGGCGAGGCGGAGCCAGCCCTCAGAGGTCGGGCGAGTCGGAGCGCAAACCCAAGGGTCAGAAGAGGCGGAGCCCGCCCCCAGAGACCGGGCGAGGCAGAGCCAGCCCTCAGAGGTCGAGCGAGGCAGAGTCCATGGCCTCGGTGTCAGGTGAAGCGGAGCCCGCCCTCAGAGGTCGGGCGAGGCGAAGCGCAAACGTATGGGTCGGGTGAGGCGGAGCCCACGGCCTTGGTGTCGGGCGAGGCAGAGCCCACGACCTCGGTGTTGGGCGAGGCGGAGCCCCCCCCCCCCCAGAGGTCGGCGAGACGGAGCTTGCGCACCTAGGGGTCGGTTGGAGCTGTAGTCGCGCTCTTGACTGCTCGGATGAATCAATGTTGATGGTTATTAGCTCCTCCTCTTTGGGTACCCTAGTATTGGTCTCCGACACCCACAAACTCATCTTTTACATAAACTGACAATTTCTACTCTAACTCTATTATGGCCCCTGGCAGCATCGGCTGACGGTACAGTTGACGAGGATGAAGGCAGCTCGGTTGTGGTCGGGACGATGTTCGGCTCAGTTGGGGTCGGGACAACACTCGCCTCCGACCTGGCCTCTACTGCATCCGTAGGCTGGACGACATCTTCTTGGTACATGTCTGCGGCCACGGTCGAACGGTGAGCCTCCATCACCCACTGTGCGGTGACCTGCTCAGCGACCATCTGTGCATGTGGCACCAAACTCTCCCCCAGCACATGGATTTCGTCTGCGCTCCACCCATCGGCATATCCTCTGTAGATGGCCGCGAAGTCCAGATCGGGGTGGTGGGTCTCCACCGAGGTTAGCACCCCCGACGTCCCATAGAATATGCCGTCGAGCGCCCGAACTTCATTCAGGACCTCCGTCAGCTAGACGGCGGGCGTACTAGTGCTTGGTCCCGACCCAAACACCTCAGAGACGACCACCTATGCAATATTGCGAAGCTAGTCGAGCTCTCCCTTGAGAACACGTCGCTCCTCAAGGGACTGAGCTAGCGCCTCCGTGCTCTGACCGACCGTCGCTTTGACCGCCTCTAGCTCTTGCTCCAGCACTACTGAAAACTACGAGTTTCCCTAGGGTTTGAATTCCTAGGGAAAAGGCCCAAAACCGTTGGGAACCTGAGCCCCAACGGTATTTCGTAGGGAAATAGTCCTAGGGAACACTTTGACGGGAAATACGAAGGTGCCCTATGGTTTTGACTGAAACCATAGGGGATTCTGATTTCCCTAGGAAAACGGCTCCCTAGGGAACCTACTGTGCATGCTGACACAAATCCAACGTGTAAAGGTATTATTCCTAGGACTTCAGGATTCCCTAGGAAACTGATCTCTAGGGAAATATATCTGGCATGTCATCATATTTGACCTCAAATAATTGTAATTGATTTTATATACAAAATTCAAATTTGAACACATTGACACAATACCATCAGCAATAATTTAGTGCATTCAAACTCAAACAGCGCATCATCACATTACAATTATGGTGTTCATTCACTAATAATAACTGTCCATCTAACAGTTAAACACTAACTCAAAAGGAGTTGTCTAATCCATGTTAGTTTAGGAAATAGAACATAGGTGCCATGTTTTGGCGACAAAAGATAAGTGCCATGTTTTGGCAACATAAGAATTAATAAAAATGGAGCGCCTCTTTTGAAGCTGCTAAGACTGTCTCCAATAACGTTACCCAGACGCAAAATGAGTGCTACACAGTGTTTTGCATATCAGGAAACACGGTCCAACTGAGCATGCAAACAGATGACCCATTTTGCATAGCACCCGAAACGAGAGGCAAATAAGCGTCTTCCAGGGACAAGACGCAAATCTCTGACGCCCGGTGGATCTCGGCGAGGCGCGGCCGGCTCGGCGAGGCGATCCCGTGGCGGGGAGCCGCCGGCGCTTCCAGACGGGTCCACGACGGGGCACAGTCGGCGGGGCAAGGCAGGGAGCGGGGCAAGGCGGGTCCGTGGCCGGGGCGGCCTGCGCGCCCAGGCGGGACCGCGGAGGGGAGCCACCGGCGCGGAGAGGAGCGCGGCCGGCGCAGCCGGCGCGACCGCGCCGAGGAGCCGTCGACGCTCCGAGCAGGCGGCCGCGCGGCCCAGATCCAGGTGGCGCGCTCACGCTCCATGTTGAGGAGGCTAGGCGCGCGTAGAGGGAGGAGGATGGGGTGCGACGGCGCCGGCCGGGGGGAGCGACGGTCGACTTGGGGCGGCGCGGAGGCAGAGGAGGAGGCGTGAAAGCGGAGGGGCGGGGAGGAGCGGCGTCGTGGGGTTGTCGCCTAGGGGAGAGAAGAGAGGGATCGAGCGGAGAGAGAGGAGATGGAGCAGGGGAGGATTTTTTGCGTAGGCTGTTGGAGAAGATACGGTATGGGTTTGGGACTCATTTACTGTGCATAACCTAAATCCGGGAATGGATATCTGGTTTGGGTGTGCACTGTTGGAGATAGCCTAACAAGGCATATAATGCCTTAGCATCTGCTGTTGGTTCGTCTTCTACACTATCTGTATGCATTGCATCACCAAAATCAGCTAACATTTGATCTAAACCATCAGCAGTATCATACGCATACTCCATTGTAGGCTGACTAATAGGTTGTTGACCATGTTCAGTCCATATAGTATAGCCAGGCATAAATCCTCTTTTGCACAAATGCATGTTCATGACGGCTCTTCTACGTCTAACTCTATTGCGACAATCTGAACACGGACAAACTACTCCAAGTTTTTCAGAATTAGAAATAGAACTGAAAGCTTGGTCTAGGAAAACATTTGTATTTCGCATCTAATCCAAGGAATGACAACCATTGTCATTCTAGCCTTCATACATCCAACTACGGTCTTCTATCGACATGGCTATTGTTGTGACAATGATCTGAAACAGAAAATTTGCAAGTAATTGTTCTCATAATTTAGTGCATGTCTTCTAATACTAATAGCCAAACAAGTTTATATAGAACATATACTAATTACTAGTAACAAAATTAGGGAGATGCCAAACTGCAGAAAACACTAAGCAAATTTCTCGACTGCATCAGATGAGTTATACATGTGCTTCCATTAGTAAAGAGAGACAGCTGCACTCATTTTCTGTTTAAATGTTGCGAAAATATCCTCAGATTTAATTTTACAAATGATCTTTGTATCACTTTTCTGTTTAGAGGCATTGCTTCGTATATGTAACTATGTAAGCAAAGTAGCTGCACTCATTTTCCAGTGCCACACCAATTAATGCATTTGCACGACGCTATTTACTTGCAATAGTGTCAAAATGTAGTGAAATAACAAATAGTTTTTGCTGCCAGCAATGCAAGACTACAAAAAGGATTTATGCACTTAAATATAAATATTCTCCGGCATAAATATTTTTGTGCAAGAAATGTAGTTTCATGGCCTTGATACTGTGAGTAAAGGGTCAAGTTAGTTGCATTGGTGCTCAAATATTATTGCCAAATGACAATGGAGTAGGCTGTAGGTTGCAGGATTCGGTCAGCCTCAAATAGTGCGGCATGTGTAGATAATGGGCAAGCCATTTTCAAACATACCATCTTTTTTCATCTCACTTGCCTAAATTTTTCATGCACAAGCTTTTATAATCATATTAGCATACAAATTAATTTAGACATGCCAATTCTGTTTTGACTTAATTAACAATACAAAAAGAACCAAGAAAAGGAAAATTTCCTTCTCACGAAACCCTTTGTTCAGGAGTGACAAGGCACCGTGAAGCCTTCTTTCTCTGAGATGTGGTGCTCCCTTGCCCTCTTTTTGTGCACAACTGAAAGTCAGGCTCCCTTGCCCTCCTATGCAGATGTGAACATGTGGTGACTTCCTTCACAACAGAGCTTCAGGCAAGACCAAGCAGTAGAAGGGTGCCTCGACTATGGAATGGGAGGACCTAAAAATAATACATCCCTATCAATTGTTTGTCAATCCTCTTACTGCTGTCCACACAAGAATGTACTAGGAATCCCAAGAACATACCTTACCTCCTTTGTCAATCCATCCTTTGCTTCCCCGGATCTAAGGAACAGGACATGGAGGGAGGGAATGGGAGGCAGCAGTAGATCGAGAATGGGAAAGGCGGCGGCTTAGCAAGGGCGGACGGTGGCTTGCAGAGGGCGGCGGTTTGGGGAGGAAGGGCGCTGGCCTGGGGAAGGAAGGGCGGCGACTTGGGTCAGGGATGAAGGGCGGCGGCTTGGGTCAGGGATGAAGGGCGGCGGCTTGGGGAAGGCGTCTGCGGCCGAGAGGAGGCCGATCGACGACCAGCGCTAGGCAAGTAGGCGGCAGGTATTTGGGAAAGGGCAGGCGGCTCGCGTGCTTCGACGGGAGAAGAGAATCTGAACGTTCTTTCTTTTCTTTTCTTTTTCATTTTTTGTTGTGGACTTGTCTTTGGCTTGAGGGCATAGATGGAGGCAAGCCCAACATTGGGCGGCGGGAGAAAGTGGTGCCCTAGAGATTATTAGGATTCGATTTGATTCCCTAGGATTTTCTATCCACTGCTAGGGAAAGGTTCCACATTGGCGATGGCATGGCTTGCTAAAGGACCACTCCTCTTTCGCTCCCGGCGAAATTACACGGTTCCTAGTGAAATCTGAGATTCCCTACGGTTTTGAATGGGACCCTAGGGAGACGGATAATTCCCTAGGACTGATAGAAAACTGTAGGGAACAATAAAAACCGTCGCGACACTTGTAGTTTCCAGTAGTGCAGAGAGCTGATTTTTCCACCCAGTTATGGAAACGGATGACAAATTCAGGAGCAAAGGAAAGAAAAATTCAAGGCATCAACCGAGGGCAGAACAGGTACATACCGAGGCGGGCGCTTTCGAGAATGGAGAGCCCTTCCTCTTGTCGGGTCACCCTCTCGAGCAGTCGAGCGTTCGACTCCTCTGCCCCAAGCATCTGCCCCCAGAGTGTGACCACTTCTTGCTCGGCGTCCGAACAGGCCTTCCGCTCCATCTCCAGAGCCTCCAAGGACTTCTAGAGCGCCGCCTCAGTCTCCGCCAAGTGGGCCTTCGCCACGTCAAGTTCCCGCTTGGCAGCAGTCGCTCGCTCGACCGCACGTAGCTCCGCCGTCCGTGCTCCCGTCGCCTCGGCCGCCCAGTCTTAGGACTCACGGCGGGCGGACTCTAGCTGGTGCCTGAGCTCATCGACCTGCCATGACGCCACCGCTTCTTGCTCCATCCGACCGTGCTTCCTCCGGAGAAACCAGGACTTGCGGATCAACATCATCTCTAGGTCCTGCAAAACAAGAAGCAGGCATGCTGAGACAACCGTTTAAATGCCAAGGAATCAAAGACAACACCAAGAACGTAGAAAACTTACCTCTATAATGCGTGGCAGGTCGTCAGTCATGACCTGATGGATGAGCTCAACCCTCTCCAAGGCCTCCTTGAGCCTCGCCTTGGTAAGGGCGAGATCGGACTCCATCGACAGTCCTCTCTCCCTGAGCAGGTGCCAGAGCTTCACCTCCTCCTCGTCATGAAGGATGAACTAGGCCTTTCCTCACTAGCCTGGGCAAGGCCACACTAGCTTGCGGGTCGCCCCCGACCCGATGGAAGATCTAGCCATTGCAATATCATGCGACGACCGAATCATCACCAACTCCTAAGACGGCAAGATGGCTGGTGGCTCCACCCTGGTGTCTTCCTCATCGGAGAAGGGGATGTCCACCGCCAGGACTCCATGGCTCGTCGGTGGCTGCTCTACCTCCAGCCTAGCCATGACTCCTCTGGACCCCTCCAGCTCTAACCAGGCGGGCGAACCATGCGCTCCTCCACTGGGCGAGATGGGGAGCCCACCTTCCCTCCTCTCCTCCACCGCAACCATCGGGGGAGGGACCGCAAGAGTCACCTCAGACCCAGCCTCCGCCGTCACCACGGGGATCACCGCCATCACCGCCACTACCGCTGCCGCCGTGCTCATGACCAGCCGGGAAGACGCAACCCCCATTAAGGAAGGTCACGCCACCGCCAACCTGCTTCCCCCGCTGCTCATCGAGACCCACTACAGGATGGGTCTCCACTCTTCTCGCACGGGAGGTGGGGAGATTCCTAGTCCTGCAAGCCCCTGTCCACTGTCAAACAAGCGCAGGTTAATCACACTCAAAACTCAACTATGAGGACAAAAGGAAGCACGAATATATACCCCAACGAAAGTGGCAGAACCCTAAAGCCCCGACCAGCTGACGACGAGCTGACTGGATGAGGATCGCTTAGGGGTCATGACCCATGCCCCCTCGCATCAACCAAGGGAGGAGGCAACCCGGCCGGTCCCCGATCAGCTCACGAACGCCAGCGACCGCCAGTTCGTGGCGAAACACCGAAGCAACTGGCGGGGCATCTCCCCATCGGGGGTCGTGCACACACGTCAACCCCGAAGACGTAGGGGAACGATCATGTTCCCCTGATCGACCAGTGTGCTCCACCACACTCGGAGCAGGGGTCCGCGAAGCCGACGACGCGTCCAAAGGGCGCGGCGACCACGCCCGCTTTGCCTCTCGTTTGAGGGTGGCGTCTTCACTCATGGCGCACTTCCTCGACTCAGGAACATCGTCGTGCACCTCTGTCCACGCTCGCTGTCGACGGGCACAGCCGCAGGCTTATGACGCTCCACCAAGGTCACAACAATGCCCCTATCTTCCTTGTCCTCCGAGGAACTCGCGTCATCACCCATCTCCGTGGGTTCCTCCGACTCCAGCTCCACCTCCACATCGCTCTGGCTCTCACCACCATGGACCCCCGGTTGATCTCCTTCTCCTTATCAAACCTCCTTCGGGCCTTCTCAGTTTTCTTCTTGTTCTTGGCAAGCACGCCCTCCCTCTGGGCAGCTTGCCGAACCACGAATTCCGTCTCTCTCGGAAGATGCGGCCGAGATTTATAGCTCATGAGTCCCTACGAAATGGGCAACTCAAAATCAATCAAAACAAGAAGGAAAAGGTCATGGGAAAAAAGCAAACCAAATTGGATAGCTTCGCGGCCTGAAGGGGATCGGGCGTCCCTTCGAGGGAGTCTTCATCCCTCAACTGCAGCACTCAATCGAGACAACTCCATACTTCATCCTTTGGCAACTCCTCCGGCGACGCGCGGTCAGGATCCACTAGGCTGGAGTATTCCCACATCGGCCGCGTTCTCTCCGCCAATGGGGCGACCTAATGGCGGAAGAAGGCATGGAAGACCCGCAACCCGTCGAGGCCATGCTGCATGAGCCTTCGAAGCTCCGTCTCGATAATCTCCAACTTGTTCTGCCGATGGGCGGGACCCCACGACCAGCTTCCCCTCCTCTCCGGCCTCTCCCTGGTGAACGTCGAGAATGGCGCCTCCACTGGGTTTTTAATGTAGAACCACTCACCATGCCACCCCCGGTTGGAGTCACAGGGGGAGTACGCGGGGTAGGGGACCGATGGCTTTGGCCTCTTCTGCAGGGCAAACCCCCCAACAGATGCAATTGTGGGCGACTTCCCTTCGGACAGGGCTCGCCTGCTGAAAATCCGCCGGAAGAGGTCCACGTGCGGCCCCATCCCAAGGAAGGCCACACAGACGGTGACGAAGCCGGTGATATGCAGTACTCCAGTCGGGTTGAGGTGCGGCAACTCTAGGCCCCACTCGTTGAGGAACCCACGTAGGAACCAGTGCATGGGATACCCGAGCCCTCGCTCGTGGAAGGCAAGGAAGGATACAACCTTGTCAGCCTGGGGTTACAGAACAACGTCCCTCGACACAGGAGCCCTCCAATGCGCCACCTCCTTTGACGGGAGTAGCCCCTTCTCGGTGAAGGTGGCCAGCACCTCCTCATCCATGTTGGAAGGCCTCCAGTTCGACATCGAACCTCCAGCTCTCCTCTCTCCTAGAAACCACCGTGGCACACGAACAGGCTTGGCGAAGAGAAGGAAAGAGAAACGGCAGCGGTTGAAGAAAGGCAAAAGAACGGGAGGAAAACCCTCTCCCTTCCCCCTATTTAATGTGGAAAGGCGTGCGGCGGGACGTGGCCCTGGCTGACGGGACGCGTCCTGCCCAACGAAACGTCGCCTGGCTAACGGGACATGGCCTAGGTGGGGCCCCACCACTACCGCAACCTAGGTACGGGAGACAAGGCGCAACCACACACAAACAACCCTCCACCTTCCTAGGAAGGGTTTGGAGGGGCCCACTGACAGAATATCCATCGAGGAGAGGCCAATGGGTCACCCGAGTCGATCGAACGGCTCGGGCGGCTACCGAGAGATAGGTAAGGAGTAGTGGGATGCCCCATATGGGTTATGCCGACCCCGTCACGAATGACGAACACGGATCCCACTCGGACATATCCGATAGGAGCTCCTTGGACCCATCACTCGAGCCATCGAGGTAACTTTACCAACCCTCGTTCTACTTTCCCAGTGCATGAGCATTCATTCATCCATCCTCATACATGCATTCATACATTCAGTCACATACTCATCCATACATTCATCCCATACATCTAAGCATTGCATATGCAATTGTTGCATCACAACGGTTCGTGTCGCGTCATGAAGCGGTAGTCGTCTCATTCGATATGAGCGACGACCGACCGGGGTTCGAAGGCCGGCCCGCAAAGGGCTCGAGGCCGCCTCGCGTCAAACAAAGCCAGGGAGAAAACGCATATGAGCCCCAGCGGCCCTCGCCCGATCCGTTCAGAAGCGGATAGAGTCATCTCGATCTTCTCATTCGATCCTAACCTTGAGCCAAGCCCACAGAATCTCTATCGAGGGGAGGCCAGCGGGCCACCCTGAGTCGGTCTCTGGAATGACTCAGGCATCTGTCGAGAGGCGGGTTAAGGAGCAGTGGAATGCCATATGAGGGCTATGCCGACCCTGCCACGAATGACGGACCTAGATTCCACTCGGACATGCCCGTTAGCGAGCTCGCCGAGCATGACACTCGAGCCATCGAGGCAAGTGTCGTTAGCTCAACCCCTCTAGTTGCGGAAACCACAGACGGGATGACGCATAAAACTCAGCAGACCCCTACCGAGCCCAACGGGGCTTGGGGGCTCGAGCTGCCAGGTCCCTACTAAGGAACCCGACCGACCGTGCAGGTTGCGGTCAGAACGGACACGGGCGAATGCCCCGACCGGAAAGAACACAGGAGTCTGCAGCCCCAGAAAAGAGTACCAAGGTGCTCAGCCTCCGACCAACTCTCCAGCTGGCTCCAGGCTCGGGGGCTACGCTCACCTCCGTCGTGCCTGACCCTTGGGTTCGTGCTCCGTCTTGCCTGACCCCTCAGCCGTGCCTGACCCTTGGGTTCACGCTCCGTCTCTCCCGACCCCCAGGCCGCGGGCTCCGTCTCGTTTGACCCTTGGGTTCACGCTCTGTCTCGCCCGACCCTAAGGCCACGGACTCTGTCTCGTCTGACCCTTAGGTTCACGCTCCGTCTCGCCCGACCCCTCGACCGTGCCTGACCCTTGGGTTCGCGCTCCATCTCGCCCGACCCCAAGGCCGCGCCGCGGGCTCCGTCTCATCCGACGACGACCAACAACCTTACACCCACCGGGTGCACTCGTGAAACAAGTGTAAACAGCCCCTTCATGACTTCACACAAGTCCTAAAGGGACTCGGGGGCTCCTGTCGGGTTCATAAACCCGGGGTCACCAATGGACCTGCTTCCCTGCAAAACCCGACCCAGCAGGCGGCGCAACGACAATGCGCACCTGGGCCGGCCTAGATACATAATGACAGGCCAGGACAACGATCCGGTCCCCGACCGGAAGGCCTGTCCAAGGTGGGACCGCAGTCCGGCTCCGACCTCCTTCTCCGACCGAGGATACGCCAGCCCTCTGCTCGCTGCTATTTTCCGACCAACACGGTCGGGACCGACTGGAAACGACTGACTGGGGACGCCCGCTCGGTGAGGTCCTAGGGATCAGGTGGAGCATATAAAGTAAGGCGCTCAAGTCAACCGCAAAACTGAGGACCGTACCCTGCCATGCCCTATGCACCTGCAGGACGGTGTCACTAGGCCATGCCAGACGGGCACTATACAACCTTTCAGACGTGTCAGAGTACAAACAATATTGTAGGCACCGACATTTGCCATACCATGCGAACACGGTAGAGCCTACTAGATGCGTCTGAACATAAACAATATTGTTGGCGCCAATAACCGTCTCGTACCCGACAGCGTGGGCAACAAGACTAGGTAGCACATGTATACACACACACACACTCTCTCTCTTTCTGACTTGTAAGACCATCCCCTTCAACTATAAAAGGGGGTGAGCTCTCTCCTAAAAGCCGGAGCTCTCTTAGGAAAAAAGAGGCTAGACGACTCGAGGACTCGACGACCTGAGGACTCAAACAGTTCAACAGCTTTAGAACTCGACAGCTACACAGAGCATACACTCCAATACTTAGCGCATGTTAGAGCACCCGTCACGCTCGTCCATTCGGCTCAGAGTCCGACCGGACCTCTAACACCCCCCTTCTCAGTTCTCACTCGTTTGTAACCCCACAGCAAACATCGAGCACTTTGGGCTCAGGAATAAAGTCACCGATCGACTGAAACTGGACGTAGGGCACGTTGCCTGAACCAGTATAAATCATGTATCGTTGAGTGCTAGGCCACATCCGATCACAACGCACAGCAAAACTACAAATATTTACTTGTTGGTCAAATTTCGCACCGACAAATGCCGTTTCCTAGAATGTTGGTATTCTAAATATGAAACATTATTGTTCTAAACTTAGAATTGGTATTCTAAATATGAAACATTATTGTTCTAAACTTAGAACATTTGTTTCATGAAGGCGGAACATATTATCTTGAGATCTAGAACATCGCCTCTTCTTAATAAAAGAAAAAATGTTCAATCTTCATCTATATCTCGGCCTATTTTTTTCGTCTGGCCCATTCATTGTAGCCCAATCGTCGGCCCACTCGTTCGCATCTGCTTGCCTCAGCCCAAGTTGAGTCGTTGCTCACCATCTAGATAAAAGAAATTCGAGTTTCTAAAAAAAAAAGAAATTCGTATCCCTCAAGAAAAAATCGCTCCCCTATCCGTGCCACCGCTAATTGTTTCCTCGCTCGTCTCCCATCGCCGTCGATGCATGGGAAACGAGGCAGATAACCAAAAGAGCCAAATGTCCTATCTATTTAGTTTTTCTACCCAGAGGTGAGACAAGCTCAAGCAAAGGATCAAAACATGTCCTTACTCGTCATCATGTGTGGTAAGTGGTGGTCAGAGTCTTGCTTTACCCATTTTGACTAAAAAAATCGAATCATAATTATTAACTACATCGTGAATTTAAAGTATGAAGAGACCATGCTAAACTTTAATCTTATATCCTTTACAGGGAACCTTGCTGCCGCTGATAGTTTTTTTCTGTAATTACAATTCAGTTCTGATTTCTGACCAATAATTCTAATGTCTAAATCTAGTGTAATTAGGTTATGGCAGTAAAGGTTGATCACAGTAAATGCTTTTACATTATAGCTAGTCATAGCCAATTTAAGTGAGAAGCTCACGAATGACACTAAGAAGGATGTGAATTGGTGCTCTGATTTTCTTTTATCATGATAGATCTTGGCCTATCGAAACTATCATTTCCCATTTGCGGTTCTTAGCCAAAGGACTAAGATTCATACTAAGTAGGGCCATCGTGCTAAACATGTTCCTAGCAAAGAGCACACTAAGATATTGTAGATTTAAACAAGTCAAATCTTTTTAAATTTATTTGAAACAATATGAACAATTATTGTCTCTAAAATAAATTTATTATAAAATTTATTTTTAATTAATCTAATTATACTTATTTGGTATTATAAATGTTTGGATTTTTTTATATCTAAATAAATTAAAACTATTTGCCTTCTGATGAAAAAAAAGAGATTCATATTTTTTAGAATACTAGGTTCGTGCCCGTGTGTTGCTACGGGTCAGCTAAACTTTTATACTAAAAACACACGGATCGCATGATAAGATAACAATACTGTGAAATTAAATACCGAAGTTAAAGTGACATTTAATTCAAAAGGCAAAGTTCATGAAATTAGTAGAGAGCGCGGCGTCGCAGGCTCACTAACTCGACTTAATAAACTTTTTTGTGATTCGGCTAAGATAATGTTTTACATCGGCGGGAAGAAATTTCTGATATCCTTTCCGTGATGCGGCTAAGATAATGTTTTATGTCGGTGAGAAGAAATCTTCGACATCCATTTCTTTCGTGCGCCAATAAAGAAAATTTGCTAAACCGTGCAATAGGGACGATGATGTTTGAGAAGGGTGTCCAAGCGAGCCCGACCCTGACACAGACACCCGCACCCGAGTCCATGTATTGTGTTTAGAATTTTGTGGTAAACCATACGCTTTTGTAAGAGATATAATATACCTAACAAAAATACTTAAAACACTCGGTTTCACACATTTATCCAGTTTATCATAAATAATGTTCATTCAACATCAACAATTGATTGGTATTGCAGAGGGTCAGATATTCTACAGGTATGTTGGAAACATGGAGCCAGTATGAGCAAACATTGAAAAGCATATAAAGCAACATAAGTAAAGAATGGAGCACACATTCTGTTCTGTAGCAAGTGGGCCTTGAGTGAATCGTACAGACACCTGATCTCTGCATTTTCCTTCTCAGATTTCAATTATAGTTCAATGTTAACAAAAGAATCTTCGGATTCAGGAACTTCTTTGGTTGCTGCTCAAATCCAGCATATGAAAATGTCTTCTTGAACACAACATCATTCACCAGAAAAGAATCTCTCTAGGTACCTTCAGGAACCTAAAATGCATACAACAGGTATTAATGTCTTATCCTGAAAAATCAAATAAATACTATATTATGTGGCATGCCTAGTATATAAAGCCTGTAATCAAGGGCAAAATAAAGCAACGACCGCATCAGAGGTGTACTGGGCACCTTGACATATTTTGTAATTAACTTGATTAGCTAGGTGTTTCAGTCAGAGAAGCGATGCATAATGTATGATTCATGTCGAAGATAACTTCAATTTTTTGATAGCCACAGAGACCGTGACTGATAAGGCACACAATCACCCGTTGAGTCTTAGAGTACTGCATAAAAAATGGTCTAGGAATTTTCATGATTTTTGCCTTTCTGATTTACTGCGGCTGTTATGGGAATTGATTTTTGCCTTCCTGATTTGCTGTGGCTATTATGGGGGATTGAGCTGATCGCATAAAGCGAGTGCGCGTTACCTTCCTGATCTCATCGTATGGAGGAATCGTTGCCTGTACTCCAGAACCTTCGCTTAACCTTCTATGGTTGTTCCCAACAAATATAGCTGTATATACTGATAAAAAAGAACCCAAAAAACCCAGCTGACAAGGAAAACCCAGCGGACGGCGTTCACACCGTTTACCGTGTGAACACGAGCCGCCCCCATGTCACATCCCACACCGCCCCACCCACCGACTTGCGGGCCCCACGTCAACCGTTTCCCCACCCCCAGCCACACGAGCGGCGCCTGCCCTTCTAGAAGCCGCCACGTCACCACGCGGTCGCGGGACGCTTCGCCAGCCGCTGCAAGGGAAGCAGAACAGACAGACGCCTCAGTTAAGCAATTCATTTATTATAATAAAAATAAAAGTCATTCGAACCGTCAATGAACTGAATTCGCCGCGAGTTTCCTACCTATAAAACGACCCCATTCCCCACCCCGACTTTTCCTCATCACACAACGCGTCCCCGAAATCGAAATCCGAAGAAAACCCAGAATCCCCGACGAACCGAAGCCAAAATCTCCCAATCCATCGTCGATCCATCCATCCCCCGCGGAGAAGAGCCATGGCCGATTCCACCGCCAACGACGCCCCGGTCGCCAACACCCAGCCCACCACGGAGGTAAGCGGCGCTCCTCGTTCTCGATTCGATTTGGCCGGGTTTGCAGGCGTGGATTCTCACGCCTTTTGTCTGATTTGGTTTGGTCAGGAGGAGGTGACGGTGGAGAGGGCCGCGGCGACGGCGTCGGAGGAGGAGGAGGAGAGGCTGCGGTACCTCGAGTTCGTGCAGCAGGCGGCGGCGCAGGCGCTGGTGCTGGCGGCCGCGGCCTACGCGTACGCCAAGCAGGGCGCCGGCCCGCTCCGCCCCGGCGTTGACCATGTCGAGGGCACCGTCAAGGCCGTCGTGGGCCCGGTGTACGACCGCTTCCACGCCGTCCCGCTTGACCTGCTCAAGTTCATCGACCGCAAGGTAAGGAGGAGGGGTCTCCTAGTCTGATTTGGCTTTATCTTTGTATGCTGAAATTGTGCTACAAATTAGGAGATGAGTTGAATGAAATGAAATTCGCAGGTGTAGATTTCCTGGATGGAATTTTGTCAAATTTTTGGAGTTGAAATCTAGTCAATTTAGCCTTATTAAGGGTTTGGATTGGTTATTCTAGATGCTATCAATTGACCTGTTGCTAGAAATATGTTCTTGTTGTCACGTATACTGTCAGTCTCAAAAGGTTTAATTGCTAAGGCATTGGTATCATTTTTTAGTTGAAATCTTGTCAATTTGGCCTTGTGGTTAAGGGTTTGGATAGGTTATTCTGGATGATATTAATTGACCTGTTGCTAGAAACATGTTCTTGATGTTACATAAACTGTAAGTCTCAAGACATTGGTATCATGGTACGATTAATTTGACAACTAGAGTAGCAAATTGGGATTTTGCAAGGCAGAAGCATCAAGCATGATTGATGAACCAAACAAAATTTGTTTAGCCAAGATTTGAGGCTTATTGCTTGTAGATTACAAGCACTCTTTTCTGGTCAGTTTTATTAGGAACTATACTAAATTGGTGTAAACACTACTAACACACATAACCTCTGGACAAGTTTGTTGATGTAGTTGATTAATCAGCTCGGTCCACTTTTAGCTGATGTTTCAGGGACATTCATCAGCGCCTTGAATTTGCCTACCTATGTAAAGTTGTCACTTGTGCCCAGGATTTTCATGCACTTCTTGCAAGTGTGGACGTTTCAATAGTCATTACCCCTTATATTGTACTAATAC
The DNA here is from genome assembly GCA_904845875.1 of Miscanthus lutarioriparius. NCBI lineage: Eukaryota > Viridiplantae > Streptophyta > Magnoliopsida > Poales > Poaceae > Miscanthus > Miscanthus lutarioriparius. The sequence goes on from CAJGYO010000016.1 coordinate 65,888,824, forward strand.
ACATTGCATATTGAAGTCACTGTGTTTGTCAATTTCTTACACTGTTTTGACATCCGATTTGTGTGTCACTGATGGATTCATGATTTGCATGTTCTGTCCCCCACTTGCAGGTTGGCGAGTCTGTTGAGGAGATTGACCGCCGTGTCCCTCCAGTGGTCAAGGAAGCCCCAACCCTTGCCCGCTCGGCTGCAAAGGAGGTCCGTCAGGCCGGCCTGGTGGGCACGGCTACTGGCCTCGCCAAGTCAGCCATTGCCCGTGCGGAGCCAAAGGCCCGGGAGCTCTACACCCGTTATGAGCCCGTGGCAGAGCGCCGTGCAGCTGAGGCTTGGGTGGCCCTGAACCGCCTCCCGCTGGTGCCTTCAGTCACCAGGGCTGTCCTCCCCACGGCCGCGCAGCTCTCAGCCAGGTACAATTCAGCGGTGCGTGACGGTGCCAAGCGTGGGAACACCGTGGCCACCTATCTCCCGCTTGTGCCCACTGAGCGGCTCGCCCGGGTGTTCGCGTACCCCATGGCTGACGTTGCCCCAGCACCAGAGATGCAGCCTATCCCCTCCCAGTAGAAGATGAAATGGAATGGAAACTACATAATCAATTATATCTAGTATAAACTGAGATGTGGGGTAGCAAGTGTTACTGTGTTATGTCTTTGTGTATCCTATGGTGAACTAGAGCTTGCTTGCGTGGTTTAGTGTGGTGGCATTGCCTCTTGTTGCAACTTGCAATGAGCCTACACAAGTTTATCTTTGTTCTATGGATTATGATGTGTACATTAATGAGTATCTATTAAAATTCTATAGCATTGTTGATGTTTGTGCTTTGCCATCAGTTTTCAGATCTGGCTCTGACATTGGGGATGCACTTGGTTCATTACTCTCAAAAAGTGTTTCTGCAATTTGAGTACCCAATGTGTATGTGCCTCTCTGTTGGTGTGTAACCTAGGACTGACAGAGACTGACTAAATGAAGAGCTTGTTTGGTTGGGTTCGGGTTCAAAAACCTGCTTAGCAAAAACCATGGCAAGCCAAAATTAGGGCTGACCAAAATGAGGGCAAAAAATGGATGCAAAAAATCAAGGCATATTTTTAGTGCCAAAATATGATAGCCATATCCTTTTCCCTCTTGTGAGCTTTAAAAAGTTTAAGAAACTTACCGTGGTTTTGGCCAAAAAAACTGCTGCTAAACCAATTGATAGCCAAAATTTCTAGTTTCTAGTATGCTCTGATTTTGGCTTGGCAAATTTTGGAACCCAACCAGGCAGCCCAAAATTTGTAGGAAGTTTTCGCCGCTATATAATTGAATTGTGGACACCAATTGATAGCCAAAATGTCTAGGTATGCTCTGCTTGGCTTGGTAAATTTTGGAACCCAACCAAGCAGCCCAAAATGTGTAGTAAGTTTTCGACACTGTATAATTGAATTGTGGACATTATTCACCCATGACTTGGTCCAGACATACCAGTTAAACACAAATTTGCTCCTCCTTTTTAGAGGCACGCACACCAAACCAATCACATGGAAATTTCTTATTACACTGAACATTCTGATTAGAGGAGCATGTCTGTAATCCAACACCAGAAGGATGAGATTCAGGCTTTGCGCTAGATCTGAACACAGAGTGTACTTTGAAGAACAACCATAGAACTCATAATAATAGAACAGATCAATCTTATTATGTGAAGATCATAGGACTCGTAGCTGAAGAATCTGTATGGAATCAAATGTTCTCATTTAGTAGACTTTGTACCGTAGCAAGGATTTCCAGAAGATGGCATTGATTTCATGGGAAATAAAAGGAATATAGCGAGAATTCGGTTTGGCTGAAGCATGTAAAACATAAAGTAACAATAATATAAAACATATAAAATCAGCATAAGTAAGTTCTATGAAGTGTAATACAAACAAATAAATTAGAATGCGGTGGAGAAGAAAAAGTCTTTTGTCCAAGATGGTTGTTGGTGCTTGTAGCTAGTAATTCTGCTCTGTTGTCACTACAACCCATGATACAACCTGGGATGGTTAGGATTGGAACTGACTGCATTCTTAACAGCATCCCATGCGGGGTGCTCGGGCTCATAGTTTGCATTTATAAAGTAACCAAGGTCACGTCTTACAATAGCAAGGCAAGGGAGATGCTAGATACCGAAATCAAATTCTCCATTGGTGAGAGACCCGGTTTTATCTCTGCTGAACTCGAGATTGAGCTCTTGTAGCTTTGGCATGGCCCCAACTTCGAACAACAATCCAAACCCACAGTTAATCGAACCAACTCAGAACATTCTCAAGCTTGGGAATCCATGTGCCCCACTGATCTTAACCCGTTGTGCTTCTTGAGAAGAGGATAATCTGTCGGCTACTTCAATCATTACCCAGAGACAGAGGCTCGACAGAGCGCTTAAGCGCCCGAGTAAACCAACATCTGCAGGCCCAAGTTGGTCAACATTGAGCCCCAAATGCTGCAGGTTGTCAAGTGAGCCGATCCATCTAGGGATCCTCGGGAGCTGAATACCCAATATTTCAAGTAGTTTGAGGTTGATGGGGCTGGGGTTCCATGGCTCCATCACAAAGTTCATGGACTCTTCGTTGGTTCCTATAGTCAAAGAATTTAGGCTTCCCATACCAAGTGTACATAGAGATGAGGCCAAATCTTTGGTAAACACATCTGTCCATACCCTTAGTGTTCTTAGATTTCTTAGCTGACAGAGCTCCTGCGTGAAGTTAGGTATCTGACTCCAGACTGACGTCTTCCAACCACTGCAAGGCTTGCATGTTCCTGAATCCATCTGGCAAATGCACACCAGAACTAGACAATAGATTGACCAACCGTGCAAGGCAAACAATACTGGATGGAAGCTTCTTTATATGGGAACTCTTAAATCCAGTGTTTGTAAATACTGCAGCTCTCCAATTTCTTCAGGAAGCTCATTTATCCATGTTCGATGCAAGCTCAAGTACTTCAGTGCAAATAAACCGCCCACATGTGCCAGACGGTGGGCTTGTAGTCCCTCACAGTCTTCTAAATCCAAAACACGCAAATGTTTGAACTTCTGCAGAGATGGAAGGTTATCAAGACTGCCTGGAAACACTGAAACTGCACGGGCATGAGAATACAACATATTCTCCCGTAAGCCTACTGAACCATCACCGACTTCATTCCTGTCTGGAGAGAGAGATGCCGAATCTTCCTTCGTGGATCAACTGTTATGTTTGGAACACCAAATAGAGTAACAAAGTTTTCTTCCATAGCCTTGGACACAATGAACTCAAGAATTGTGTCATGAACTCGACAAGAGATCAGTGTACCCGATCTTTTTGAAGTCCATGGCTCAATCAAGCTTTTGTTTATGAGCTCATTGAAACACTTCTCCCCTAGCTCATATTGGGTGAAGCCATCTTCACGAATGAATCCCTCAGCAATCCATCTTAGTACCAATCGCTCCTTTCGAATCTCGTAATCTTCTCGGAATATACTAAGATACAGAAGACAGCTTTGTAGGTGAGGCGGAAGGGTGAAAGTAACTCGGTGACAATATTTGTATCATTATATTGACATCTGATTGTCTTTCAAGTGCATAACCAAACGAACTTTGAACTTTGTTCCATTCATTAAATGTTGGTGATTTGCCTGCCAACAAACCAGCTAAGGTTATGATTGCCAAAGGCAAACCATCACATTTCTTCAAGATATCATCAGAAACTTCAGTGAGGTGTGATGGGCATGCTTCTTCAGAACCAAATATTCTCTTCAAGAACAATCTTCTAGAGTTCGCAGCATTAAGAGGACGTATTGTATACATATGACCCCAATGTGAAGAGCAACACGATTCAGCTACTTCATTTACACGCGTGGTTGTGATAATTCTGCTGCCACAACTATTTTTTATAAAAAGCATACTTAATGGTTTCCCATGATTTTAAATCCCATAAATCATCCACAACAATTAAGTACTTGCCAAATTAGGTTCATAAAGTCTATGAGTAAGGATAGCTTGTTAAAGTATAATAAAATCAATAATGGAACATGGAGGTTTTGGACAGATATAATCTTGAATTTGTGGTGTAAAAAGTGAATGTTTACTTACAACCTAGGTTTTCTCCAGTTCTGGTACAAATATGTGGTGGAAGTTCAATCATACTTTTGCATCAATGTATTATTTCTGTATAGGAGATAATGCTTCTATTGGTAATAAATCTTATCTTACTATAATTGGAGACAGAGTCTTTGTGTTAATCCTCACAAAGTGTGTTAGAAAGACAAAGGAATCCTAGTTTTTTTTTCTTTTTAAAAAGGAAGACATCTAACTCTCGTCTTTAGATTCTAATCATAATTGAGAATGATAGGGATCTAATCTCAATCTGTATAAAGCACCTATCTTTACCCTACAGAAAATTTAACCAAGAGTACATTGATATCCATTGCTAAAATACTACCATCCTATTATTGTACCTAAAGCGCCCTTAATTCATGTTTCTAAATTACCAACGCGTTCATTCCTAAAGAAACCCCAAAATAACCCTAATTTCCACTTCAAAATTATCTATTTTTGCTATTAGAAACCAAATCAAAATACCTCCAGTATTTTGTTTCTAAATTGTATTGCTCTATGTGTTTTCCACCTAAATACCAATTATTTAGGTCTCTCTCAGTTATAAGGTAAAGTTCAGAAACCAATCAAAAAGAAAACATTCTGCTATCTGCAGTGCATCATGAATGAGGAAAACCAAGAAAAATATATTTGCATAAGAATGTGATTCTGTGGAGAATTATTGTAAGGGAACATAGTTGACATGCGTAGTCATTTCAAACAATCATATATCCTAAATTATAATCATTTCGCAAAGTTGTATTTTTCATGTATTTTTCAAAAAAAAAAATGCAAGTCTATCATACAGGCACACAGGCCAATGAACTAGTTATCATCAAATCAAAATAGTAACGATGAAGTAACTTTTAAGATCAAATGGAGGGCAAAAAATTGTATATGTAAAATGCACAGGTACAAATAGATGACAAACCCGTAATTACGCATAGATATGTCTAAGAATTAGTATGCTGGAGATCTTGTAATGTAAAATGAGATGTCAGCAAACATAGTTGACACGTGCATAGTCATTTCACACATAATCATATACTACTGAACATATGGTCTAATAAATGATCTGTTTGCTCGGATACCTTTTATCTTGAAGGAAATTGGATATTTTTTTGACAAGATGTTGTACATCCCCAGCTTGTGTGTTAGTGTACTCTTGCCCACTATTGTCACTGAGAATAGTTCTCAATACTTTCATCATGTCAGGATTTCGTGACACTGTTACAAAGGTGTGACAATCAAATTTATTATTAAGTGACTGGAACACTTGGTTGGCAAGTGTTGTCTTGCCTAGTCCACCAAATCCAACAATGGAGACCACCTTCACCTGATGCTGAGATGAAGATCCATCTTCTGTCAACAAGCTGATCAACTCATTCTTAGGCTCATCGATGCCCACAAGCTCTGATGCTTCCTGAAAGATAACAAGAGCTCGACTGTCAACCACCTCATTGGGGTCCCTGCAGGTGCTCTTGACACCAGTTCTGTATCTCTGGATCCTGTCTCCCACCTCCTTGATCCGTGTCTTAAAATCATGTACAGCCTTGGAGATCTGTTGGTGCGCCTTCATCATATCCAACAACCTCTTGCACTTCTTTATCAGGCTCAGGCCGTTCGCCTTAGCAGACTTGTCGTCATTATTAATATGAATCATAAAGTCATCGAGGCTGTCCTCAATGTCATAGGACATCTCCCGCACCTTAGTCATCCATATCTTTTCTTTGTCAGTAAGATTATCCTCCTTCGACATCTCCACGAGGAAGGCATGGATGCAATTAAACTCCTCAGAGAGAGGGTTGATCTCCTTGCGCACATCTTTCATGTTCTTGAACTCGTCACCAAGCAAAGTTGCCAGCTTCACGGTGACGGCCTTCAATGTCCCCGTTGCTGCGCTCACCAGAAGCCCTTCCATTTGTCTGTACTTTGTCCCTCCCTACCTCGGTGGTGCCTACCAAGGTTGTCAAGATAGTGATCAATATCATGGAATCATTCGATACACTAGGTTTATTTCATACCAAAGCTGAACAGCACAGAATCTTGTTAACACCTAAATTAGGCCCATGAACAAGTATTTTGCTAACACCGACTGGTTGGTGCTGAATATCTGAAGTTAGCACATAGCAGATTGTCTGGTGAAAGGAAGAATAAAAAGAAGGCACGAAGGCTGATATATACGCAAGTATATACATATGGAAAGAATGAAGTGTCACAGTCATGTTGCTTTACAGGACGGGTTGCAATTTGACGCATTGTCTGAGATCTTATTATGTACTCATGTATGGCTGTATAGAGTTTGATTCGGTTTGGAGAACGAGGCACAAGCGACTGACTCAGTTTATATTATCAGGGATGGACCTAGTCGTCTAGACGTCCTGTATGGCTGTATGTAAATATAGAGTGACAGCGATTCAACGGTACAAAACACAAAACAAATCTATTATTACATTTGTTTACTTTCATCTATACTTTTTTGCATCTAGGTTTGTAATTATGTCTTGCTATATAATTTTCTTGCAAACCAGCCACACGAGCTCCAAAGATATTAGAGTATTATGCCTTTGCTAGTTTTCGAGATTGGAGTATTATGCCTTTGCTAGTTTATTCAAAAATATTATGCCTTTGCTAGTTTATTCAAAAACTAGTTATGAACTCCTGGGGGTCATTGACGACTCCTGTTGATTTTCAACATCAACAAATCCCACTATCTGGGTCGAATTTTAGTAGAAATCACATTTTGGATCGTCAGAGTCGTACCTGCATCGCGGTTTCGTTGGACCCGGAAACCTCGGGCACCGACCGAAGGCGTTGACGCGCGCACGACGGCCTCCTCGCAGTTGACGACGGAAGATGGATGGCTAGGCAGGGGAGATGGGCGGGCGAGCGCGAGGACAACGGCGGCGGCCTGATCTGCTGGGTGAGCCCGTCTAGCATGACCTTGATGGTCGCGCAGGGACCGCGGCAGCGTCTGCGACTGCGAGTCTCATCGTCGTGAAGGAAAGGGTCAACTTGGGGCTGGTGAGCGGACAGAGAGTGACAGGACAAGCCATTCTATTGGACAGGAAGTTTGGGCGCTGTGTGCCATCGTTTGCTTGTTGTTACTAAGAGGCTAACGTTAATGCTAGCGTCCGGACGTGACATCCGCAAGTCCACACGGTGCACTCCGTTTCGCGCGCTCCAAAGAGGGTTCATGCCACCGGAGCAATAAGAGGAGAAGGGGATGGCGCCTCTGATTTAGAAGGATCTGGTCGTGGTGTTGTATGGATGCCCTGTCGGCGTCGGGAGAAGGTCATATCTAGATGATGTCGCAAAAGATGGGGAGGAGAGTTGCAACACCTGATGTGCTTTTGAAACATCGAAATACAACAGTTTTAACATTTGAAAAAAAACACCTAAAAACATTCTTCTAGAACACTTGAAAAAAACACCTAAAAACCATTGCAACCATACGCAACATCTAAATAAAACGCATGCAATATATGTGTGAAACATATGCAACATCCAGATAAATACACCTACAACATGCGTCCAGAAACACATATAAAAAACATTGGTGACAGACCTTTGCAACATACGCGTACAACTATTGCAACATATGCAACATTCCGATCTACTTTGCAACATCCATCTAAAATACTTACAACATACCTCTGAAACATCCGAAACACTCAAAACATACACTTGCAACATGCCTCTGAAACAATTACAACATATGCAACATGTGCAACATCCCCTGATCTACTTTTGCAACATCCATATAAAATAATTGCAATATACATCTTAAACACCTGAAATACTTGAAACATACATATGCAACATAGAGGAGGGGAAAGGCTGGGCCGGTCGATTCCGATCGTCGGGGTGAGAGACGGCGGCGAGCGCCTGCACGAGCACCACCGCCACCAGTACTGGGCTTGGCTCGACGGCGACGGTGGGGGATGGGGGGAGGAGTGCCATGGCCGTCGAGGTGGGGGAACTCGGTCGCCGGTGTGAGAGAGGGCGCTGTCGGGGGTGAGGAAAGCGCTGCGCTGTGGTGGGGGAGAGCCGTCCAATCCCCTGCAATATCGACGCACAATCTCCATGGATCTTGCCGGAGTGGAGGGAGAGGGCCACTGGATCTACGACATTGGGGCTCCCGGTGGGTGCGAACGTCGGGGTATGAGGAGGGGCGCTGTCGGGGTGGGGGAAGGAGCCGTTGGGGTGGGGGAGGAGGACGCCGGGGTGGGGGAGGGCGCGCGCTGGGGTGGGCAAGAGAGAGAGAGAGAGAGCGGAGCAGCAAGGAAGCACGAGAGACAGGAGCTCGTTGGCCAGGCAGCGCATGCGGAGCGAGGCTAGGCATCCAAGAGTTGATTTTGTTTATTTATTTATTAAGCGAGCGTAGAGTGAGGCGTCCGGCCTTCTGGACATCTTAATGCTAGCATTACCGATAGGCTAATAGCCAAGCGCTCTCTCTCTCAAAAAAAGAAAAAATAACTTAATTTCATCTCCATACCCTTCTTTCTTATAGCAAAAATTCCTTTTTCATATTCATATATACATGAACGGTAAATGCTAACGTTCCTATATATCATAGATTTTGGCTAAAGCAGGTTGTGAGATTCTACGATGGTAGGCTCATTATGGTCAACTCAGTTTTCTCGGTCCTCCTAACCTTCTATATGTGCCGAATTTTTTACAATTTAGCCCTTTTTTGAAAGTTTCTCACAAATAGACCCCTGGCGGAAAGAATTCAGAAAATGGACCCTTAGCTTGGCGCCATTGATGTTGGCGCCGAGCTAACATGTCTCGGCGCCAGAGTCCCTGGCGCCGAGGTCCTGGGCTCGGTGGATGACATGGCAGGGATCTCGGCGCCAGTCACTCTGGCGCCGAGCTCAGCGCCGTAGATCTTGACGCCGAGATCCCTACCATTTAACCCCGGCCCAACCTTCCTGCCCGAGCATTCTTCCTCTTCTTTCTCCTCCCTCTCGGGTTTTTTCTCTCCCCACTTCACCCTACCTCACGAATTGGCATATTGGACCTTGAAAACCTTGATTTAATCCGTAGATCTTCGAGAGCAAGGTATCCTCGTTCCCCTCCTAGTTTTTTTCGCATCGATTCGGTATATATTAGTCGGATTTTTGAACGCAATAATCGTCATCACTTAGGGTTTCATTGTATCCCTCAATATATGTATTATACAACTGTATGATGATGCCAAGGCGTGGAAAAAGCTAGCAAACCTAGGCGCATGTAGTTATGTTATAGGTTCATTGTTGTCCATCAAATAGGAAACCCTAGGTTTAGGGTTTAATGTTAACTGCTTTCGGTTCTTAGAACGAAATTGGTTGTATTGTAGTTATGGTTCTCATTGACATTTATTTATGATGTTTTGATTTATGTTTGTTAAATTACATCCGTTTTGTTAGATGCAAGAAATGTTTCGGGAGGAGTTTTGGCGAAAACGGGGCCATCCTTAAGAATTATACCCCGACGCGTCTAGCAAAGATGCCCCCGTCCCTCCTGACCTCCTTGTCCCTAACTGTGACTGTGGTTTCCCGACCCATGTTTTTCAATCGAAACATCCGTACACAGCGACGCGTTGCTTCTACACATGCAGTCGTTTTAATGTAAGAAATTGTTTCCACTATCATTTTTCTTTATTTGTGTAAGTATGCTACTAATATTTTATTGGAATCTCGTTGTGTAGGACCATGAGAGGTGCTTTTTCTTTCAGTGGATCGACGGTGCAGACAAGTTTGATCCTAGGTACCTCTTTTTCGACGATTGGTTTAGAGGGAGACATCCACGTGAGCACTTCAAGCGGTGGGTTCTACCCCCCTAACCCTCCGCCAATGACGGCTAAGGAGAAGCACCTAGCCGCAGTTAGACGACTCGAGAAACCTCCTCTGTGCGATTACGGAGATCGAGCTGTGATAAACCCTGAGAATACGTTGGAGTTTGTGTGTCCAAACAAGCATGAAGTAAGTGCAAAGTGTATGTGTTCAAATCTTAAGCTATATGTGTTTATGTATTAATGTCTCATTATTTAGGTGTTTTCAATGGCGAAGTGTCGTTTCAAGGAGTGGTTGTATGGTCCTAAGAACCAATGACCAGAAAAACCACGGAGGGTTAAGGAAAAGAAGAAAGAAAGGGTAATCTACAAAGCACCTCCTGTCATGTGCGAATGTGGTGTTAAATCCAACTATGGCCTAGTACCTTAGGAGCTTGGAATAGGCCATTATTGCGGCCATATGATTGAGTATGATGAGGTTCGTTATTTTTGTGGTAAACATGAAATTGTATTTTGTTTCTTTTGCTAAGACATATATGATATAATATTTCTTTTGAACAGAGCACTAGGAAATGCAGGTGGGAATGTTATGATGGTCAAGCTAAGTTCTTGGATGAACTGAAGAAGATGCAACTAATTGCACGGAAGAGGGGATATGGACCTAACTACGTCAACCTATTCGTTAAACATCACAAAGAAAAGATGCGTGAGTTTGCTAGACAGCGCGGTATTTGTAACCCGATCGATGTTGGGCTTAACAAATGGGGATTGGAGAGGTGGATGACGTTAGAGGAGGAGAGGGCAAGGAATGAGGCAAGGGATGAGACAAGAGTACAGATGCAGGTCTTAAACGAGCATGCTGCTACATTATGTGCCAGTGAGTGCTTGAAAGCCTTTTTTCGTTGCCTGATTTTAAATGTAATATAATCGCGTTGCTAACTGATTGCATTTTATACATGAAGGGATTGGTTGCAGCGAGGAACATGCCACAGAGGTGGCTCGTGCAAGGTATGAGGAGAAGAAGTTAGATGAGCATAGATCGCGAGCTAGTCGCATCGTTCAATCACTAATTGTGTTGTCTGATGAGAGGGATGAGAATGAGGACAACACTGGCAGACTGAGTGAGCTCATCGCTCTAGCAGAGGTGGGCATGCAGACGCAGGAGGCTGAGGACGACACTAGCAGACTGAGCAAGCTCATCGCTCTAGCAGAGGCGGGCATGCAGGTGAAGGAGGCTGAGGACGACACTGGCAGACTGAGCGAGCTCATCGCTCTAGCAGAGACGGGCTTACAGGTGGAGGAGGATGACGACACGTTCTTCACTCAGGCCACAGCGGCCGTAGATGAAGCGGAGGCCGCTTACTACAGGCGACAGGCAGGTCAGAGCAACGTAGGTGAGCCTAGCCACAGCAACAGGGTTGTGGTAGAGGACTGGTACTCAGATGATGAGTTGCTTACTCAGTACGTTTCAGACTGAGGATTTGGAAGTGCATTTGCCCCTATGTCTACTATCGGCACGTACTTCTAGTATTAATATGTTGTGTAATGTGGCATAGTATTGAATTTTTCATTATGTGGTTGTTTTCATTATTTATGGTCTTAATATTCCGCTTAATGATACAGACGTATTGAAATGTGAACACGCGCTGCAAAAAAAACTAACGACGTACGACATTATATAAATCAACACACGAAACATATGAAATGGCATGTGACTACATGTACCAAACCTGGGTACAGAGTTTTCTTCGACTAAACCTAACATGCCTTAGGTAATTAAACCAAAAAACAAACACATAGATGTGGTATGTGAAAAAGATAATGTCATCCTAGTAGTGTGGCCGCATAGCAAATTGTGTTGCACCTTCTCCATAGTAGCCTCCTGTTGTTGTTGTTGGTGGTGGCGGGGATGACGGGGGAGGCCCCTTGTTCTTGTGGTTAGGGTAGGTGCAATATGGATCATTGCAGAGTGACTCCTGTGAATCGGCACCATTGTTGTTGTCATCCTGTCCATCGTCCTTGTAACCGCTGCTAACTTCCCTTTCTAGATCAAAGATACGGTCCTATACGTAGTAGATGTACTCCGCATGTGGATAAATAGGTCAAGGATCAACCTACCTACTGAACCCACAGTTTTCTTCGGCCAAGGAAGACTACAATAAGTATGTCATGTAAGTTATATACAAGAGAAACATATTGAAGAAACAAATAGTAATAGCAATTACCCATGCTTGCGGGCATTTGAAGAAACGACGACCTCCATCTATTATCTTGGTGAACATCTGCACTAGGCAGTCCTCACCATGCATGCATTTTGGCCACTCTTCTTTCCTTTCATCGTATCCTTTCAGTGGTGCCTCTTTGGTGAAATCACTTTTGCTCTCAACTGGGAACCTCTCATAAAGAGCTTCCTCAAAGAAATCGGGACCAAGAGGACCCTCCCACCCCTAGGTAGTTCCATTCCCCTTTCCTCTCCCTCTGGATGACCCTCCAAACATTGGTACTGCAACGAAAGAAAATGCTGAGGGGTGTTCCTGTTCCTTGTGTGTGTGAATGAGAGGGAGTGAGTGGTTATTTATAGGTTGAGAGGAGGAATAGAGGCCTCTCAGTTTGTCATGTCAGCGATCCGTGTGCCTCTTCACCTAAGCCCTTGGACAAAACAGTCATAAGATAGATGGTGGAGATAGAGTGGAGTTGTGCTTCCTTGCATGCCAGTACTATGTCAGTGATGTGATAAATCGCTGCTGTCCCTGTATCTGAAAAGTCTATTTTTATTATATGAAAAGCATAGAATCGTTCACTGTTGCTTGGTAACCCTAGATTCATCTACAAAGCGTATGTACGATACGTTTGGATTATACACTTTCTAATAAATTTATAGTTAATCTGTGTACTACATTTGTGCCTTTTTAGCAGTGTAGTAAGATTATTGTTTCACAGAAAAAATTCGCAAGAGTTTCCCTTGTTTTAGGAGCATCCATAGTTACAAACAAAGACATCATTATATATTCCAAACATTTAATCATTCAAGGAGCAAAATGCAACCACAACGAACACCACAACCAACATAATATGTCTTGCGCAGTCCAAATAGTCCACAATGTCCATACAGTCCCAAATAGTTACAGAAAAGTAAATACAAAATCCATAATAGTGCATACTAACAACTACCACATCTCCCACTGCCTCCTACTCTTGCCCTTACCCTTGTGATCGAGAGCGCTCGTACCTGGAGTGTAAGGGTCACGCGGACGGCGTCGCCTAGTGCCTAGAGGCGGTGTAGGATGAGTCGAGGGAGCATCATGGAGCTGAGAGGGGCCAAGCTCCTCATGCCTCTTGTCAACGTCGTCGCCATCTTCCTCGTCCTCGTCCCCGTCCCCTATAGCTGCTTGACTAGAGGAACCCAAGCCTCCTCTGCCTGCGGAAGGAACGTACATGTCTTGCGTCGTGTCTGTCCTGCAACCACAACGACCAGTCGCACGGTGTAGACGACGTGACAGCCTCTGTTGTACAAAACTATCTTAACTGAAAGAATCTAATGTATTAATGATATGTTTGAAAGAATAATTTTAATCTTACGTCTAGGAAGCCAAGTATGTAGTCATCATTGACTCTCGGCTGAACACACTCAATCTCTTCAACTGTGCATTTGAGTGTATTGCCTTGCAACAAAGTTCTCAGTAATAATACTTCTGAACAGATAGCAATGTATTGTTATGCAACTTAATGTACAAAAATAAGGCAATTGGCTTACCACTCTGTCCAAGATCGGTCCTGCCTCCACCTGCCTTCCTGCACGAGTCGACTGGTCATACGTCGTGTCTTCATCGTCGGAGGACTCGATGTCGGCGTAGTCAGCTTTGGTCCACTGTACCCTCAACCTACAACGTGTCACATGCTGGTACCAAGCTTGGTACCGCCTGAACTCACGGTTCGTGTGTGGCTCGTTGTTGTCGTCCATGTTGTCGTGCATCTCCTCCCATTCCTCAATGAAGGACTGGTGGTGCCTCTCCTAGTCAAAAATCTTCTTGTTCCTCTGACGATCCAACCTGCACGTATGTCATCATTACTTGAATCCATGTACATGTCACCATATTAATAGAAATGGACCATCATCATGAGACATTTGAAATATCAAAACACTTACTTGTGTAAGTCAACGCCAGTCGAGAACAGAGCCGTAGGCCAAAGTTGTCTCACTCCAAATTGGCGTGCAACCCTATTTGGTAGGTGGAACTCGACAGCATAGAAGCAGATTAGAGGGCACCTCATCCTATAGAAGTCGTCGTTGGCCCCACAAACGTTGCTCAGCTGAAAAGGAAGTGCATCCTCTCCACCGTATCCTATTTGGCAGGTGCTCAGCTGCAAGATGTCCAAACAAGATGTTAGATGGTATACTAATCCTTTTCAAAATAGCATGGGAAATAAAAATTACTTACACTAGACGCCGTCAGCGTGTCTAGCTCATTGGTGAACTCAATGTACGCCCGGTCTAACCTCACGTACGGAACCCTGGCCTGGTCCCAAAGGTACGCCCACGTCGGCTGCCATCTTGCAGGTTGACCTTGGAACCACTCACGACGAGCCAGAACCTTAGGACGGCCAACTGGAAGACGAGCCCACATCCACAACTGTAATAGGTACACGCATCCACCAAGTGATGGGTTGGACGAAGACCGATGACACCCCTCGCACAGCTACCGGTATAGAAAACACAAGACTACAGAGCCCTAGCTGTAGTGACCCGCCTGGTCCCAGTCACTGAGGCAGTGGATCCACATCTAGGACGCACTGTCACCCGTGGCGTCGGGGAAGAGAACGCAGGCAAATAGGTGTAGGATCCACGCCCTGCAGTAGTACCCAACTGTCTCCTCATCTGCCTTCTCAGGGCACTGTGCGAACTCTTCCCGTAGCTAGGAGATGGGAACTCCAGAAGTGCGAGCCACTTGCTTGCCAAGCTCACGCCCATGGAAGGCTTCCACTCTTGCTCTCTAGCCCTCTGACCTGCACTGCCCGGTGACTGGGTTGCCGTGAATCCTTAGGCCTAGCATCTTCTGACAGTCCTGGAGCGTGACTGTCATCTCCCCGAAAGGTAGGTGGAAGCTATGAGTCTCCGGCCACCACCTATATTAAAGACAAAGCAATATTAATTGTCAAAAAGTCGATCGCATGAACAAATGGCCATGAATGGAGGCAATGATTCAATTTAATACCTGTCAACCAACGCAGTTATGGCCGCTGAGTTGAACTTAGGCAACCCACGACGAACCTGAAAAGAGATGACATTCAAGCCAGCTCTTTGCAGGAAAGGAGTGTACCTATCGTCGTACCACATGTCCAAGAACCCACTGTGGGTTCTAGGACGAAGGAGCAGAAGGTCCTGCATCGAATAAAACATAGTCTCCTGTTACTTCACGAACACATGTACGCACACCAAATTTTGAACAAAACTTATAGATTATTACCTGCCCCAACGCTATGAGACATCCTCGGCGGGTCGCCTCATACGTCGGGTCGAGTAGGTGGAATTGCTCCATCCTACAAAAAAGTGAATGAATTAGAATTTCAATATACAATGAAACATGAACTTAGAAATGTATAAGTAATTGACACAAATACAAGCATAAAAAGAGACATGCATAATTAATTAAATGAAGACGACAAATATAAAATAATAAAATGAACCAATAGTCGCACCTCACTAATCTGTCAATGGCAACTTCGTGAATTGTGGTCAAGTCTACCGCACTTGCCGCACTCGTACTGCTCGGGGTCAGTATCAAATGGAGTTCCTCTCCCACGCCTCGTTCTTCTAGGTATCTGATCCATAACCATCCTGTGCCTCGTCCTCTGCCTTGATCCACGCTTGTTCCAACGGTAAGCTGGATCCACAATGTACTTCGGCCCATCATATGGAGGCCACTCTCCGGGGTCCCGGAAAGACACGAAGCGGGGGCTCCATGTGTGCACAAGCGTGTCGACACTGAACTCATGAGGTATCCTCCTCTCGATATTATAGTTGCGATGCCTTTCTGCTGCCACCAAATGAGAACATAGAAAGTGGTATTGCCTTGGTTTACCACAAGTGCACTTGAAATCTTAGAGGACAACCACATGTATCCTCGACTCTCGGACCTCACCGTTGGACATTGTACCACCCCTATGCTCGACCTTATAAGTCCCTGTGGCATGGTCAAAGCATGTAACCTCATGTGTGCCAGCTCTTTGCCTTCTCTAGGTGTGCCTTTGGTTTTGGAGCCCATATCTCTTCATCACTCCGCAACTGCAATGCATGGGCGTGTCTATCGTTGAACCAGGCAACAAGCTTATAGAAGGTGAATTGAACGATTGCATTCACGGGCATACCACGTATCCCCAATAGCAACTTATTGAATGACTCTGCCATGTTGCTGCACTGAAACTCGTACCTCTATCCACTGGCGTCGTGAGCTCTCGTCCATTTCTCCAAATCCCTCATCAAACCTGTGAGCCATTGTCTACCTTATGCATTTGTTGCGGTTCTGACCTGCTCCAACTTTTCCTTAAAGTACTTGTCCTCAAGCTGTCGAGCAGCCTCCTAGAACAGATCAAAGTTACCCTTGACACCATCCTTCCAAAGTAGATTCTCGGCAAGGTGCCGAGTACACCAACAATGGTGCAAAGGTGCATACCCCTCTATCTGCTCTCGCACGGCATTAAGTATGCCCTGATGCCTATCAGATATGACGCCAACCTCCCTACCAGGCCCAACCATGTGTATCCGGACTAGCCTCAAGAACCATCCCCAACTATCATTGTTCTCCTTCTCAACCAAAGCAAATGCCAAAGGAACCAACTTGTTGTTCGCGTCATAGGATATGGCTATAAGAAGTGTCCCCTGATATTTGCCAATCAAGAACATACCATCAATGGAGAAGATGGGACAACACTGCCTAAAGTCCTCGATACACTGAGGGAAGCACCAGAAAGCACGGAAGAATATCTGCCTCCCATCCTTCCATGCATTTGGTTTTGGGATGTACTCATAATGTATGCCTGGATTCACTGCTTTGATTGCATAAAAAAGAACTGGCAGTTGCTCATACCCATCCTCCCAGCCCCCATATATCATCTTCCACGCTCGCTGCTTAGCCCTCCATGCTTTACCATAAGTTATCACATAACCTCCATACAACGCCTCAACGGTCCTGATAATTGTCCTCACCTTCATGTTGGGTTCTCCCTGCAAAATTCCCATCAACCGCTTGGCAATGAGGGTAGATGTCAACTGTTGATGCCTCACTGTCAGCTCATGGTTAGCATAATTGTGTGGCCCGACAACTTTTGTGATCTTCCATTTTCCGGTTACCTGTTGCTTCCTTGCACAAACCCTCCATGGGCAGCATTCCTTGTCACACACAACTGTGTAATGGCGCTCCGCATATGAATGCAATACTTTGTAAGGTCTCTTTCGTATCACTGTAAAAGCCTGCAACCACCTCTTCAAAGCAGGGAGGTCATTGAACACCCTCCCATTCTCAATTACCATGTTAGGACCGGCCTCAGGAGCTTCTAGGAGCTCATCATCACATCCTTCTGCAAACGCCTGATCGGAATGAGCAAGATCGTTGAACTCATGAACTCTAGGATCATGGCGATCGAGAAAGATATGCCTCATCATCTCAACATCACTCTCCGTTAGCTCTCCAACAGGGCGATCATCATCAGAATCAAGAGCCCTAGCCATCTCATATGGCTCCGATTCATGCATAATTTCAACACTATTGGAGCCACGGAATCCATCTCCAAAGTTCACTTGCGCAGCAACAGGGGGCACATCCACATTCTCAGGAATGTCTCCTGCAAGATAAGTAGAGAAATGAGGAAAGAATGAAAGAAATAGATGTAAGGAACGGGGTAAGCTCCCAAAAACCATGCGGTTAAGACACTTACTTGGATGATTCTGTATCAAAGGAATCTCATAAGGAGGATCTACCACGGAAACATGAGTCTGACAACCATCTCCAACTACCGCATTCGGGGCAGATTGAACATCGAGAACCGTAGGTGCAATCTCCACATACAGATAAGGTTTAGGAATGGGAGGGTCGATGTGTGCCTGCTGATCCATTGCTGGGGTAAACCCATGAGGGATGGGATCAACTAACACCCGACGCACAACCACGTCCAAACATTGTAGCTGGCTCTTCATAGCCGATCTCACATAGTTCTCCCACTATTCCGCAGAACCAATTGAGATCATTCGCCTGAAGATGTTGGGAGGACAACCTTGGTGCAGTACACCATTAACTACAATGCCATCATCTCCAAGGCAATGCAGCTCCTCCCGAGCCCTTGCAACCATCTCACTAAATGAAGGCCTATCATTGAATAGCACAGGCACGCTTTACATGTCAACAAACTCAACATATCCATAACGATCGCTTTCAACGGTGCCTCCATGATATATGGTCACTAGGTTGTCCATCTAGTTCAAACACGTAACGAAACACATGTCCTTTAGTCCAAATTAGACGATAGATAGTACCTAACAAGTACTTTCTAACTACAAACTAAGTAAATAAGATAATAACTACGTATATATATACAGTGTACTCACTAAATAGCTAGATCATATTTAGTTAACTAAATATGTAACTACATATCTAAGTAGCTATCTAACTATATCTATGTACCTATGTATCTATGTTTCTATCTATCTACATATATATCTCAGTAGATCACTAACTAAATCAACTACCTGAGTCATCACATTAACTAGTAAATAACAAATGCCAACTAAGTAGGTACATTGCATATTCATAATTTTTACCCTTCCAACGACTAATCCGTGGACGTCGGCGGAGTCGCAGCGGACGATGAACTGGGTCAAGCCAACGATCCGGGCTGGCGGTGGCACGGCCGGCCGCTGCAGGTGGCGGGGTCGGCGGTGGCGTGGCCGACGACAGCGGTGGCGCGTGGCGGGCACGGGATGCCCGGGGCTCCGCGTGGCGAGTCCGGCTCGACGGGCGTGGGAGGCACGGCGGCCGCGGCCGATGCCGGCAGTGGAGGACGGCAAGGCGGGGCGAGGCCAAGGCGAGGAGAGGGCGTGGCACGGGAGCAGGAACCGGTGAGGGGACCGGGGCGCGGGCGGAGGGGCGATGGCCGCGGCGCGGCGGCGGCGATGCGGCGCGGGGCGGCCGCGGTGGCGCGGTGCGGGCACGCGAGCATGCGCAGTGGCACGGGCGCTAGCGCGGTGGTGGGGCGGTGGTGGCGCGGGTGAGGGTGGCCGGTGGAGGTGCGGGCGCGGACGGCGGCGGCGGCGACGAACCTCGGCTCGGCTCTGCTAGGGCAAGAGAGGGAGAGGAAGAGAGGAAGAGAGACACGGGCCCAAAGGTAAGCACCGAGCTCGACGCCAGATTGACTGGCGCCGAGCTCCCTGCCATGTCATCCACCGAGCCCAGGACCTCGGCGCCAGGAATCTGGCGCCGAGACGTGTTAGCTTGTTTCAGCTTGTTTCAGCTTATTCTCTCTCATAGAACACTATTGAATCATCCAGAACCATCCAAATTTCACTGTGATGTGCACCAGCCGATCACAGAACCAGCGGGTGCGTCAAGGCAAGTGACGACACAGCTTGGGATGAGAGCTGACCGCAATCCTACGAGAGCAAGATAGGGTTTCGAACAACAAAGTCTCCGGTGAGTAGCCCCCGTTTGAGCTCTTTGTAGCTTTGGCATGGCCCCAGCTTCGAACAACAATCCAAATGCACATCATATAGCATAGCACACCGACTCGGAACCTTCTCAGGGCTGGGAATCTATGTGAGCCGCTGATCTTGACCCCTTGTGTTCCTTGAGAGGAGGACGATCTTGTTAGATTGATCTCCTAACCAATAAACCCAATGGCCTATTGGGCCTTGGTCACGCGCCCTGATCGGGGGCGCCCAACCCTACATGGTTGGTGGGCCCCCGTCGCGCTGCGCTATATAAAGAGGTGGGGGGCCGGTGGCTCAAAGCACGAGGTTCGCCGTGAGCCGCAAACCCCACCAACAAACCCTAGACCGATCTAAGAGGGCGCGCAGCCAGCGACGAGAAGCTCCGCTGACTCTCGCCGTCGTCACTGCTACGCCCCGTTTGCACTGCATCGACGTCCGTGCAACCTCTACTCCACCCGTCGCTGCCCGTGTGCTGCCTCCATCAACGAACCAGCGATGGCCAGCTCAACTGCGACTTCATTCGAAGGCTCAGGTTCAACACCAGCACCTCTACCCTATCTCCCACTCCCTGCTTGTTCTAGTTCATCATGTTCAACAGCAAACCGACTAGATCTACCCTAGTCGATCCTTAGAAATCTACATTGGTACCAGAGCCTTTTTCTAGCGGTAGATCTGGATCGGGGAAAGAAAGAAATCAAACCCTAACCCTAACCTAGGAAGGGGACTGACTGAAAAAGAAAAAGAACCACGCCGGGATCCAGCGACCGCTCGGTGACTGACTGAGAAAAAGAAAGAACCGATTTCAAATCGGGGAAAA
This sequence comes from Miscanthus lutarioriparius, assembly GCA_904845875.1. Taxonomy (NCBI): domain Eukaryota; kingdom Viridiplantae; phylum Streptophyta; class Magnoliopsida; order Poales; family Poaceae; genus Miscanthus; species Miscanthus lutarioriparius. The sequence continues at coordinate 65,909,194 of CAJGYO010000016.1, forward strand.
AGTAAACAGTGGCCATCCCAACCCTAACCCTAACCCTAATCTGTAAATCGGGCCAAAATCTGAATCAAAGAAACCGAAAGGGGAAAGAAAAGGATGAAGAGGGGAACCTACCCGGTCCTCCCGACACCGCCGTCGCACGAAAAGCTACCACCGTGCGGGTGGTGGTCACCACCGCCATGGTTGGCGCGCGGACAGAGGCCCAGCTCGGCCGTGGCTCAGGACAGCGGTCCAAAGCCGCTCGACGGCGGCGCGCTCTGCCATGGGCGAGCGCGCGCACCGGCGAGGGGCTTGGCACCGGTGTCGTCCTCTCTTCTTCTCCGGTGACGAGGTGGCCGCGTGCTCCCTTCGTATTCACTAGCGTCGCCGTGGGAGAGGAGAGGAGAAAGAGGAAATGGAGCTAGGGTTCAGGGAGAGGCGGCCGGCAGGGGGTTTTGTTCGGGCGAGACGGCCGGACAGCCGTCCGATCCGATCTAGCGATCAGGATTCGCCGGACCGGCTTTAGGCCCAGGCGGGCAAACGGTTTCGCGGCCCAGGCCCAGGTTGCGGCCTGGGCGCGGAGAGAGAGCGCGCGCGTGCCGCCGAGCAGGCCGTGGGCCGCGCTGTGGCTGTGCGCTGCTGGGCCGCGCGTGTGCTGGCTGGGCCGAAATGGCCTAATGAATAGAAACAGCTCATGTTTTCTTTTTATTTTTCCAGAAATATATATATTTGATGAATTTCAATTGGAAGTTGATGCAAATCTTTGTGCAATTTTTGTCCAACGACAATTTTGTTCAGAGAACAGTGCAATATTTAAGAGTTTCTGGAAAAATAATTATGGGCATATTTAAATTTTCCGCTGCGTATTTAAAGTAATTATGGACTTTTAATTAAATTCGAACCAACGGGAGAATTTGATTTTAAGAGCCAAGAGATAAAATATGAGTTGATTATGATATTGTTATTTTCTGACCAACGTTGTTAATAGCAATATTATAATTTTAATGATTATGCATTATTTCTATTTCTGCCCAACGGTGATGTAGATTTAATGTATAAAATAATTGTATGTTTTAATTTTGACCAACGTTAAACTAAGGCATGCAATTATTGTTGTTATTTCTGTTCTCACACTATTTGAATTATGTTTTCAGGAGGATACAACTTGATGAGTTGTATCAAAGAGATCCCCACTCTAAAAGGTGATAACTATATTGAGTGGAAGAAAAAGATAGACCTGGCTTTTATCCTCGCTGAGGTGGACTGGGTTGTCACCACACCGTGTCCCAGAGAACCTGTGGCACCGGTGAGGGAGACAGATGAGTCTGATGCTGCATGGCAGAACAGAGAGCGGGACTTTGCTCCCGTAAAGATGTCCTATGACCTTGAGCATAGGAAATGGGTCACTACCAACAAGAAGTGTTTGGCAGTGATAAAGAACACAATTGAGCCTACAATAGTGGGCTCAATTCCAGACTGTGACACGGTCACAGAGTACCTAGAAAGAATAAAGAGTCAGTTTACTGGCTCTTCAAAGACATATGCAACCCAGCTGATCAAGCAGCTGGTTACAGAAAGGTACTCTGGTGGCGGCAATGGCATTAGAGAGCACATACTGAGAATGAGCAATCTGGCATCTAAGCTCAAACCAATGGATTTGGCACTCAAGGATGAGTTTCTTATTCATTTGATTTTTGCTTCTTTGCCCAAAGAATTTGACACCTTTGTTGTTAATTACAACATACAGCCTGAAAAATGGGATTTAGAAAAGCTCATAGCCATATGTGTGCAGGAGGAGGAAAGAATAAAAGTTTCACAAGGTGGTTTTGTCAACTACCTAAAAGATAAGAAAAAGAACTATAATAACAGCTCTTCCTCCAAGTCATCTGAAAAAGGTCCCATACAACAGTATCAGAACAAGCAATTCCCAGTGGATAAAGACCAATGTCTCTACTGCAAGAAGACGGGGCATTATAAAAAGAATTGTCCTGATTTCTTAAAGATGATTATGAAAAATAAAGGTGAGAACATCATTATATTTGTAAATGAATCCTTGTATATAAAGTTTTCAAAATCTACTTGGTGGATTGATTCAGGTGCAACTATTCATGTTGCTAATTCATTACAGGGATTCCATTCGATGAGAACTTTGCAAAGAAGCGAAAGTTTCATTAAAGTCGCAAATGGAGTACAAGCAGATGTTGAGGCCGTTGGAGATCTTCCTCTAGAGCTTCCAGATGGCTTCATACTTTTTCTTAGAGATGTTCTTTATGTACCTTCTTTGCAAAGAAACCTGATTAGTGTATCAAAGTTGGACCATGATGGTTATGATTGCCATTTTGGAAATGGCAAATGTCAGATATTGTTTAATAATAAATGTGTTGGTCTTGCCTTCCGACAAGACGAGCTTTATTTGTTATCACTTTGTGAAAATGTGAATTCCGTTTGTGATGTGAATGAAAATGTATCCTCATCGAACAATGGAAACAGAAAATGAAAGAGAGCTCACGATGCGTTGTCGAAATTATGACACTGTCGTTTAGGCCATATTTCGAGGGGGAGAATAGAAAGATTAGTTAAGAATAATATTCTTCCTCCATTAGAGCTCTCAGATTTAGAACAATGTAGAGATTGCATAAAAGGAAAGTATGTAAAGAAAATTAAGAAAGATGCCAAATGAAGCGCAGGAATTCTACAGATTATTCACACAGACATATGTGGTCCTTTTCCTGTGAAAAGTGTGGATGGTTATGATTCATTCATAACATTCACAGACGATTACTCTCGTTTTGGCTACATTTATCCAATTAAAGAAAGAACAGAAGCGTTGGATAAATTCAAAATATTTAAAGCAGAAGTTGAAAATCAGCATGATTTAAAGATTAAGATAGTCAGGTCTGACCGTGGGGGAGAGTACTACGGTCGGCATACCCCATATGGACAAGTTCCTGGACCTTTTGCAAGGTTCTTACAGGAGAATGGTATAGTCGCCCAGTATTCAACACCGGGCGAACCTCAGCAGAATGGAGTAGCTGAAAGGCGTAACCGTACCCTAATGGATATGGTGCGTAGTATGATAAGTTACTCCACTTTACCGACGAGTCTGTGGATGGAGGCGTTAAAAACCGCCATTCATATTCTCAATAGAGTACCAAGTAAGTCGGTGCCCAAAACACCGTATGAGTTGTGGACAGGAAGAGTACCCTCACTTAACCATTTGCGTGTGTGGGGGAGCCCTGCTGAGGCTAAAGTTTTTAACCCAAATATTGGGAAGCTAGATCCCAAAATAGTGAGTTATCATTTCATTGGCTACCCAGAAAAGTCAAAAGGTTTTCGTTTCTACTGTCCTAACAGACATACAAAGTTTGTGGAAACGAGACACGCTGTCTTCCTAGAAGATGAAATGATTAGGGGGAGCATGGTAGCTCGAGAAATTGACCTTGAAGAGAAGCGGGTGTATGCACCCACTCCGATCATTCATGAGCCATTTTTCTCACTACCTGCTGTTGCTACACCGACAGTACAAGACACTATGGTGCCAGCACCTATTGTTATCCCGCCTGTGGCAACAATGAATGATGATGAGGACCCTGTGCCTCAGGATCCTATAGAACCTATTGCCACACATGAGGGGGAGCAACAACAGCCTCAAACAGAAAATGTGCCAATTGAGGAGGTCCCTAGAAGGTCTCAAAGAGTTAGAAAATTAGCTATTCCTGCTGATTATGAGGTGTACAACACTGAAGAATTTCAAATGGAGGATGATCCCACCTCATTTGAAGAAGCCATGAAAAGTGATCATTCATCAAAGTGGCTTGAGGCAATGGAAGATGAGATGAGATCAATGAATGCAAATAAAGTTTGGGATTTGGCGATAATTCCTAAATGAGCCAAAATAGTAGGCTGTAAATGGGTCTACAAAACAAAACTTGACTCTCAAGGGAATATAGAAAGATATAAAGCCCGACTTGTGGCAAAAGGCTTTACACAAAGAGAAGGGATTGATTACAATGAGACTTTTTCTCCAGTCTCGTGTAAGGATTCCTTCAGAATCATAATGGCATTAGTGGCACATTACGATTTGGAATTACATCAGATGGATGTAAAGACGGCATTTCTCAACGGAGACTTAGAGGAAAATGTTTACATGGCACAACCAAAAGGTTTTGTTATGGAAGGAAAAGAACGTTTGGGATGCCGCCTAAAGAAATCTATTTATGGATTAAAACAAGCTTCAAGACAGTGGTACTTGAAGTTTGATCAGACAATAAAGAATTTTGGGTTTAAAGATAATGTTGAGGACAATTGTGTCTCACGAAAGTTTAAGAATGGGAAGTTTATCTTCCTTGTCCACGTATGTGGATGATATCTTACTTGCTAGTAGTGATGTCGGGTCTACTACTGGAGACAAAGAAGTTTTGTCCTCAAAATTTGATATGAAAGATCTTGGTGAAGCTTTAGTTCGTTCTAGGGATCGAGATTCACCGAGATAGAAGTAAAGGGGTATTAGGACTATCACAAAAGGCATACATAGAAAAAGTCTTAAAGAAATTCAGTATGCACAAATGTAGTCCCTCACCTGCTCCTATAGTCAAGGGCGACAGATATGGGGATTTTCAATGCCCCAGGAACCAATATGAGATCGATCAAATGAAAGTGGTTCCATATGCTTCAGCTGTCGGAAGCTTGCAATATGCTCAAGTGTGTACGCGCCCTGACTTGGCATTTGTTACCGGGTTACTTGGCAGATTCCAGAGCAATCCTGGAATAGAACACTGGAAATTGGTAAAGAAAGTCTTGCGTTATTTGCAAAGAACGAAAGGCCTCATGATGACGTATAGAAGATCTAATTCACTCCATATAGTGGGATATTCAGATTCTGATTATGCGGGAGATAATAGAAAATCCACGTCTGGATATGTGTTCACTCTCGCAGGGGGAGCTATTTCATGGAAAAGCTCAAAGCAAACCGTCACTACATCGTCCACAATGTATGCCGAGTTTATAGCGTGTTATGAGGCAACAGGCGGTGGCGGCTAAAGAAGTTCATACCCGGTTTAAAGGTGGTTGACGACATCAATAGACCACTGAAGTTATACTGCGATAATAATCCAGCAGTACAGTATGCTCACAACAATAGGTCAAGTGGTGCTGCCAAACACATTGACATAAAGTATTATGTTGTGAAGGATAAAGTCCGGGATCAAATGATAAGTCTTGAGCATATAAGTACCGAAAAGATGCTCGCGGATCCACTTACAAAAGGCTTACCACCCAACGTGTTCAGAGAACATGTAGCCGGCATGGGTTTAAGGGAAAGCCTATGATTCCTGGACTATAAAGGGCCCAAAAGTTAAAGTAACTATTTCAGATCAGAGACGTGCATTGTAGCTGTTAAATCTATCGGCGATTGACCGTGACGATGAGACATGCTCTATGCATCATCTGTGAACAAATCAGTTTCAAGATAAAAGTAATAGTGAGATCAAGGGGGAGAATGTTAGATTGATCTCCTAACCAATAAGCCCAACGGCCTATTGGGCCTTGGTCACGCGCCCTGATCGGGGGCGCCCAACCCTACATGGTTGGTGGGCCCCCGTCGCACTGCGCTATATAAAGAGGTGGGGGGCCGGCGGCTCAAAGCACGAGGTTCGCCGTGAGCCGCAAACCCCACCGACAAACCCTAGACCGATCTAAGAGGGCGCGCAGCCAGCGACGGGAAGCTCCGCTGACTCTCGCCGTCGTCACTGCTACGCCCCGTCTGCACTGCATCGACGTCCGTGCAACCTCTACTCCACCCGTCGCTGCCCGTGTGCTGCCTCCATCAACGAACCAGCGATGGCCAGCTCAACTGCGACTTCATCCGAAGGCTCAGGTTCAACACCAGCACCTCTACCCTATCTCCCACTCCCTGCTTGTTCTAGTTCATCATGTTCAACAGCAAACCAACTAGATCTACCCTAGTCGATCCTTAGAAATCTACAGATCTGTCAGCAACTTTGATGTGTACCGAGAGACTAAGGCTAGAAAGAGCGTTTAGACGCCCGAGCAAACCAAAGTCTGCCACCCCGAGTTGCTCAACAGAGAGACTCAAATCCTGGAGGTTATCAAGTGAACCGATCCATCTAGGGACCACAGTCCAATAGATTTTAAGTATCTTGAGGCCGAGGGGGGTGGGGCTCCATCACCAATTTAGTCTGCGGTGTGCAACCGAATATGGTCAAAGAATTTAGGCATCCCATACCAAGTGTACACAGAGATGATGCCAGATCTTTGCTAACCTCATCATCAATCATTACCTCCAGTATCTGTAGATTTCTTAGCTGACGAAGCTCTTGTGCGATGGACCCCCGAATGGAAACACCGATGAACCCCAGCCACTGCAATGCTTGCATGTTCTTCCCAAATCCATCTGGCAGCCGCACATATTGACTACATAATAGAGTGACCAACCGTGCAAGGAGACCTACACTGGATGGCAGATCTTTTATACGAGTTTGCCTTACATCCAGTGTTTGTAAATACTGCAGCTCTCCAATTTCTTCAGGAAGCTCGTCTGTCTTTGTGCAACATAAGCTCAAGTACCTCAATGCAAATAGCCTGCCCAGATGTGCTAGATGGCAGGCTTGTAGTCCCATGCAGTCTTTTAAGTCCAAAACACGGACATGTCTGAACTTTAGCAGAGAAGGGAGGATGTCAAGACTTCCAGGGAACACCGAAACGGCACGGGCATGATAATATGTTCTTTTATCCCATAAGCCTACTAAGGCATCACTGACCTTATTCCTGTCACGGAGAGAGAGAGCCGTCGAATCTTCCTATGTGGGTCAACTCTTATGTTAGGAACACCAAACATAAGAGTTTCTTTTCAATCTTATAATCTTCTGGGAATATACTCAGATACAAAAGACAACTTCTTAGGTGCAGAGGAAGGTCAAAATAACTCAGAGACAATATTTGTATCATTTTAGTGATATCCGGTTGCCTTTCAAGTGCATGACCAAAAGAATGCTCAACTTTGTTCCATTCATCTACAGTTTGTGCTTTCCCTGCCAACAAACCAGCTATTGCTATAATTGCCAAAGGCAAACCGTCACAGTTTTTTGGGATGTCATGACAAGCTACAGTCAGGTATGATGGGCACCCCTCTTCTGAACCAAATATTCTCTTCGGGAACAGCTTTCTTGAGTTCTCGAAATTAAGAGGACGTAATTTATAGATGTGACCCCAATGTAAACAGCAGCAAGATTCAACAACTTCAGTTTATACGTGTGGTTGTGATGATTCTGCTGGCACAACTATTTTTTATAAAAGCATTCTAAATGGTTTCCCATGATTCCGAATCCCATAAATCATCTACAACAATGAGGTACCTGCCAAATTATTTAGTGAAGTCTATTAGTAAGGACTAAAATAAAAACAATTACTACAAATCAAACAATAGAAATGTGCTTTTTTTGGGTTAGACCAAATCCCAAATTCATAGCGTAAGCTGAATGTTTAGTTAAAACCTAGATTTTCTTCCATTAGGGGACAAATACTAATAAAAGTGAAATTATATATTTTTCCATCGATGCTTTATTATTATATATAAGAGGCACTAATTTTATTGGTAACCCTATCTTACAACATAAATATTGCATACCTCTCTCTACTTTTATATATAAGTTTCTGAAAACATATATATTGCTTTATAAAATTTGAATTTTACAACATAAATATTGCATACTAGGAGGGTCTCGCTAGTTAGTCTACTCCTGTGTAATTTTACAACATAAAATTTGAATTTTACAACATAAATATCGCTCATGTTTATTCCTCCTAGTTAGCATCCCACCGTTTGATGTGACACAGACTAAACTTTAGCCCCTGGATCAAACACCCCCCTAAGGTATTGTACTACTTAAGTGTTGCACCCCCTCATTTTAGCTCTAGCTTCGCCACGGAGCCTTGCTGCCCTAGACGTGCTACCGAGCGCCTAGGATACAGGCCTCTTTTAAATTCGCTTCCACATAAAGTCAAACCCTAGAACCTCACATGCTACTAAGGCTCCTGTGATCACGAGACGATAGACTCGTACGCAACGCTAAACTGAGAGAATTTTGTTCTTTTAATTCATAAGGCATGTTCAACGGTACATAAATATTAACAATTCAGTACTAGTGTCTCAAACGGCACGGAAGTCATCATGTAATCAACCATCTCAGGAATACTTTTAAGAGATGGTACCTATAGCTCGTCCAAAACAAGAGAAATCCTACTAAAAGATGATTTTAGAAGATAGAATCTCTGATTAATAGAGACGGGCACACTTAGCAACAGCTGTAATTGGTTAAAGGGCCTCTAGAAAAATGTCCGTTTCTGAAAATCATTTCCGCAGGTGGCCATCCTAAAACAACCGCCTATGAAAATCACCGATACAGAGGCGGCCGTCTTATGATGCCTGTCTTACTAAATTGTTTTTTTAGAGGCAGGCATCTTAAGGTGCCCGTCTCTGAAAATCGCATTAACAGAGGCGACCTTTCTCATGGTCCGTCTCTAAAAGTCGATTTTTAGAAGTGGGTCCTATGAACATGTTCATCTCTATAAATAGATACATCCAAAAGAAATTCATTACTTTTCCATGTGAACTCCGATGAAGACAACCTTTATATTAAAATTGTAGTTCTCGACGCGATTTAGAACTTTGTAGCTGAAAAGTTTTTGATTTGAAACTATCTATAGTCCGAAAATATTGTTTTAAGTTCATAGATTTAAAATTTAAAATTTTCAAATAACCTCATTTGTTAACATGGTCTATACAAAAGTTATAGTTCTCAATACAATCTACAACTTTGTGGTTGAAAACTTTTTGATTCGAATGTTTAGAGTCCCAAATATGTGTCATAAGTTTATAGATTTTGAATTTCAAAATTTAAATTTTCTGAATAACCTTGAATGTTCAGATAGCTAATATCGACGTTGTAGTGGCCGACCTGATCTATATTTTTTTTTCTGTTGATAAGTTTTATGGTGTATAAAATATTTATTTTAAGTTCGAATATTTTGATATTCAAAATTTGGAATTTTTTAAACATTCTCGGATGGACACACTATGTATCAAAGTTGTAGTGTTTGACATGATTTAAAACTTTGTAGTTGAAACTTTTTGCATTTAAGTTCATTTAGCAGCCAAAATATTCATTATAAGTGTCGGGCTCAGTAACCCGGCGTCCCTCGCGAACCGGCTTCTCTGCAAGGGCTCGGCCCAAGCAGACAGTGAGCAACTCATGGGCCGGCCCAAGTATCCGAACAACAGGCCAGAAGGGCGATCCAATCACCGACCGGAAGGTCTGGCCGGGGAGGAGCGGCACCCGTTTTCCGACTACGGCCCACCTCTCCGACCGGAGCGCTCGCTTCGACTCCAGCCGCCTCCAAACAGCCTCTCTGACCAGAAGGCCTGGCCAAAGCACTACTTCCGACTCCGACCCCACTGAAAGCTCTAGTTTGGTTTTGGTTAATTGATGAAACCCTAAGTGCTAACCTAGTTTATCAAGATGATTATGAGATAGGTAGCACTACTCCAAGTGATGAAGCAATGACGAAGATCATGACAATGGTGATAGCATGGTGATGATCAAATGCTTGAACTTGGAAAAGAAGAAAGAGAAAAACAAAAGGCTCAAAACAAAGGTATAAAATGTAGGAGCCATTTTGTTTTAGTGATCAAGACACTTAGTGAGTGTGATCACATTTAGGATAGATAGTCGTACTATTAAGAGGAGTGTAACTCGTATCGAAATGTGGTTATCAAAGTGCCACTAGATGCTCTAACTCATTGCATATGCATTTAGGATCTAGTGGAGTGCTAACACCCTTGAAAATATTTGTGAAAATATGCTAACACATGTGCACAAGGTGTTTGCAGGGTTGAGATGGGTTTGGGTCCCTCTCTTGGTGGTTGGCACATTCAGCGCTTTTGGAAAAATGAAATGTCTATTTTCTATTACGCCGGATGCAAAATTCTTGGTGGTTGGCACATTTGAGCAAGGGTGAAGAAGTTAGAGTTGAAATGGAGTTGGTCGAAATGATGCTGGCGTCGGTCTACTGACCAGACGCTGGGTCACTCAGCGACCGGACGCTGAAAGGCTACGTCCGGTCGAGCTATCAGACGGCACAGTGGGAAGGGTTGAGCACCAGACGCTGGTCTTCGTCCGGTCAAGGTGAACCGGACGCGTCCGGTCGAAAAAACATGCCTCGGGGAGCTTACTGGAAACGATCGGACGCTGGGGCTTCAGCGTCCGGTCAGTTTTGACCGGAGCGTCCGGTCAGCTTCGTAGCCGTTGAAATCTGACGAACAGCGTTTGAAGCTGGTGACGCATGGCGTCCATCGGGCGACCGGACGCTGAGGGCCAGCATCCGGTCGGTATGACCGGAGCGTCCGGTCAGAGCGTGTTTTGCCCAGTGAAGGGGTACAACGGCTCTATTTGATGGGGGCTCTATTTATAGCCCCATGGCCGGCTCAAGGGAAGTCTCTTGCACATTTTCATTGACATAGCAACCTTGTGAGCTTAGCCAAAGCTCTCCCACTCATCTCCATCATTGATCCATCATCATTGTGAGATTGGGAGAGAATCCAAGTGCATTGCTTGAGTGATTGCATCTAGTGGCACTTGGTATTCGTGTTGCGCTGCGGATTTCGCTTGTTTCTCTTGGTGGTTGCCACCACCTAGATGGTTGGAGCAGCGGTGAAGGATCGGCACGAGTGGGTGATTGTTCGTGGCCGCCTTCGGTGATTGTGAGGGGAGTTGTACCTTCCCCGGCGGAGCGCCGAAAGGTAACTCTAGTAAATTGCTCGTGTCATTGAGTTACCTCACTTGTGGGTCGGTTCTTGTGGAGTCCAATCGTGTGGACGAGGTTTGTGAAACACCTCTTAGCCACCGAACCACCAAGTGTTGGTCGACACAACGGGGACGTAGCGTGTTGGCAAGCACGTGAACCTCGGGAGAAAATCGATTGTCTCTCTTCTTTGTCATTCTCCCGGTGATTGGCTATATATTCATCTTGTGATTGGTTCATCCCCTACACGTCGGTATAATCACTCTACTCACTCATTTACATTCTTGCAAACTAGTTGATACAAGCTCTTTAGTGTAATTAGATTTGAGAGCTTGCTTTATTATTTACATTCATCTAGTTGAGCTCTTTAGAGTAGCAAGGTTGAGAGCTCTTAGTGAGTAATTCCATAGCTAGTTTGTGTGCCTAAGTATTCATTGCAACTAGAATTGTTGGATAGGTGGCTTGCAACCCTTGTAGAGCTAGAGCAAGTTTGCATTTCGCTATTTGTCTTACTAATCAAATTGCTCTAGTTGATTTGTAGTTTTTAAATAGGCAATTCACCCCCCCTCTAGCCATATTAGGACCTTTCACCCACGTCTCCAACCGGGCTACGCAGAAGCCCTGCTCACCGCTCTTCCCTGACTGGCACAACCAGAGCCGACTGGGACCAACTGACCGGGGACGCCCGCCCGGAAAGGACCAGGGAACGAACGGAGAAAGCAAGGCAGGGCGCACAAGTCAAACCACAATACTAGGGACCATACCCTGTACACCTACAGGAACAGTACTCTGCAACCGTCCTGACACGAACAGTGTTGTAGGCGCCGACTTTTTACCTACAGTATTGTGGGTGCCATCGACTCCCATATGGTAAGGCCCCCCACGTGCCTCTGGGCATCGACAGTGTTGTGGGCGCCGAAATTTACCGTACCGAGTGAACATGATAAAACTCCTCACATGCCTCTAGGCATCAACAGTATATGCAGGTACCAACATCTGCCATACCCGAAACAAGGCGACGTAACCTCCCACGAGCATCTGACATCCAACAGTGTTGTAGGCGCCGACCATCGTCATGTACCCGCCGGCGTAGGCAACAAGGCTTAGAAGCAAACATACTTCCTCCCTCTCACTTGTAAAGCCATCCCCTTCATCTATAAAAGGGGATGTGCTCTCTCCCAAGTGACTAAGTTGATTCAAGTTCATCCAAGTAATTTCAGATTCATTAGATCGATTAAGTTCACTAGCTCACAACCACAGAACCGCTAGGTTCGGACCTCAAGCACACGCTTGAACACTTAGCTCATAGCGGAGCTCCTGTCGCTCTCGGCCCTTTCGACCGGACCTCTTGTACACCCCATCTTTCTCCTTCTCGTTTGTAAGCCCACTGCAAACTTTGAGCACCTGGGCTTAGGAATAAAGTCACCGACCGACAAAAACTGGATGTAGGTCACGTTGCCTGAATCAGTATAAACCCTGTGTCATTGAGTGCAAGGCCACCTCCGATCACAACGTGCAACAAAACTACAAATATTTATTTATTGGTCACTTTCTGCACCGACAGTTGGTGTCATCCGTGGGGAAAACGATGTACGTTCAACACTTTTTGGTCATCGGATGGCCCACTTTTCCGCCACCTTCGCCATGGCGGGCTCAGGCGATACGATTCGCTTCGGCTCGTTGGAGTTTCCCGCACTCCCACCTGTTGGGATGTGGGTTCCACCCGTCTTCGAGCCATCACAGGCCTTCCACTTTGGAAGCCTAGACTTCTTCGACGACCGGCTCGGCATACAACACCTCCGCGAGGAGGCACCCGTTCTGGCGCTCGTTGGAGGGGCACCCTCCACCAGCACCTGGACGCACGACGACTTCGACAACGCGGCATCTGCGCTTCATTCCGAGCAAACTCTCTACTCAAACCCCGCTGTAAGTAATATGCATACTATTATTTACTCTTTATTTACTATCTCCCGCCGATCATCCGGAGGGACCGTATTGCCCACGCCATGAACACCATACGATCGGTTCCCCTACGTCCTTGCGTCCCCCGTGGATGCGTACGCTCGAGGGCTCTGAAGGACGCTGGCGCCATCCCCCCTCATATCCGAATTCATGGGAATGGCGAGCTACGCTCCTGCCACTCTCCACGAACTCCCGGATGACGAGGGTGAGAGCGACGGCTCCAGCATCGGCGACGTAGCACCTCGCCACCGTCCATCCTAGGAGTGCGCTATGGCGGACGCTCTGGGATAGCCGCCGGTGGTTGTGGAATCTACACAGACTCACACCCCTCCGGACCCGCGTGCGGGGGCCCTCGCGCACGCCGAGGAATTACGACAACGGCGGTAGAACCAGCCGCCACCTACGCCGGAGCGCTCGGTACAGCACGCTGTGCCCCATGCGCATGGCCCGGTGGGTGGCACCCGGGGTCGTGCCCGCCAGGTCCAACGCAACATCATGAACGAGGGGAATGATCTCCCACAATTTGCTAGGGCTAGCCAGAACATCGCTGCTGAGGCAATCCTTCTGCGCGGCGTTCCCTAGCCCGTCGACCCCCAGGAGCGGGCAGTCTACTGGAACCTCCGGGTTCTAGTAGAAGCTGCCGCTGTTCAACAGGCGAAAAGCTCTGCATCGCGACTCCGACACGCGCCCTCTCTCCCGACCGAGGGAACGGGGATGCGCCAGACGGATCGCTCCATCCACTCGCCGCTACAGCCGCCAGGTGCGGCTCAGGAGGTAGCAGTCGCGCCTCGGTTCGACCTAGCGCCTGCTCCACACCGACCACCGGTACTCGAGCGGCCCGGTCCGCACCAGGACACTCGCAGCATCGTCAGCAACTGGCATTAGGCCTGGCACAATAATGATGCCCGTCGGGCGGTGGCGAGAGCAGGCGACACGGATCCCGGCCGAACCATCGAGGAGAGCGGTGAAACGCGCCCCAGGCACGACCGCCGACCGGGCGACCGGAGTCCCAGCCCTAAGGGCCCGGGGCCACGGGCCTTTGACCGGCGTATCCAGAGAGCGCCGTTCCCACAACGCTTCCGATCACCCACCAACATTACCAAGTACACCAGGGAGACAAACCCCGGTATTTGGCTCAAAGATTTCTGGCTCGTCTACCGAGCCAGAGGGGTGGATGATGACTATTTCATCAATCAGTATCTCCCCATCTGTGTGGGGGAACATGTTCGGGCATGGCTTGAATTCCTCCCACATGACAGCATCCGCGACTGGGCGGACCTCAAGAGGGTCTTCGTCGGGAATTTCCAGGGGACGTATGTCCGCCCTGGGAACTCCTAGGACCTCAAGAGTTGCCAGCAGGAGCCTAGTGAGTCCCTGCGGGACTACATCCGTAGGTTCTCCCAATGATGCAACTCCCTCCCTAATGTCGTCGATGCAGACATCATCAGCGCATTCCTCTCCGGGATGACCTACCAGTCCCTGATCCACAATCTTAGATGCCTGAAGCCCCGTACCACCCGCGACCTGCTCGACGTCGCCACTAACCATGCCTCCGACGAGGAAGCGGTCGGAGCGGTCTTCAACGGGGGCCAGGACAAAGGCAAGGCCAAGCGCACGGACCAAGACGAGGGCCCCTCCACATAGAGGGGCAAGAAGAACAAAAAGGATCGGCGCCGATCGGACAACACCGCGTTGGTCACCGCAACTGACCGCATGGGCAAGCAGCCCCAACAGGGCCTACCGAACCACTTCAATAAACTCATGGATAGCCCATGCACCAACCACGCCTACCCCGTCAAACACCTCTACAAAGACTATGAGCTCCTTAAATATTTTCTACGATAGGCCGGTGGGCCGAAAGAAGGGGACAGCAAAGAGGCGGCAGCCAAGAAAGGAGGCACGGTGGGCAAGGATGGAGACGGTTTCCCCGACGCTGATGAATGCATCATGATTTTTGGTGGATCCGACGTCAACTGGTCCAAGCGCCAGCACAAGGTACGCTATAGGAAGGCATGCGCCGTCGAGACGGCCATCCCCTCCTTCCTCAGCTGGTCGGAATCTCCGATCACCTTTGATCAGAGGGACCATCCCTCCCACGTCGCGAGACCGGGACGCTACCCGCTCGTCGTCGATCCCATCGTCTGCAAGAAGCGCCTCACCAAGGTGTTGACGGACGAAGGTAGCATCCTCAACATCCTCTATGTCGACATCCTCGATGCCATGCGCATCCCCCGATCGAAGCTCCGCCTGGCGGGCTCTCCCTTCCATAGAGTGATCCTAGGAGCGCAGGCATACCCGCTCGGGCAGATCGACCTACCCGTCACGTTCGGTAGCCGAGCCAACTTCCGCTAGAAGGTCCTCACCTTTGAAGTGGTGGACTTTCTAGGGTCCTACCACGCCATCTTGGGGCGGTCATGCTACGCCAAATTCATGGCGATCCCCAACTACACCTACCTCAAGCTGAAGATGCCATGACCGAACGGCGTCATCACCGTGAGCAGCGCCTTCTCGCACATCTTCATGTGCGATCGTGAGCACTACGAGCTCGCCACTGTGGTCGTCAACTTGTTCGAGCTCCCGCGGCTCGGGGAATCATCGATCCCAGCAGTCCTAGACTACAACAAACCAACCTCCTCGATGACCTTCCATCCGCTCGAGGAAACCAAGGCAGTGGGGGTCGACCCCACCGACCTGGCCAAGACGGGGCGGATTGAGACCCAGCTCCTGGCCAAATAGGAATGCGAGCTCGTCGACTTCCTGTGCGCCAATCGCGATGTCTTCGCATGGCAGCCCTCTGACATGCCAGGCATACCACGGGAGGTCACCGAGCACGCACTGCGCCTCATCCTGGGCTCTAAGCCCGCCAAGCAATGCCTACGCTGTTTCGACGATGAAAGGCGCAGGGCCATAGGCGAAGAGATTGCCAAACTCCTGGCAGCCGGATTTATTAGAGAGGTATTCCACTCCAACTGGCTTGCCAATCTCGTTCTTGTTAAAAAGAAGACTGGGAAATGGAGAATGTGCGTTGATTATACTAGCCTCAACAAAGCATACCCAAAGGATCACTTCCCTTTGCCGCGCATAGACCAGATAGTCAACTCCACCTCGAGTTGTGAGATCCTCTTCTTTCTGGATGCGTACTCGGGCTATCACCAGATCACAATGAAAGAGTCCGATCATCTCGCAACCTCGTTCATCACCCCATATGGTTTGTACTGCTACATAACCATGTCATTCGGCTTGAAGAACGCTAGCGCCACCTATCAAAGGTGCATGCAGCAGTGCTTTGCCGACCAAATCGACCCGCTCGATCAGCCTGATCAAGCCGAGCGGCCCAAACCAACGATCGCCGTATATGTTGATGACATAGTGGTCAAAACAACTCAAGCCTGTGACCTGATCGCAAACTTGGCCGCAACGTTCGCAAACCTCAGAAGATTCAGCATCAGGTTGAATCCTGAAAAATGTGTTTTCGGGGTTTCGAAGAGGAAGCTGCTAGGATACATTATGTCCGAATGCGGCATCAAGGCCAACCCCAAAAAAATCATGGCCATCTCCAACATGGGTCCCATACGCAACGTCAAGGGCGTACAAAGGCTCACTGGCTGCCTGGCTGCTCTAAGTCGATTCATCTCCTGGCTCGGCGAACGGGGGATACCACTTTACAAGCTCCTAAAAAAGACGGACACTTTCATCTGGACTGAGGAAGCTCAACAGGCCCTAGAGAGCCTCAAAATGTCCCTGATATCAGCCCTGATCCTCGTCGCTCCCGAATGGGGAGAATCCCTTCTCCTCTACATCACCGCCAGCAACCATGTGGTAAGTGCCGTGCTGGTCGTCGAAAGGGAGGAGCCGGGACACCAACTTCAAGTCCAGCGGCCCGTATACTTCGTCGGGGAAGTACTCACCGACCCTAAGGTCTGGTACCCCTAGGTGCAGAAACTCCTACACGCCGTGCTGATGGCAACTCGAAAGCTCCTGCACTACTTCACCGACCACGAAGCCACGATCGTCACTTCATACCCGCTCGGAGACATTATCCTCAACCGCGATGCCGTGGGACGGATCTCTAAGTGGGCACTCGAACTCATGGGCCACGACATGAGGTACATCACCCATACCACCATTAAATCTCAGGCTCTCGTAGATTTTGTCGCCGAATGGACAGAGGTGCAGCTATCGACCCCGGATGTCACCCATGAGTACTGGACAATGTACTTCGACGGGTCCGTAATGGTGCCCGGCTCGGGGGCTGGAGTGGTTCTGATCTCCCCAGATGGGAGTAGGCTCCGCTACGCCATCTACCTCCACTTTTTAGCCTCAAACAATGCCGCAGAGTATGAGCCCCTCATCAATGGACTACGCATTGCCATCGAGCTCGGTGCTACATGACTCTACGTTCGCGGCGACTTGGAGCTAGTCATGGATCAGGTCAGGAAGGAGTCCTCCTACAAAAGCCCCCTCATGGCAGCATACTGTCAAGAGGTGCGCAAGCTCGAGGATAAATTCTAGGGGATCAAGCTACATCACGTCCCTCGAAGGGACAACAATGCCGTCGATTTTCTTGTGAAATTGGCCGCCAGGCGGGTTCCATCCCCAAGCGGGGTCTTCATCAACGACGTCCACGAGCCGTCCGCCCGCATCCTAGAAGGTTCGATCTAGATATGCCACGACACCTAGCCGGTGCTCCGACCCCGACGCCAGGCCAGCACCTAGGGCCTCCGACCCCAACGCCAAGCCGGCGCTCGGGGGCTCCGATCCCAGTACCCCCATGACGACGTCACCCACAAACATCACCATATTGGCACTCGATCAAACCGACTAACGAGCGCCGCTACTCACCTACCTGCTCGAGGAGGTTCTCCCGTCCGAAAGGACTGAAGCCCGACGGAACCCTCGATGTGCCAAGACCTTCGTCGCGCTAGGTGACGAGCTCTACAAACGGAGTCCATCAGGGGTGCTCATGAAGTGCATCCCCACCAACCAAGGGAAGCAGCTCCTCCTTGAGGTGCATGCTGGGATTTGCAGACATCACGTGGCCCCAAGGTCGCTGGTCGGAAAAGCCTTTCGCCAAGGTTTTTACTGGCCCACTGCGCTATGAGATGCAGAGGAGGTCGTCCGCAGGTGTGAAGGATGCCAGTTCTACGCTCGGCAAACCCATTTGCCGGCACAGGAGCTCCAAACCATCCCCATCACCTGGCCATTCGCGGTCTGGGGCCTCGACATGGTGGGACCCCTCAAAAAGGGCCCAGGCGGTTTCACTCACCTACTCGTAGCAGTCGACAAGTTCACCAAGTGGATAGAGGCCATGCCCATCACCAACATCCGTTCGGAAGAGGCAGTCAAATTCTTCCTCGACATCATCTATCGGTTCGATGTTCCTAACTATATCATCACTGACCACGGGACTAACTTCACCAGAAGGAAGTTCCTAGACTTCAGTGATGGATACGACATCAGGATCGACTGGGCCTCGGTCGAACATCCATGAACTAATGGTCAGGTCGAACGAGCCAATGGCATGCTCCTCCAAGGACTTAAGTCACGCATCTTCGACCGACTCAACAAGTACATCGGGCGATGGGTTGCAGAGGTCCCAGCGATCCTCTGGAGCCTAAGAACGACCCCAAACCGATCCACAGGGTTCACACCCTTCTTCCTGGCCTATGGAGCCAAGGCAGTGCTGCCCTCTGACCTTGACCACGGCGCCCCAAGAGTGAAGGCTTTCGACCACGACCAAGCCATGGAGGCTCAGCAAGATGCAGTCGACCTACTCGAAGAAGCCCGCAAGACGACCTTCATCCACTCCGCTCGCTACCAACAAACCCTCTGCAGGTACCACGAAAGGAAGATCAGAGGGAGGATACTCGAAGTCGGCGATCTTATACTCTTGAGGACCCAATCAACGAAGAAAAAACACAAGCTCTCTCCACCATGGGAAGGGCCCTATACGGTGACCGAAGTAATCCGACCAGGCACCTACCGACTGGAGGACAACAACGGCAACGTTCTCACCAACACTTGGAACATTGAACATCTACGTCGTTTTTCCCCTAAATTTGGTCTAATCGCATTTTAGTCAATAGTTGCCCTGTAAAGCACCCTAGCCCGAACACTTTCAGCCCAGGTCGCTCGGGGGCTCCATAAGGGTACAATACCGAATACTACCTCTCGTTTTACTCTCTTTTTTACCGTCACATGGTAAACAACTTCATCCTCGAACGGAAGCGCATTCTTTTTTCTTTGATTGCCCTATGTAACTTTTGTTCTTACTACTAACCGAACGCACCCCGCCATGACCTACGGTTACAAGCAGCCGAGCCCCGCGGGCCATGCCCAGGACCTTAAAAAAGTTGCAGCCTACGGAACTAACGGGAAGGTGCAAAAAAGAAAGGACAAAAATAATAGCTATGCTAGGATAAAAACAAGGAATGGACAGTGATTCTATCACAAGAGCAGTACTGATGTATTCATCTATACAAAAAACTGTTCACACGAGGACTCACCCACGAACTCAACTATTACATTTTCTACTACTCCAAATACTACTATGGTCGCTCAACGACATCGCCTGAACGCCAAAGGAGAAACCACGGCACACATCGCCAGGCATAACCACCGCCGCTGAGGCCCCGCCCGGTTCCGCTCCCTTGACTTCGGCGAGCGCAATGGGTACCTCAAGGGACCTGCCCGGTTCCGCTCCCTCGACTTCGGCAAGTGCAACGGGTACCTCAAGGGCATCGCACCCATAGATGCTCAGTAGAAGAAAATGGAGCTCCTGGCCTTCTCATGCAGATGAGGCAGCTCCTGGGCAGGGACGCGGCCACCGGGGTATGGCCACCATGGCTAGAAGAGATCTCATCAAATTTTATGAACTAGCCAACCTGAGCAGCTGCAGGCGCGGAATCCTCCACTGGCACGATCCTAAGCAAACTCCCCTCCGACAAGGCTCGCCCGGTGAAGATCCATCGGAGAAAGTCCACACACGGCTCCATCCCGAAGAAAGCCTCGCAGATGAATCCAGCACGCCACCCCCTCCGGCGAATGCGCCCCTTCTCAGGCAAAGATGGACAGCACCGCCTCAGGAGGCCTCCAGCTCGACATCGTGCTCCAGATTCATGAAAGGATCTGTAAGTCCTCCCCCTCGCTCACCCCTTTCTCACTTAGGAACCGCCACGGTATACAGGCACTCTCAGTGAGGAAGAAGAAGGAGGAGAGACAATAGTTGGAGAACAGGCAAAGGACTACGATGGAGAGCCCTCTCCCTCCCCCTATTTAAGGAAGAAACACGGCAGCCAAAGAGGAGCAAAAGATCAAAGAGTGAAAAACTCTCTCCCTTCCCCCATTCAATGCGGATGGGAAACGATAGGACACACCCTGACCGATGGAAAGCACGCTGACCGACAAAACGATGCCTGGTCAGACGGAACGCGGCCTAGTGAAACAAGATGTGGCCTGGGTATGGCCCACCACTATCGCACGACCGGGCATGAAAACCGAAGCGTCACCATACGCGGGCAGCTCTCTGCATCCCCAGGTGGGACTTGGAAAACCCCAAAACAGGATCTCTGTCGGGAGAGACCATCGGGCTTCCTAAGTCTATCGAACGGCTCAGAAAAACACACCGAGACACAGGAAGGAAGCGAAGGGACGCCCCATATAGGCCATGCTGACTCTGTCACGAACGACGAGCACGGGTCCCAGTCGGACATTTCCGACTGGAGCTCTCTGAACCCCGTCACTCGAGTCATCAAGGTAACACTACCGACCCCTCTACTTCTTTATTTAAATCATTTCATACATCCATACGCGCATTCATTCCATATGCCCGAGCCCCCTAGACAATTCGGGCCCTGGACCGCCCGGGGGCTTGGGAACTAAGCATCGCACATGCAGCAAAATGCATAACAACGATCCGTGTTGCGTCACGAAGCGGCAGTTGCCTCATTCGACATGAGCAACAACAGAGCCAGGGGAGAAAAACAGAGATGAGCCCCGTGTAGCCCTCGCCCAGTCTGGCAGACAGGGTCATCTCAACCTTCTCAGTTTATCTTAAGCCTCTGCCAAGCCCACAGAATCTCCATCGAAGGGGAGGCCATTAGGCCACCTAGGTTGGTCTCCGGAACGACCCAGACATCTATTAGGTTGCAGGAAAAGGAGCAGTGGAATGTCACAAGAGGGCTATGCCAACCCCGTCATGAACAACGGACCTAGATTCCACTCGATCATACCCATTAGCGAACTCACCGAGCGCGTCACTCGAGCCTGAGCGATCGGGACAAGCGACAAAACTCAGCCCCTCAGGTAATGAGGAACCGAGGACGGGGTAACGCACACAACTCAAACCGACCCCTACTAAAGCCCAACAGGGCTCGAGGGCTCAAGACACAAAACGCCTAGGTCTGCGACCCCGAACTCACCCCATCCAGCTACGCTTCGACTGCGCTCCAAAACATCCCGGGTCTGCTACCCCGAACTCGCCCCATCCGGCTACGCTTCGACTGCGCTCCAAAAAACCTAGATCTGCGACCCCGAACTCGCCCCATCCGGCTACGCTTCGACTGCACTCCAAAACATACCTGGGTCTACGACCCCAAACTCGCCCCATCCGGCTACGCTTCGACTGCGCTCCAAAAACACCCGGATCTGCGACCCCGAACTCGCCCCATCAGGATCTATGAGCTCTGGCTCGCTCGATCCCAAAACTAACTAAACTAACTACCTCAGTTGCACGGGCCGCACCGAGGCCAGGATCCACAACTCCGACTCGCCCGATCCCATGGCACGCACCGACGCCAGGATCCACGAGCTCTGTCTCGTCCGATCCCTAAAAAAGGCTAACTACCTCACCCGATCCCACGGTGTGCACCGACGCCAGGATCAGCGAGCTCTGTCCGGTTCGATCCCTAAAAAGACTAACTGCCTCGCCCGATCCCATGGGGCACACCGACGCCAGGATCAGTGAGCTCCGTCTCACCCGATCCCTAACAAACTAGACGCCACGGCTGCGCAACGACGCCTTGGTTAAACAACTCCGTCTCGACTAAAAAACACCCACGCACTCCCACTAACGAACACCCCCAGACGGTTCTGCTCGAACCGCCCGGGGGCTCGGGGCTACACCCGCGGGTGCGCTCGCGCGCACCCGCCATCAAGCCAAATATCCCCCAAACAATTCTGCTCGAATCGCCCAGGGGCTCAGGGGCTCATGTCGGGTTCGGTAACCCGAGGTCCCTCGTGGACCGGCTTCCCCACAAGGGCTCGCCCCAAGCAGACAACGAGCAACTCATGGGCCGGCCCAAATATCCGAACAGTAGGCTAGAAGGGCGATCTAATCACCGACCGAAAGGTCTGGCCAGGGAGGAGCGGCACCCATTTTCCGACTCCGGCCCACCTCTCCGACCGGAGCGCTCGCTCCGACTCCAGCTGCCTCCGAACAGCCTCTCCGACCGGAAGGCCTAGCCAAAGCACTACTTCCGACTCTGACCCCACGTCTCCAACCGGGGTACGCAGAAGCCCTGCTCACCGCTCTTCTCCGACTGGCACAACTAGAGCCGCATGGGACCAACCGACCGGGGACGCCTGCCCGGAAAGGACCGGGGAACGAACGGAGAAAGCAAGGCAAGGCGCACAAGTCAAACCACGATACTACGGACCATACCCAGGACACCTGTAGGAACAGTACTCTACAACCGCCCTGACACGAACAGTGTTGTAGGCGCTGACTTTTTACCTACAGTATTGTGGGCGCCATCGACTCCCATACCGTAAGGCTCCCCCACATGCCTCTGGGCATCGACAGTGTTGTGGGCGCTGGAATTTACCGTACCGAGTGAACATGGTGACACTCCTCATATGCCTCTGGGCATCAACAGTATATGCAAGTACCGACATCTGCCATACCTGAAACAAGGCGACGTAACCTCCCACGAGCATCTGACATCCAACAGTGTTGTAGGCGCCTACCATCGTCCTGTACCCGCCGGCATGGGCAACAACGCTTAGAAGCAAACATACTCCCTCCCTCTCACTTGTAAAGCCATCCCCTTCATCTATAAAAGGGGATGTGATCTCTCCCAAGAGACTAAGTCGATTCATGTTCATCCAAGTAATTCCAGATTCATTAGATCGATCAAGTTCACTAGCTCACAACCATAGAACCGCCAGGTTCGGACCTCAAGCACACGCTTGAACACTTAGCTCATAGCGGAGCTCCTGTCGCTCTCGGTCCTTCCGACCGGACCTCTTGTACACCCCATCTTTCTCCTTCTCGTTTGTAACCCCACTGCAAACTTCGAGCACCTAGGCTCAGGAATAAAGTCCCCGACCGACTCAAACTGGACGTAGGGCACGTTGCCTGAACCAGTATAAACCCTATGTTATTGAGTGCTAGGCCACCTCCGATCACAACGTACGGTAAAATTACAAATATTTACTTGTTGGTCACTTTCTGCACCGACAATAAGATTATGAAATATTGATATAAGTGGATAGCATCTTATATGTAGTCACAACTCACAAATGGGTGTGTGGTGTAGTGGTAGAGAGGTGTTGTGGTTGAACACTAGGTCGCAGGTTCGATTCGGCTTAAATCATTAAGGTCACTCCCAATAAAAGACAAGGGTAGTTTCTATATGTACTGTCTGTTCTCCGTTTTTTTTACTTTCTTTAATTTTTTTAATAAACTAGCAAAATTGCCCGTGCGTTGCAACAGGTTAATAAAAGACATATACTAATTTTTATTCGACTGAAGATTTAAGTGTAAAGTTGGAACGGGTTAATAAAAAACATATCCTAATTTTTATTCTATTGAAGATTTAGGTGTAAAAGAAATGACTGTTTATGTGAAAGATCACATTTTGTTTAGTGTGCGAACATCCGTGGCGGTTGTGGTTCGTCTCTTCCACCGCGTCGACCTCCTCAAACACCGCTAATATCTCCTTTAGCTTGCCCTTGCAGGGCACGACGTCCTTCCTCCGCACCTTCTGAAGTGTGCACTCTCACCACGCCATAGCGTTGCTGCTTTTCAGCGCAATGCGTGATGCACGGCAAGGTGCGGCATGGCCAGAATGCCAGCACCGCACCTAGTGCACCATTGGGGAGAGAGCCTCATCGTGGGCACTGGCCCAACGGGATGCTTCACATGTAATAGGACCACTGAGCTTGCAGAGATTAGAGACCTAGTTACCGAGCTTGGCTCCGCACCGACGCTCCAAGGCATCGCACTATGTGAACACCACGCGGTCGCCTTGCCTCTGTGGCCTTCGAGCCATGGAACCCAGATCTTCCTATATGTAAGGAAAATGGACCCTAGGCTCATTTACTTTGGATTTTGGTGTTTGATGACCAACACAACCAAATTGGACTAATGAATTTGTAAGTAATTGTTTTGTAGTTCAATAGGGTGCAAGACGTGAATTGGACGAAGGCGACATGATGATGCCATGATCAACACCATAAGCAAGACCCTACAAGTACAAGAGAAGACCCAAGATATCAAGCAAAGTCCAAGCACGAAGATGGGAACCAAGCCGGACGCAAGATCGCGAAGAAACGAGCTCGGCAGAGGTGACCGGACGCGGCCGTATGAGGACCGGACATGTCCGATCAGTTGCTCGGCAACAACAGGCGTCAGCAGCAATGACCAGACGCTGAGCGAGGCTGTGACCAGACGCACGGACTTCACTATTCATCGTCGCGGAAACAACTCAGTGAGGACCGGACGCAACGGCACTAGATGACCGGACGCACAAAGTGCAGCGTCCTATCATATCCAGAGAGGTTCCAGAGCGGCGCAAATGCGATCGAACGCGTCCGGTCGATGATGACCGGACTCAGCAGTGCGTCCGATCTCTACGGGCGCGCTCAACGGTCGGGACGATCGGACGCGTCCGGTCAGGACGACAGCAGCGTCCTGTCAGTAGCAGAAAGCTGGGTTTCGTCCCCAACGGCTACTTTCTCCATAGGGCTTATAAATTGACCCCCCCAACTGGCCATTTGACATGCGGAGAGCTGAGGAAACATACCAAGGGTGTTGATACACCATTTTAGTAATCTCAACTTGCATAGTGCTTAGTGATACATTCGGTGATTAGCGTAGGTGCTTTGCGAAGTGCTTAGGTTAGTTAGACCACCGCTTACGCGCTTGCTCTAGGTTTAGGCCTAGTGTTTAGTGAGGTTTGACACCTCTTACCACTCGGTGCTTGCACGCACCATTGTTGTACATCGGAGGGGCTTGTAGTCTTGCGAGATCACACCAACCGCGTTTGTGGTGTGGCCGCCACCATGTACCGAAGGGAACAAGGCCCGCGGCGGTTTAGCCGGAAGCTTGATAGTAAAGACGGCGGGGAGCGGTCCGGGAGAGGCTTGCCGGAAGGCACACCGGAGACCTACTTGCGCGTGGGGAAGGCCCGGGGCTATCCACGGAGTTACCCGACCGGGAGCTTGGCCCTTGCGAGGGGCTCCAACGAGGACTAGGGAAAGCTTGCGCGCTTCTCGATACCTCGGTAAAAATACCGGATTCGTCGACGGGAGTTTGCATATCTCTACCTTACTTTTTAGCTTCCGCATTTACATTGCAATCTTGGTTTGTGTTTTACTTTCCTAGCTTAGTGGTAGGCTAGTTGATAGGTTTGGAACCTAGGTTGCATAACTTCTTTTTGCGGTAGAGATAGCAACACACTAGCAAAACCGTAGTTGCACATTTAGATAGTTTATTTTTTGCATAGTTTTTTGCTAAGGATAGGAAAAGAGGCCTTAGTTTAGAGTTAGAATTTTAAGTTGCCTAATTCAACCCTCCCACTTAGGCGTCACGGTCCCTTACACTATAAATGTCTGTTTCTGACACTGAAGCGATGAGGACCCTCTGTGCGGTGGCAGCAATACCAAGCGTAGGGACGAACCATGCGGATACACAATTTTTGTAAGCGACTGATGCGGCATCTCGCAGGCCGCCTGTACGGCTATTAAGCCCGCTTGAATCCCTATTTGCCTGGAGACAGACTGGTCACCTGTAGTGGTGTAGCCTCGAGTGCTCTGTGCTCCTTCGTTTTATTTTATTTGGATATTTTTTTCTTTTAAACTTTAACTGATTCAATATGCATTCATTGTACATGAATTTTTTACCATGGATTCTACACATGGATAGGAGATTACCATAAAAAATTCACTCCAAAAGGACTATGGAACCTCCATTAGTTTTTGAAAGAAAAACATAGATCTGTAACTACACCGAATATTTTATACTAAAGTGCAGACATAGTCAAGAGGAGTTAAAAAAATATTTTTCTATTCTATGATTTTTCTATGGCTTTACACATGATTTACAAGTTTGCTGTTTACCAGAAAAAGAGAAAAACGTAAGAAAAAAAGAGGCAACACTTGGGCCATTGGTCAGCCCAGTACATTGGCGCACTAGGCCCATACGGCGGATTCCAGCCGAACAGCAGGTGGTCCAATGCACTTTTATATCAGGAATCCCTATGTTTCTCGAATTCAATTTAGATTCTTCCACATTTTCTTTCTGTCTTGCACTTTTCCAGCTGGGACCTTTTTCTTCTATTCTATTTCTTTTTCGCACCCTCTTCCCCAATCCATCAAGGCGCCGAACAGAAGCGCCCGATTTGGGGCCGACGCCCTGCCGGTGGCGAACTGATGGGAGATGAGGAGGCTCCTAAGTGAGCCCCAACCACATGCGTATCTAGGGTGTGCCTATGTGTATAGGCGGTTGTGCCAGCGGTGGCGCGATAGAGAGGCTGCTTTTTGACAGTGGTCAGCGGTCGAGCGGCCCGAGAAAAGGGAACTCTGACACCGCGCGCCACCGATGGCCGTCGGACGTCCTCCGTTGCTCCACGCTGGGCCGCTGGCACTGCGCTGGCTGTCGGGCTGCTCGCTGCTGGATGCCCTTGCTCCGGCGCAGGCGCGTTCAGGCGTACTCCCTCCGTCCCATTGAGTTTGTCGTTGGAAAACCGTGCCCCCCTCACAATCCCGCTTCCCGAGCGACAATCTTAACGGGACGGAGGGAGTAGCCGGCTAGTCGAGCCAGCGCAGGCAAACGCGATGACTTTCGGCCACCCTCCAACTCCGACACCGTGCGGGACAGACGGGGGAGCAGCGCGGCATGCCGGAGAGACGGGGCGCGCCATGCGCAAGAAGAGACGGGGAGCGGCTGCGTGGGTTGAAGGATTTAGCGTGAGGGTGTGGATTGGGTCGTTGGGCCAAAAGAATGGGCCGGACGAAAATCAATAGAGAGAAATTTTACCTTTTTATTATTAGATATAGATATAGATTCCCCCTCCTGTTTCATAAAAAAGAGAGTAGCTCCTATATGTATTAATTGCACTGTCAAATAAGCATTTTATCCATGTGGCAAGATATTTTTGAAGATAGAAGAAAAATACTTGGCATAATCTGAGAACTCGGCAAGGGTAACAAGCATGGACGATGCCACATCCACACAGCGACCAGGCAGAGCGCGATGAATACGGCGATGGTGGTGGCGGAGCAAGACTGCAAGAGAAGTAGGAGAAATGCGGTGGCCGCCGGGCAACGAGCACTTTTTTTTAAAAGAAAAAACCACGTGTGGACGAACTGGATCGATCGGACGGTCCCAATCCGATGCCCATCCAATGCCTGGCCTCTTGTGAGCAATCAGCTTGTGAAGTTAGTTTTTTCTAAAAAAAAACATCCGAATGGCTAGCGTCCAGATGCACCTCCCGCGCCCCCCTTCCGCGTCCCAGCCCGCACCAGCGCCCTGCGTCCCGGACGCAGCACCACCGTCCGCATCGCACCACGCCCCAGCCCCGCTCCCTGGACACATCCCCGATGCCTGCACCCCATCCCATGCCTGCACAAACTGAGACTAATTTGCGAGACGATTTTTTAAGCCTAATTAGTATTAAATATAGACTAAATACGAAACTAAATACACAGATTGAGACTAATTTACGAGACGAATTTTTTAAGCCTAATTAGTCTATGATTTGATAATGTGGTGCTACAGTAAATATATGCTAATAATAGATTACTTAGGCTTGATAAATTCGTCTCGCGGATTACTGAGGACTTGTGTAATTTATTTTATTATTACTATCCGAATACTCTCTTGTGACACCCTTAAACTTTAGCCCCTGGATTTAAACACCCCCTATGATGCGCAAAAGACGTTCTGCGAATTGCCTAAGTACTAATTTTATTATTACTACAATTCATCGGGGGGTCTTCTTTATTCGGGAATCGTTGGACCCAAGACTTAACATACCCGTACGTTAGGATCTTGTCAGGCGGCAACATCAACAGCTACCAGGTAGCCACTGTGAACAGTCGAGCGACTGCAGCGGCAACATCAACTGAGGTAGGCCAGACCGATGCGAAGAGTAGAATGAAGCACACGCAGACACAGTACAGTAAAGACCGACTCCGGCGAATGGCGCGGTGGGATCAAGCGGAGTGTATCAACGAAGCCTCCAAGAAGGTGATGATATCCGCGGACGCCATCTTCATTGGGAGTACCACCCCAAGCGGGACTTTTGTCCCTAAACTTGCCCCCACAACCCCCAAAGACAAACTGAGCATTTGACGACGCCTCCAAGAAGGTGATGACGCTGGCGCGCCACCGTCGTCGGCCGAAGGCAAGAAGCCTGGCAGGGTTTTCACCCCTGGTGGCCCAGGGCCAGAAGCAGACGCCGGCCGCCGACTGCCGCCCAGTAGTGGTGCCCAGCGGCCAGCAGAATGGTAGATCTGAGCGCCTCCGGATGCCCGGTGATGCCCCAGCCAGCTGGCGCCGGCACCGGAAGCTGCCGAAGGAAGTGGCCCGGCCTGGCCAAAGGCCCCAGCCGCCCTGCACGCGGCGTTGTGGCCACCGCGGGCCTGCCTGCCGCAGCGCCCAGCAGGCCGCCGCAGACCTCCGGGGTGCAGGCACCCCAACCGTGAGCAGTCGTCGCCTCGGCCGGCCCGGCCACGACCATCCCACCAGCGCCGCCAGATCTGACTGGTGCGAACCAGATCCGGCCGGTGTGGACCAAATCTGGCCGGCCGACTGGACGCCGACCAAGCAGAGGCGCGCGGCCCTGGCGCTGCCTCAGGCCGCCCGGATCCGAGGAAGGGGGTGGCGGTGTGCCGCGCAAGGCTCGCAAACGGCAGATCTGGCCTCAGGGAGAATGGATCCGGTCGGCTGTCGCTGCACGTCGCCGAAGAAGAGGGTGGATGGGGTGGAGGAGGAGGAGGAGCGACGGGGAGGGAGGGGAGGTGCGGACGAGCCCCTTTTTTGGGGTCGCCGTTGGCCGCCGCCGCCGCCGCCCGCCTGAGGGTGGTGACGGCGGCCGGAGGGGAGGCGCGTAGGGGGGCTGGGGCGCCGGCGGTGAGGTCGCCCCCGAGTCGCCCGTGGGGTGGGCGCTCGGGAGCCAGTGAGCGAGGTAGTGTGGCTTACAAATTGTGCTTTCTCACTGGTTGCTTTGATCTGGCATTCTCCTGTTGTTCTTTCTTTTCCTTTCCATAATTCTGTACAAAAGTGTGATAAATTAAAAGAAAAAAATACATAATAAATGATGCAGATTTCTAACAATTAAAGATTTTTCTCTCCCTCACTACGCAGACATGAAGGGCGGGCCTGTTGCAAGCGGTAGAGTCTTACAACCTGTGACCGGAAGGTCCCGGGTTCGAGTCGCGGTCTCCTCGCATTGCACAGAAAGGGTAAGGCTTACCACTAACACCCTTCCCCAGACCCCGCACAGAGCGGGAGCTCTCTGCACTGGGTACGCCTTTTCACTACATGGACATGAGCAGTGAGCACATGAACCAATAAGCATATATAAATGCTACTATAATGAAAGTATTATAGTATTGCAATGGATTGCAGTTCATGTACTACCAATTTCTCTCCCTCACCTATACAGCACACCTGGCTGATGCTACCATCCAGATATAAAAACCTTAGCACGGGCATTATGCTACATTCTGAATTTCTGCAAGGCTGTTGCTGGACAAAAAAAAAACATGCAATTTTCTGATCATGGACAGCATTTGCAAGAAACTGGCCACTGACTGAAATGGAGAGCTTCAGCTGCATATACTGAACCTTCACATGAACAAATCTGAAATCTTTTTCCATGACATACACAACTGCAATAGATTGCAGAATTGCAAAGGAGAGCAATTCTTCTACCTCAAATCATTAGTAGGTTTCACTGACAAGCCAACAATTCCGTTCGTACGGCGTTTATTACCTCTGTATGTGACTTGAATCTTCACACCCCTGAGGGCCTTCAAGTGCTGAAATTCAGAAAACAACATCATACTCAGGTTCAGTCAAGTTGGTATCCACGACATCTATCTTTAGGATCTTCTGAACAAAGTCAATCAGCAGCAGGGATTGAACGAAAATTGATGAGGACACGTCTACTGTGGAAAAATTACAGCACGTTAGGAAATGCAGTCTAAACCTGAACTTTTATTGAATCAGCGGCAATGCCACGCACGTGCGGTCGACGTCTACTGGCCAGCGTACCTGATAGCGGCGAGGGCCGATGATCCACGCGCGACGCGACGGTGATGACGTTGGATTCTGAATTGCGTGTCAGGGAGTAGCACCCATGGGCCACGGCAGAGCAGAAGCACCGTACGGCAGAGCAGAAGAACATCCGCCAGTCCTTGTCGCCTCCTCCCGTGTTTCCTGCGGGCGGAGCGCGATCGCTGCAGCAGGAGGCGGCGCGGAGCGCGGCTGCACGGCGGCTGGGGCGGAGAGGGCAGCGGGAGGCGGCGCGGAGCGGCTGGACGCGCGGCTGCACGACAGCTGGGCTGGAGAGGGCGGCGGAGGCGGACCTCGCGTAGGCACACAAGGACCGCGATTCACGTACGCGATTGTCGCGCTGACGTCGCGCGGATGGTTTCCTTGCGCGAGGCAAACGGAGGCGGGCTGAGGACCATACACGCGATTCTTTTTGGGGGTGAGCGGAGGAGGGTCATCTCAGCGGGGGAGGCTATACGATGTAGACTTAGCAATGTTTATGATGGTGCATTAGTAGGGAGGATTCTGGCCACCATTCAACATTGCTCCGGTTGCTTCCATGGATGGAATAAGCTCGCATGGAGCAGCCATCATACCTTCTCGTGTGTGTTGTTTAAGTTGTCAAAGCAACACTATACGGCTGTATTTAATTGAGGGGCAAAGTCAACATTTACAAACATTAATCATTAATTTGTATTAAAATATAATGTCAACCAGTTCCTAAAGACTCCTTATATTCTTATAAAATTGCTTTGAATACAAGTATATTGATGTAATTTCTATGCATTACATTTACATATAATTTATAAAAATGATGGTTGGAAGATCATGTATTATGGGTAGGGTGGCTTTTTCTTCTTTCGATTCCAATCCAAAAGATTATTAAATACTCTTCATAAGTGGATAGGAGAGGTTGGAATCTTCGATAGGAGGGGGATGGGTCTTGTACATTTAAGAGAGATGAGTTTGTTTCCGAGTAGTTACTTCGTAATTTTAGAACGACGTCCGAACGGATGCGTGCGTCTGAACGCCCGTGCTTGCACTTCGTTTCACACGCCCATGTAGGGGCCCGCGCCATCCGAACGTCGCTCATGCAACCTGACCCCACACGGAGACCGCTCAGTCGCCCTCTACTTCCCCACTCGGACGCCTACTGCAACACCCGATCTGTTTTGAAACATTCAGATGAAACATTTGCAATATACGTCTAAATACAGATGAAACAATTGAAACATATGCCTAAAACACTTGCAAAAACATCTAAAAATACTTGAAAAGCCATTGAAAAATATATGCAACATCCAGATAAACACACTTGCAACATAGGTTTGAAAAATAGATGAAACATTTGGAACAGACGCTTACAACATATGTGTACAGCCATTGCAACATAAGAAACATCATGATCTACCTTTGCAACATCTTTATGAAACACTTGCAACACTGAAACATCTGAAACACTTGAAATATATACTTGCAACATTCTCTTTCAAGTGCAACATCTACTTGTTGCTTGGACGAATGGAGGCTCATCGACGCATGTAGGGCTGGCCGTGCATACCAGCAGTATGCCAGAGGCGGCACCAGCGTCAGCGATGTGCCGACGGATATCCACCCTGGTGAACGCGTGCAGGAGATGGAGGGAGGCGAGGCGGATGCGAAGGTAGCGTGGCTGGCTAGGTGGAGGGCCACCGGAGACGGCTCACCATAGTTCTTGTCCTGTGGCCGTGACGAGTAGGAAAAAGAGGACGGTAGTGGGATTTGCTCGGCGAGCATGCATAGGGGGGGACTATGAGCCTGAGCGTTGTGTTGTGGGAGCTAGGAGTAGGGTGCGAGAGGCCCAGAAGGAAGGCAGCAACGGCGATGGGGAGCTCCAGGCTCGACCAGCCCTGTCCATGCGCGTGACCAACAATCAAAGAGGGAGAGGGAGCGTGAGAGAGGGGAGCAAACATAAGGCCAAAAGCGTTCGGACCAACGAACACACTAAGGAGAGCATTACCATTTACATATTGGATGGAGATAGATAAGTACGAGGTTTTCTGGTTTCGATGGACCAAGCAAACGAAAAGAACATATATACCTCAAATGTGTTTGTTGGCGTCCCTGGCTTAAATACTGCAAAAAGATGTCGACAATGAAAATACTCTCTCCGTCTCAAGATACAAGACGCGATTTGACTTAGTGCAGTTTTCAATATCATACTTTAACTGTTAATTTATACTATTATATATAATTTATGGTAACAACAAAAATATCATAAAAAAGTATTTATAAAGACAAATCTCATGTTACTACTATTATACTATAATTTTTTATATTATTAGACTAATTATTGGTCAAAGATAACAAAGTTTGAATTTTGAAATATGCTCATGTCTTGTATTCCGAGACGGAAGGGATATAAATCTAAATAGCTGACGACCAAAGTCTAAAAGGTTCGGGTACATGTGGATCAGTGTGATCACGAAAACTAAGATGAACTGGGGTTTTGCATCATACTATCATTGTATTCGTGCTTTGGTGCGCTGATACGCATTGCATTCTGGTGTGGCGATGCTCATGCACTGGAGCTCGGGCTCTGTTCTGTTTCTGCAGTGTGCCTGCTGCCATTTGCTCTGATCCATCGCCTCTGTGTCTCCCCCCCTCTGATTCTGTCGATAAAGAGACGCTGTTTCAACCTGATGCGATTCCAGTCCTTGCTGTATTCTTGCGCTGATCGAATGGTTTGTCAGCAGCATACATCCATCTCTTCCAAATATATTTATATACACACACATCACAATCGAAATGCACACAAGAGTAGTAAACCAAGGAACAGAGGATATGTAATGTTAACACACGGCAAGAAGAGTACATGTGTAGACGTGTAGTAAAGCAAGTAGCTAGAAAGCGTCATACAGTATGCAGACGTAATGCCTGCTGCACAAGATGGATCGAACATGAACATGAACATGCACGAACGACGCGCGCGGGTTGTCGACACTCGAGAGCTCAGAGCATCTTGTAGTTGACGACGGCGAGGATGACGGCCCAGGCGACGGCGGGCTTAGCGAGGTCGCCAGCGACAGGGTTCACGGCGCCGAACCCGCGCGCGCACGCCACGGCGGCCGCGGCCATGGCGGCGCAGCAGGCGAGGCCGGCGCGCGTCGCGCCATGGCCCAGCACGAGCGGCGCCCAGCTGCGCGGCGTAGGGGAGCAGCATGGCGGCCGGGCGCGCGTGCACCCCGCCCTCCGCCCACGCCATCCACACCGCCAGGCGACAGCGCCAGCACCGCCACCGACCCCGCCCGCACCACCGCCACCGTCGATGCCGTGGCAGCCTTGGGCGACGGCGAGGAGTGGCTCGCGGCGAAGAAGGACAGCACCGTCAGCGCCGCGGAGAGGGACACCGCGGCGGCCAGCGAGCGGAGCCCGCGCCTGCTGGCGCCACCGCCCGCCTTCTTGTTGGGACCCGAGACTGCCGCGCTGTCGCTGGCGCCGCCGCCGTCGTCCCTGCTGGTGGCCACGCGGTGGGTGATGCCTACTTCGTGCGCGGCGGCCGCCATGGCTGATACGATCCCGGTGAGAGTGGTGATCGAGGTTGCTTGGTGGCGCGATGATCGAGTCGAAGCCGATCTCTCAGACGGGAGAGGCCGCCCGGAGGATCGTCGCAAGACGCGTTCTAAATACGTGCGAGGCTTGCTCGCGTGTGGACACGTGTGGCGGGAAGGTGACACGTGTCGGAGGAGGCCCTTTAAACTATGCTTCCATGCCAGGTGACTGGGCTCTGGAGTGAGAGGGAGCTTCTGGAGTTGGAGGCGACTAGGACCAACGGAGACGCTGCTCTCCTCCTGCTCCAAGCCAAGTTAGCCACCCAGCCAATTGGAGGAACTATGGTGGGGAACTTTTCATTTGGAAAGGAAATAGACATTTGCACGGGAATTTTCCATAAAACTTTGTCAAAGTTAGGGGGAAAAAAAGTTTGCCATCGAATCGAATAAAACAAAATTGACTTTAGAAGGGAGAGTAGACTATCATCAAAACTTCTAATATTTGACGTTCCCCAGTTAAAATAGGAAAGATGACAGATTCGAGATTGTATTAAGCTCAAGTTTTAACATGTAAATGAGATTCTTGCTTTCAAATTTTAGATTTGCCTTTAGTGGTGGTTTGGCTGTTTGACCACAGCAACGATAGAATTTTGGAACCTCCTAGGGCTAGGATAAACCATAGCTGTCATGCTTACATTCGGATAAACTATCGCTGTCATACTAACATCCTATTTAGTGAGTTATTAGCACCATTAAGTTCTAAGATAAATACTGGACAAACGTGTCCCATTTCTCACTCGACAGACTCTGGGGGGCGACAAAAAGTATCACCACTCAGGAATTCATGAAGAGTTGCAATGTAAACACACAATGACAAACTTTACTATCATTCACAATCACAAAGAGAAGGTTTTTACGGGAACCTTATCCAATGTGTTGAAACCAGGAGATACAAGTCTAATATTCTGAGGCTGCTTTACATCATGGTGATCTCATGTGTAGAGGTGCAAAGAGTTGCAGAAATAACTTTTGGACATCCGATGGTTTACAAAAGGATATAAGGTACACTTTTGATAGAATGTTCGACAGGAATGGGCTCTTACAATGGATACATAGTGAAAATAGTCCCTAACACAAAAATTAGGCAGGGTATTTCCCGTAGCAAAATCCAATGCAATTGAGAAGTACATTGTGATATTCCAGCTTGGGTAATATGCACTTCTTGCTGGTACTACATCCATGTTTACTGAACAAAACCAATATGTGGCAGGTATCAGATTCAAGCATTCCTTTGTTTCAGATTGACGGCAATTACAACAGTGCTTCAAGGTCCATCTCAACGAAAGTGCAGGGATCCGGAATGCCAAATTTCCTTAGCACCTGCAAGAAACCCAGAGTATGACTAGCACTCAAGGAATAGTGCCATTAAATTTGGCAAAATAAATCACAATGTGTATCCATGTTATGATTTTCTTATTCTCAGATAATATCATTTGTGTTCCTAAGTTCTTATTTCTGCTCAGTACATCTCTTACTCTCAGTATAGATCAATTATGGAATTGGAGTAGCTCATAATTCAAGCGCATAAGATTGTGCTACCTAACAAAAAGAAATATATAATATGGTGCTATCTTTATTCATTTCATCCTCAGAAATCTTCATTCATATGGCAGCTAAACTACTGGTACTTAAGCAGCACAGGTTATAACATCATTCAAAAGCGAGGCAGAGAAAGTACCTCAGCATGGACAATTCCTAAGTAGCCAACTTGCTTGCCATCACTTGTAACAATTTTACATTGTCTTTTCGGGAAGAACTCAGGTTCCTAAAGAAATGAAATCAGTATATAAATGTTGACAACAGCAAAATACAAGGCAATTTATGAAGTTACGCTTACATCTGTAGGTACATAGTAATTCTCGCCAAAGTTGACATGCGGAGCTCTGACAACTTTGACAATACTATCGACCAATCCCATAATTTCCTGGACAATTTAATCAAGTTAGCATAGGCCTACATAGAAGCTATGTAAATACATGCCTATACAGATGTTTTTTTCCTTAAGCGTATACCTCAAATCCAGAAACCCTATTGCAGTACAAAGCTGCAAGCCTGCGATTATTAGAGGCACCAACATCACGTGACGAGTCCAGCATCACAACATCACCAACTTCAAAAATCTACAATGGTAAATATTTGAAAGATCAAAATCATGGGAACATTTCCATCTAGAAGGAAGATCATAACCATGGCAACAGTAACTGATTAGGCATATCCAACACTAGAAGCTGTATTAAAGCTCTTCCATTTGAAATTGATAAATTAAAGTCGACATTGGTAAAAATGGACTAGAATGTTACTTTCTCTAATCCCAAAATCCATTAGAACATTGATACATGGTCTCCAATGACACTTTGACAGGTAATATTCTGAATAACATGTTGCTCCAAATAGAAAGAGCTATATATTATAAAAAGTATTTTTTATAACTAATCTAGCAACATCAAACTTATGTTACCAATCTACTTGATTTTTTAGATATTCATTGTCTATGTTTAAAAGGTTTGATCAAGAAATCCTAAATGGGCTTATACAGTTATACTATGGTTGAAATGTAGTATTTGAAGGAGTATTATCATGCAATCACAATTAAGTTGGAAGGGAAAGAAAAACAACAGGCAAAATGACACTACTGACAGCAAGAGAAATTTAAAGTTTTTTTTCTGGTTTCTTCTTTAGTTAGTTGGCATTTTATGTGTGACACAACATTCCATAGACAATATCCTTATCACTTATATAGCAAATATAAATATCGACTCTTTTCAAAAAGTACCTTTATAGGTCTTGGATGGTCTATATTATGTTTCAGTGTTTTCAATAAACACGACATCAGACTAGTTCTAACAACCTGCAAGGTAACAAGGAAAAAACTGATTATAACAAACCAACAAGATAACAAGTAAAAGAATGATTATAGCAAATGAATGGCATTGTAGAACAATGCTTATTTCCTTGGCAATCAAATATGGAGAGAAAACATGAGTTATAAGTAGGTGGACATTCGGTCAGACCAAATCAATTGGTTCGGTTCATCGGTTTTCCTCAAATTTCAGGTATCAAAAACTGGGTACTGATTGGTTCCTAAAAATTATCAAGATGAAGCAAATTTAGTCTCAGTTCGTTCGGTTCGGTTCGGTCTCGGCCATGACTGAACTAATCAAGCTAGCAATACACACTTCGAAAAGAAATCACAAAATCACCTAGGTAATATAATGGTAGATTTTGTAAGTGAACACAAATGAGCATGATGAAACACAGATCAACAAAGGATGAAGCATAAATCATCTGCCAACAGCAGGGAGGAGCCGTTGCCGTCAGCTAGGTTTGACATCGGGTGGCTGCCTCGGCCAGTGGCAGCTAGACATGATCACTGGCTTGGTCCTCGGGGACTGGGGAGGAGGTCGCCAACTGTCGCTGCAGCTCGGAGGGCAACCTCATCTCCCTGATCAGCCGCCTACCAACAGCTGTACATATGTGACAGAAAGCGCAGGCCACAGGCAGGAGAAGGCAGACCCGTTGAGGCACTACCGAGTGGTCGAGTCAGGAGGAGGGGGGCGTAGCCGTGTTGGCGCCTCTGACTCGTCGCTATGTGCCACGATGCTAGAGAAGACAGGTGGGGTGTTGTGGGTGACCAGGAGGAAGTGGACGATTGGGGGAAGGTGGTGAGGAAGCAGAGTGAGATATCTCTTAGGAAGGGTTATTGGGCTAGGCCGAATGTATTACTCAGCTTCTATGTGCAGTGCTGTTTTTTCCAGGTTCTTCAGTTACCGGGTTAAGACCGAATAAACCAGGGACTTAATTCATTTAGTTAGTTCTTGAGGCCGAATTAGAGACCCAAAAAAATCAGTTTCTGTCATTTCGGGTTCGGTCTGGGTTAGTTCGGTACTGTTTGTCAGGTTTGGTTAATTATGCCCGTCCCTAGTTGCCTGTGTAGAACATGCAGAACTAAAATGAAAGACAAGGCTGAAGTCAGATAAGGATGAACAGTCAAAAGTTAAAAAGATAGGATTACAAGAATGTACGGCTAATTACACCTAGAAGTCATAGAATAACAGAAACCACAGAATCATGATACACCAGCCAGATGCATCAGTAAATAAACGCAGCAAAGATGATTATCCTGCAATTAGTTTATGAATTAACTTTTTTTTGGTTTTGCAAGAAAGGCACTAATCAACCAAAAATTTACACTATTCTCTGCACTATAGTCAATTGAGAGCACATAGGAGAGCGGGCTGATGGCTGAGCCCAGCACCGGGGTGGGTGACAATAAAATCGGGGAAAATTTACCTCGAATTCAGAAGTGCGAGGGTTTGCGATAATGACTGCTTTACTTTTATCATCTGTTCTGTTTAACATGTCAAAGTTTTCTTCGTGTGAAGACAAGATAAATGTGAGCACCTCCATATAACCAGCTCTTGCAACCTGGCCACAAAAGATTTTTCAGTAAAGATCAACTGATGAACAGATAAAAACACAAGAAAAAGAAACACAAAGACATCAAATATCAGCAAGATGCCACAGACATCGAATACCTAAAGTACCTCGGCACGAATTTTATCTGAGAACCTGTTTAATGGTTGCCTTCCTCCTATTGTCATACACTTCGGCTTTGATTTTGGCACATTGTTGAATCCATAAGCTATAGCAACGTCCTTTGTAAAAGCCAAACAGAAATTAAACCAGTTAACAATGACAGCAAACAAATACCTACAAAAATAGTTGAAACAGCTAGATAATAGCAGATATACCTCCGACAAATCACGGGCATGCAGAATATCACTTCTTGTTGGAGGAACAGACACTGAAATGCGAGGCTCCCCCTTCAATGAGTAACTTTCAGCTTGCAGTTGCATTTTATTCAAAAGACAGACAACCTACAGTTCCAGATGCACAGTTATTAATCCAGGTTGAAAACATCCTTGCTAAAACTTTCAGGAACTTGCAGATACATGTTTCTCGTCCTGGGAGATGCCAATAGGCCCAAGAATGTCAGATAATGAAACATCCATTTTGTAACATGAAAGATCAGGGTAAACTGTTTTCCTGCCATCATGATGTACCACTTCAACAGGTTCCACTTCAAATTTAGTCTCACAATACTCAGAGAACATGGTAACCTAGAAATATAAGTAACAAGCACATCAATACAATAAGTTTAAACTGCTTAAACTAGAGGACATGTTCCCATCTAAAATACAGCATAGCATCACCCACCATTGTATTCAGCACTATATTTGCTTTGGTAAGGTCAGTAGCTGTACATTCAATAAAGACATTCCTTGTTGCAAGGGTGATAGCTGAATGCGCACCATTGATGATAGGAGGTAATGATAATACAGTCCTGCAAAGTATTGCAATGTCAGCTGTGCAGCTACACCAGTATTAACAGTTTCAATATCATAAAGGTTAAGCATCGCACTCATGACGGAACATGGGGCACTTTTATCAGTAAAATGAATATATTTAAGAGAACAGCTTTTCCTTGAAACATTAACAATGTTTTTTGAAGTTTAACTAGATAGACAAATTTTGAGAGAGCTGTGCCAACAGAATCTTTCGATTTAATTATTGTTGTCCTCTCTAGAAATTATTACTCTTTTTCGAAAAGATCATAGGCCTTGAAAGAAAGAGATCAACAAATGAAATGGTAAGAGCATGTCATTGTTTTACCTGT
Source organism: Miscanthus lutarioriparius (assembly GCA_904845875.1). Lineage (NCBI taxonomy): Eukaryota > Viridiplantae > Streptophyta > Magnoliopsida > Poales > Poaceae > Miscanthus > Miscanthus lutarioriparius. The sequence continues at coordinate 65,948,720 of CAJGYO010000016.1, forward strand.
TGCTATCATAGATAACTGGGTACACTGTTGAATTCTCAATTATATGCAAGAACTTCTTCAGTTTCATGTCTGACTGCCACAAAGCAAGAGATGTCAGTAATAAAAAATATACAAAGCACAGAGCACCTATAAGAATAGTATTAAGATCTAGAACCTATGATACTAAGCGTAAAACTTGAAAAAATAACAGTTTCCATCCTGATACATGGCCCAATTTAGTGCACAATGACACAACAAACACTCTGATGTAACTACTTACTTTATAGAATTCCATCAGTTTATCAGCTCTGAAGCTTTTCTCCTGAATCATACAAAAGTTAGAACAGTGAGTCCAAAAATTGTAATGATGATCAGAAAACAACGAGTGATATAACATAAAAATCATCTGATCGAACTAAATCAATTACTTTTACCTGCTTTAATGGGACAAAGTTGATTTCATGTGGTGGTAGAGCCTAGGGAGAGAAAAAAAAAATCAAATGTCAGATTTAAAGGATGAGAGAAACCACCAGTGGTATTTATATAGCCACATGTCAGCAATGGTTATATCTTTGGTTAACAACAAAAACTGTTATATTTAAGAGGCTTGTTCATATATGCATGGTACGAAATATAACAGTCAACCAATTCCTAAGAAATCTATCTTCTCTTCTCCGCCAAAAATATTGACCAGCGTAAACAAATTATTCAGCTGTAAGCTAGTTACAAACCCGCAAATCTTAAGTTAAAACTGTTTAAGGTTCCTCCATGCTAGAAGCTAAATAATAGTTTCCTTATAATAGTTGATTTGGATATTCAGACTGCAGTATACACCAATGGTTATTACTCTTCCTAGTCAAAAGGTTATTAAAATAACAATTTCTTATCATTTTTATGTGAAAAACTAGTTAATACTTTCATGTATATATGCTGTCATGCATTCTGAACAAATATAAACTCGAAAGCATAGGGAGTATAGTGCTTAAACTTCCTCCGAATTGCCTTCTTGGTAAGCTGGCCAAGATGAGTTTTCTATTACCCATACAAAAAGGGCTTGAAGCCGACTTTTGATTAAAATTCGAGGAAAATACATGTTTTTGGCTAGTGGCACTAAAACTCAGATTTTATGGCCATAAATGCTTCCTGAAGCCCCACTGTAGACAAATTCAGTGGGGCACTATCTCACTGATGATCCACTCCCCGATGAGCAATCTGCCCCAACAAGGCAGCAAAACAAGGACTTCGTAGATGAAGCAAGATTACAACCTCATAGACTAAATGGCAACAACTGGCTTATGTTACAAAACTGGATCCAGTCACTTTCCTAACTTTCTTCCCTGTCCTCTCCTGAGAGGAGCTTGTTTAGTCCCCTTCTCCATTTGTTCTCTCTTTTAGCTTCGTCCTTTTGTTCAGTATATATTTATGCCTCTGTTATTTTAATAAAATTTGCAGTAGGAGCCTCCCCTGCTTTATTTCCTTAAAAAAAAGGCAGCAAAACAAAAAAAGATTTGATTGATTTAGGCATTTGAGAGACCTTATGACCATAAGGTATCATGTTAACTGTGACTGGTGAAAAAAGGATGGCTCTTTTCTGCAACTAAGACCATAGAACACATTACAGTCCAAAATTTACTCTAAAATTCCCCCAAGAAGGCAACACACTTGGCGAAGTTTAATCTGCCAAATGAATTAGACAAACTCAAATTTCGCAAAAATAAGATTCAAAACCAGTGGAAGGGAGCTTCTACACCTCAATGGAGAAAGAATAAAATCAACCAAACAGGCACCAACATGTCCTTGCATTTATCTTTCCATACAATGGTATAAAAGTAATTGCAGTTAGTCCCATTGATAGTGCAAGGCCACAAGCACATATCATGAGACAATCATTTGCCCCATCAAGAGGGGAAAATTGGATGCACAAAAATACCATGGAACACATAAACATAGGAACAATATGCAAGTCCACGACAGAGATTGCCATGAACGCAGGGCGAATAAGATAATACCCATTACCCAAGATTGAGCTACAAAATTAGCTTATTGCAGCACTGTGATAATTTTACCTCATATGAGAAGGGTCCTTGCAGAGTGTCCAGATCATGGGTACCAATAGCAACGAGAGTTCTCTTCCTGTTATCCATCATGGAGTAGTCTGAGTTCATTAATCATTGTATTGAGTACAATCTTGATAATTGATATCAATACAATGAAAAGCAAAAGGCAATAAGATAAGCTATACCGGCAGATATTTTGGTGGAGTTTGTCTTGAAGATCAATGAAGCTGTTATATCTTGCTTCATCAAAAGTTACCCCTCTTAGGACAGCACAAACTACATATGGTCTAATTTTTGAAGTCTGAAAAAAAACAGCAAAATCAACGCTTACATTGGAAGAAATAAGGACATAAATAATACCATTCTGGAGAATACGATCAGCGTCAACATTAGCAAATACAACATAATCCGTTAATACATAGATTCTAGAATTAGTAATAATAGGCAAATATCAAAATCATGAACATGTTAATGTCTTGACATTTTTGTGCCAGCTTCAAGCTATAATCATTTTCAGGGCAATAATATAACATTGCAAAGAGCATGCACCAAAAAAATGTATACATATGTAATGGCATGGAAAATGCAAGTAGGGTATTGCTTCTTTTCTTCCTTAAAAATGGCAGTTTCACACATCATTTCTCCATTACTCCTGAGACATAGCATTCCATATCCAAAAAAGAACTGGATCAAGATTCAAGAGCATTGCCAGGTTACATCATACACCAAACAGTGCTGCTGTACAATTTTCTCTACAGCCTACCCATAATGCACTACTTAGAAATGGAAAACTGAAGAAATCTAGTTTTTCTTCTAGGACATTATTTGAAATGCACTGCAAGTCCAAAGAACATGAACCTACCTCTGGTTTAACATGCATCTGAAGAATTGAACCACGAGGAATGGATGAAACTTGGAATACAGGGCTTGCTTCAGTCCCCGTGAAAACACGAAGAGCTCTTGCTAATCCTTCAAGACATAGCAAATCATATCTGCATACATTGGCAATGAGCATTAAACACATCAAGCATGAGATCTCAACATGTGCTTTGAAACTAAGAGCTCGTCCACCAATACAAGGTAACGGTTCAGGAAGTCAAAGATCAGTGAATAATGAGGTGACTGGTAGAAAAAGCCAGACAAGAGACTCTCTGTGTAGATGGAAATTCCATCCATGCAAACTGGCATGCTGAATGCAATGTGCTTTACTGAAGTTCAAATATTTTAAGTCCAAATTCAACTCAACTTTATACTATGTGCAGGTCCTTATACAACATTAAGCTTATTGGACTAGATTTCAAACTCAAGGAAATAACGAATCAGCAGAGACAGAGCAAAACAAAAATTGGTTCATATTTAGCTCACTACATCGATAAAACTTCCCGCTTACTAAAATCCCCATGAACCAAACAACTTGAACTAAAAGAACAGACCAACAGTGCAGCAAAAATTAGCTACCAAATAGATAACTCATGATGTTTGCTTAAAGCCAAACACGGCAAAAACAGTTTTTGCACCTGTTTTCTATGACTTGCTTTTGTGCATTTATGTAAACTTGTGTAGTATATTTGATGCTTACATTCAAATACACCGATCACAGAAGAGCAGTAGGGAACAGGGAGGGCACGAACCACAATGGAACCATTACCTATGTATCACTATACAGACTACAACAACCAATAATATCCAAAAGGCAAAATTTTAAAATCATCGCAGGAGGGTACTATTGCCAACACTAGAGTAACGTAGCTTGTCTGCTACAGATTCTTAGCTGATTTTTAGGTGTCTCAAATTGCATTACACATGTTCAATTGGTACACAAGAATGGTGTAATTGGCCGATATTTATGTTCGGTTACCATAATCCTGGATACACAGTACACCATCGATTCAATTGACGAAAAACAAAATCGGCTGACCTGTTGGCGGCGACCTCTATCTTGTAGATGACCTCGTCATCGTCGTCCACCTCGCCGTCGTCCTCGAGGTGCTTCTCCTTCCTGATAATAGCCTTCTCCGTCGTCTGCACACGCACCCCCAAAACCCTCAAAAATCAGACAACGCCACTCCCACCAGCACAGCGGACGGGAGGGGGAGGGAGGGCAATGGCGGAGAGATATGCTCACCACGTCGTCCAGCTCGATGCCGAACTCGAAGCAGAGCGCCTCGAACTCCTCCTGCGCTGCAGAGAGTAGGATTGGTTACGAGTTGTCGCGGATGGGGGAGAGCTGGGGTGTTGGGGGAGGAACTGAGCAAAGGACGTCGAACTTACTGTAGGTCCGACCCAGGGCGGCGAAGAGACGGTCCCGGCCGACGCTCACCGTCGGCATCGCGGCTGCGGCGGAGGAGGAAACGGTCTGGGAGGCGGCGGCGGCGGCAGGAGGAGGAAGAACCTAGCGGTGAGTCCGGGCTCCGGAGCGACGGCGGCGGCGGAGGCGTGGTGGATGGATGCTGATGCTGATGCCTTCGATGATGGGTCCAACAGGTAAAGGCCCAAACTTGACTTGGTATGCACGGCAGCGACGACTCCAAATGGATTGGGTCAGCAATGGATTTAGGCCCAGTGCTGTTGAGGGGCATTGTTGCTCTTCACGAGATTTCCACCCCCACCCACACACACACCCCACCCCACCCCCGAAACACTATTGAAGAAAACGTCCTGTCCATTTGTCCAAGTCACTGACTGCCCCCAATTGCTAAGTCAGCTATTCATTGCAATTCGTTTAAAAAAAAGATCAAGAAGGTAATTGGACCAAAATTTACACAAAGATGAGATCAAATACAATAAGCAAAGGGAGTAACGTTGAATTGAAGGGAATCAAGATTCATATAAACATTAATATGTATTTCTCCAAGAAACGGCCTCGTCATCCGCAGGAGACTTGGTTAGCGCTTTAGCCCAAGCCCCTTCGTTGCCTCCCTTTCTTCACTCCACCATCCAACTTGATATCGTTCGAGTACATCAGTGAAAGCCCTTTTGACCACTCTAAACATTCATGCTTAGAGTATTTCCAAGAGTTTTTCTGTTCATCTCCCTAAGCTAAAATTATGGTTTGTGTAATAAAAAAAACAACCCCCCTCCAACAGCCCCCCTATTCAACATCCTATGTTTAATGCTATCTTAAATTATCCCCCCCCCCTCTCTCTCTCTCTCTCTCTCTCTCTTTCAAATTTGAAATGTCATGTTGTCCACCCTATATATTATTTTGTGGTAGGGTAAATGTTGAAGAAGATAAATATTTATAGAGGATTCTTTGTTAGAATGTACTCTATATAAGGATTTACAAGAATTAAGTTTAGAAAAGACTCTTGGAGACGCTTTTAGTAAATCTTCAGTCTCATGTGACTTTGCACATATCAGCGTCGTTAGGCGCTCTTTTATCCACTAGTTTCTCCATGGTTTCTCTCAGTAACATGCAATTCCTCCCTAGTTTTGATTTCTTTTAGCAGCCAATTATTGAAAATTTTTAGAGAAATAAAAAGTTGCTCTCTACTCGTTTGGATCACTTTGAATAATTAAATCTCTGTTCAAGAAAGAATGCAATTCTAAGGTGCATTTTTTGTTATCATGACTAAAGTTTGACCAAATATATAGATAAAAATATTAATGCTTATGACCCATAATAAATATAATAATACGAAACCGTATCTGAATACAAATCTAATATACTTATTTAATATTATAAATATTAATATATTTTCATGTATAATTAGTTAAGCTTAAGTTACTTTAATATGGTACTGTGCTAGAATTATATTTTTTTATAAACAGTGGAAGTAGCATGTAATTTTCAAAACGAGTTTCTACGAAATAGGATCAGGAAAGGTTTGCAAAAAAAAGACAAGGCCTGGTATAGAGAACTAGCACTTGCACCATTTTTTGACGACGCAATGACACGTCACACCAGTGCCCAAAAGTGTATAAGCATAAAATCCTCCCAAGTCACACCAAGGGAATTAACGCGATTTACACTGCAAGTTCTAACAGGGAAAAAAAAGTAAAAGAAGAAAAAAAAATCCCGTCGGTGGGAAGTTGCTGCAACAAACGAAAATGGTCTAGTGCATGCTGCATGGTTGCAAGTTTTCAACTAAACACCACTCTGTTACTCTGTATAAGATTTGTTTTTTTTTTTGTCGAAAGATCGATATGATGAAATTTTCGTATGTGATTCAACCAAACAATCTCCACACAAGCATTTCATGGCCTGCCAAAACGCAATCTACCCCCACTCCCCTCCTAAACCCACACTAACTAAAATTAACTGTCACCTCACAGGTGACAGGCCCACACTACAAATGATCCACTCTCCCGGGCCGGCCTCCGTCGATCGCCCAACCAGCCCAGCACCAGCATGCAGCAAGCCAAAGCAGGCAGCCATGGCGCTCGCGCGTGACGCCGCACTCCATCTCCTCGTCGCAGCGGGCGCACTCCTGCTTCTCGCCGTGGTAGCTCAGGGCACCGTGGTGCCTCCGAGCGTTCCGGCAGCCGCCGCCCCCACGGTGCCGGGCGACGGCGCCGCGGCAGGGCGCGCTGGCGGTGTACCCGAGCGACATGGAGCAGCTGCAGTTCCTGCTGAACGCCAAGTTCGTGGAGGCGGAGTGGTTCCTGCACGCGGCGCTGGGCCGTGGCTTGGACTTCCTGGACCGCAACCTGTCCGGCGGCGGGCCACGGCCGTCGGGGGCCAGGAAAGCCGACCTCGACTTCCGCACCACCGAGGTGGCCGCCGAGCTCGGGTACCAGGAGGTGGGCCACATCCGCGCCATCAGGCAGGCCGTGGGCGGGTTCCCGCGCCCGCCCATCGACCTCGCCCCCGACCGCTTCGCCATGGTCATGGACGACGCCATGGGCGTCCGCCTCGACCCGTCGTTCGACGCGTACGTCAGCCCCGTCAACTTCCTCCTCGCCTCCTACGTGTTCCCGCACGTCACCGCCGCCGCCGCCATGGGCATCGGCCCCAGCCTCATGGGCTACGCCTCCAAGCGCCTCCAGGCCAGCATCCTGGCGGTGGAGGCCGGGCAGGACACGGTGATCCGGCTGCTGCTGTACCAGCGCGCCGACGAGCCGGTCCCGCCGTACCAGGGCCACACCGTGGCCGACTTCACGCGCCGGATCTCCGACTGGCGTAACCGGATGTCCGGGTGCGGCACCAAGGACGAAGGGGTCAAGGTCCTGGACTGGAAGCAGGGCGTGGAGCGGCGCACCATCAGTAACATCCTCGGCGCCGGCGAGGACTCGCTCGTGTTTACGTGGTGGATCAACTAGGGTAGATCTAGGCGGATGACACTTGGATTCGTAATAGCACATGCATATCTAAACCTAGAACACTACACCGAGAGGGAGATAGGGTAAGGGTGCTGGTGTTGAACCTGAGCCCTCGGAGGAAGTCGCGGTTGAGCTGGCCATCTCAGCTTCGGTGATGGAGGCAGCACACGGGCAGCGATGGGTGGAGTAGAGGTTGCACGGACATCGATGCAGTGCAGACGAACGGCGTAGCAGTGACGACGGCGAAGTCAGCGGAGCTTCCCGTCGCTGGCTGCGTGCCCTCTTAGATCGGTCTAGGGTTTGTAGGTGGGGTTTGCGGCTCACGATGAACCTCGTACCTCGAGCCGTCGGCTCCCATCTCTATATATAGCGCAGTGCGACGGGGGCCCACCAACCATGTAGGGTTGGGCGCCCCCGATCAGGGCGCGTGACCAAGGCCCAATAGGCCGTTGAGCTTATTGGTTGGGAGATCACTCTAACATTCTCCCCCTTAATCTCACACTATTATTTTTATCTTTAAACTTTAAACTTTAATCCTTTTATCCTTACTCATTTCTTCACAGATGATGCATAGAGCATGTTTCATCGTCACGGTCAATCGCCGATAGATTTAACAGCTACAATGCACGTCTCTGATCTGAAATAGTTACTTTAACTTTTGGGCCCTTTATAGTCCAGGAATCATATGCTTTCCCTTAAACCCATGCCGGCTACATGTTCTCTGAACACGTTGGGTGGTAAGCCTTTTGTAAGCGGATCCGTGAGCATCTTTTCGGTACTTATATGCTCAAGACTTATCATTTGATCCCGGACTTTATCCTTCACAACATAATACTTTATGTCAATGTGTTTGGCAGCACCACTTGACCTATTGTTGTGAGCATACTGTACTGCCGGATTATTATCGTAGTATAACTTCAGTGGTCTATTGATGTCGTCAACCACCTTCAAACCGGGTATGAACTTCTTTAGCCAGTTCACCTGCTCCGTTGCCTCATAACATGCTACAAACTCGGCATATATTGTGGACGATGTAGTGACGGTTTGCTTTGAGCTTTTCCATGAAATAGCTCCCCCTGCGAGAGTAAACACATATCCAGACGTGGATTTTCTATTATCTCCCGCATAATCAGAATCTGAATATCCCACTATATAGAGTGAATCAGATCTTCTATACGTCATCATGAGGCCTTTCGTTCCTTGCAAATAACGCAAGACTTTCTTTACCAATTTCCAGTGTTCTATTCCAGGATTGCTTTGGAATCTGCCAAGTAACCCGGTAACAAATGCCAAGTCAGGGCGCGTGCATACTTGAGCATATTGCAAGCTTTCGACAGCTGAAGCATATGGAACCACTTTCATTTGATCGATCTCATATTGGTTCCTGGGGCATTGAAAATCCCCATATCTGTCGCCCTTGACTATAGGAGCAGGTGAGGGACTATATTTGTGCATACTGAATTTCTTTAAGACTTTTTCTATGTATGCCTTTTGTGACAGTCCTAATACCCCTTTACTTCTATCTCGGTGAATCTCGATCCCTAGAACGAACGAAGCTTCACCAAGATCTTTCATATCAAATTTTGAGGACAAAAACTTCTTTGTCTCCAGTAGTAGACTGACATCACTACTAGCAAGTAAGATATCATCCACATACAGGATAAGGAAGATAAACTTCCCATTCTTAAACTTTGCGTAGACACAATTGTCCTCAACATTATCTTTAAACCCAAAATTCTTTATTGTCTGATCAAACTTCAAGTACCACTGTCTTGAAGCTTGTTTTAATCCATAAATGGATTTCTTTAGACGGCATCCCAAACGTTCTTTTCCTTCCATGACAAAACCTTTCGGTTGTGCCATGTAAACATTTTCTTCTAAGTCTCCGTTGAGAAATGACGTCTTTACATCCATCTGATGTAATTCTAAATCGTAACGTGCCACTAATGCCATTATGATTTTGAAAGAGTCCTTACATGAGACTGAAGAAAAGGTCTCATTGTAATCAATCTCTTCTCTTTGTGTAAAGCCTTTTGCCACAAGTCGGGCTTTATATCTCTCTATATTCCCTTTAGAGTCAAGTTTTGTTTTATAGACCCATTTACAGCCTGCTGTTTTGGCTCCTTTAGGAATTATCTCCAAATCCCAAACTTTATTTGCATTCATTGATCTCATCTCATCTTCCATGGCCTCAAGCCAATTTGATGAATGATCACTTTTCATGGCTTCTTCAAATGAGGTGGGATCATCCTCCATTTGAAATTCTTCAGTGTTGTACACTTCATAATCAGTAAGAATAGCTGATTTTCTAACTCTTTGAGACCTTCTAGGGGCCTCCTCATTTGGCACATTTTCTGTTTGAGGCTGTTGTTGCTCCCTCTCATGTGTGGCAATAGTTTCTATAGGATCCTAAGGAACAGGTTTCTCATCATCATTCATTGTTGCCACAGGCGGGATAACAATAGGTGCTGACACCACAGTGTCTTGTACTGTCGGTGCAGTAACAGTAGGTTGTGAGAAAAATGGCTCATGAATGATCGGAGTGGGTGCATACATCCGTTTCTCTTCAAGGTCAATTTCTCGAGCTACCATGCTCCCCCTAATCATTTCATCCTCTAGGAAGACAGCGTGTCTCGTTTCCACAAACTTTGTATGTCTGTTAGGATAGTAGAAACGAAAACCTTTTGACTTTTCTGGGTAGCCAATGAAATGGCAACTCACTGTTTTGGGATCTAGCTTCCCAATGTTTGGGTTAAAAACTTTAGCCTCAGCAGGGCTCCCCCACACACGCAAGTGGTTAAGTGAGGGTACTCTTCCTGTCCACAACTCATACGGTGTTTTGGGCACCGACTTACTTGGTACTCTATTGAGAATATGAATGGCGGTTTTTAACGCCTCCATCCACAGACTCATCGGTAAAGTGGAGTAACTTATCATACTATGCACCATATTCATCAGGGTACGATTACGTCTTTTAGCTACTCCATTCTGCTGAGGTTTGCCCGGTGTGGAATACTGGGCTACTATGCCAGTCTCCTGTAAGAACCTTGCAAAAGGTCCAGAAACTTGGCCATATGGGGTATGCCGACCGTAGTAGTACTCTCCCTCACGGTCAGACCTGACTATCTTAATCTTTAAATCATGCTGATTTTCAACTTCTGCTTTAAATATTTTGAATTTATCCAACGCTTCTGTTTTTTCTTTAATTGGATAAATGTAGCCAAACCGAGAGTAATCGTCTGTGAAAGTTATGAATGAATCATAACCATCCACACTTTTCACAGGAAAAGGACCACAGATATCTGTGTGAATAATCTGTAGAATTCCTGCGCTTCGTTTGGCATCTTTTTTAATTTTCTTTACATACTTTCCTTTTATGCAATCTCTATATTGTTCTAAATCTGAGAGCTCTAATGGAGGAAGAATATCATTCTTAACTAGTCTTTCTATTCTCCCCCTCGAAATATGGCCTAAACGACAGTGCCATAATTTCGACAACGCATCGTGAGCTCTCTTTCGTTTTCTGTTTGCATTGTTCGATGAGGATACATTCTCATTCACATCACATACGGAATTCACATTTTCACGAAGTGATAACAAATAAAGCTCGTCTTGTCGGAAGGCAAGACCAATACATCTATTATTAAACAATATCTGATATTTGCCATTTCCAAAATGACAATCATAACCATCATAGTCCAACTTTGATACACTAATCAAGTTTCTTTGCAAAGAAGGTACATAAAGAACATCTCTCAGAATAAGTATGAAGCCATCAGCAAGCTCTAGCGGAAGATCGCCAACGGCCTCAACATCTGCTTGTACTCCATTTGCGACTTTAATGAAACTTTCGCTTCTTTGCAAAGTTCTCATCGAACGGAATCCCTATAATGAATTAGCAACATGAATAGTTGCACCTGAATCAATCCACCAAGTAGATTTTGAAAACTTTACATACAAGGATTCATTTACGAACGTAATAATGTTCTCACCTTTATTTTTCATAATCATCTTTAGGAAATCGGGACAATTCTTCTTATAATGTCCTGTCTTCTTATAGTAGAGACACTGATCTTTATCCACTGGAAATTGCTTGTTCTAAGACTGTTGCATGGGACCCTTTCCAGATGACTTGGAGGAAGAGCTGTTGTTATAGTTCTTTTTCTTATCTTTTAGGTAGTTAACAGTACCACTCTGTGAAACTTTTATTCTTTCCTCCTCCTGCACACACATGGCTATGAGCTTTTCTAAATCCCATTTTTCAGGCTGTATGTTGTAATTAACAACAAAGGTGTCAAATTCTTTGGGCAAAGAAATAAAAATCAAATGAATAAGAAACTCATCCTTGAGTGTCAAATCCATTGGTTTGAGCTTAGATGCTAGATTGCTCATTCTCAGTATGTGCTCTCTAATGCCACTGCCGCCACCAGAGTACCTTTCTGTTACCAGCTGCTTGATCAGCTGGGTTGCATATGTCTTTGAAGAGTCAGTAAACTGACTCTTTATTCTTTCTAGGTACTCTATGACCGTGTTACAGTCTGGAATTGAGCCCACTATTGCACGTTCAATTGTGTTCTTTATCACTGCCAAACACTTCTTGTTGGCAGTGACCCATTTCCTATACTTAAGGTCATAGGACATCTTTACGGGAGCAAAGTCCCGCTCTCTGTTCTGCCATGCAGCATCAGTCTCATCTGTCTTCCTCACCGGTGCCACAGGTTCTCTGGAACACGGTGTGGTGACAACCCAGTCCACCTCAGCGAGGATAAAAGCCAGGTCTATCTTTTTCTTTCACTCAATATAGTTATCACCTTTTAGAGTGGGGATCTCTTTGATACAACTCATCAAGTTGTATCCTCCTGAAAACACAATTCAAATGTTGTGAGAACATAAATAATAACAATAACAATTGCATGCCTTATTTTCAACGTTGGTTAAAATTAAAACATACAACTGTTCCCTACACCAATTCTACATCACCGTTGGGCAGAAATAGAAATTAATGCAAGACAAAAATATTATAATATTGCCATTAATCAACGTTGGTCAGAATAATAACAATATTATAATCAATTAAAACATATTCATTTTCAAAATTAAATTCTCCCGTTGGTTCGAATTTAATAATAAAAATTGTATCTTTAAATATGCAGCGGAAAAACTATTCAATTTGATGAATTTTACCCACAGGGAAAAATACTTTTTCTATTTTCTTGAGCCAATTTTCATTTTTCAATTTTCTGGAAAAAGAAAAAATGCAAAACTGGACTTATTCTTTTCTGTTTCATTTAAAACCGCGTAAACGGTTTCGGCCCTTCTCTTTTTTCAAGCAAGACAAAGCCGCACCTAGGCATGCAACTGGGCACTGGGCTTGGCCGGCAATGTATCAGTGTCGTCCTACCGCGCCCTTTGGGCATAATATGTGTGAAACCGACCAATTATATGAAATTAAGTAAGAAAATCATCCGCCAGAAAGCGGGCGATTGAGCAAACTTAAGCCCGTATAACCCGGTAGTCCGTGAAATCACGAAGGATTTCAAACCAACTTCCATTCCAGCCAAGATCGTAATAAGTTTAGCGGTCACCATCACATATTACATAAAAGTTCGCAATCTCAGATACATCATAGTTTAAACATAGTTATTACAAAACCAGTTCGAATAAAAGTAGCGGAAGCCATTTGTTCAAACCACACACACTCACGCGGAGTTCAAATATAGTGCGGTGAATGATCATCTCCAACAAAAACATTAGACGAGGCGTAAGGAATGACCATGCCCATGGTCCTAAGCATCACCCATCGCAGGATATGAGACGGTTGATATGAGAGCCGTAATACATCCGCCCCATCGCAACAAGTGGGAATAAAACCACGAGTACGAGAAGGTACTCACTAGACTTACCCGACATAACCGAAAATAAATAACACCAAGGATTATGAAGGGCTTTATAGTAGGGTAGCTGACTCATTTGCAAAAGAAGCATTTTTAGCATTCAAGAACCCTTCTAAAAGCATTATTGTCAAGTTAATTATTATTAACCTGTCGACTAGATTTGCACCTATACTAGAGCAAACATGTGATTAAGCAGATAATGATAACCAATGATCATTAAACAACTTCCAAACTGTCATATTCATTATAACTATCCAAGTGTTCCATAAATATTTACTACGATGAAGTAACTCAAGTCAAGTGCTCACTATCCAGGAGCGATGGCGATTCGAATCGATTCCTAACCAGCTGGTGATTTATTCCTTACACAAACCTCACTCACCCGCTAAAGTGAGATATTGATCACCGAGTCAACTTTCCAGTATCTCGAGTTTGCCAGGAACCACATGTACCCGGGGGCCGACCGACTGCACTTTGGTCTTATCATCTCGCCCCCGTGTCCTACCACACCTACTCCGGCACAGTGCGCTGCGGGCAATCTACTCGGCCCGAAAAATCTCCTAGCTTCGCGGTCGGAAGGTACTTTATCCGGCCAGCTAAATGTAAGGCATCGTTCAACATGACTCGAGGCCCAACAACGGTCGGTCCTTAATCGACCGCATGCGAAACACTACGGTCCAAAACTACGCAAGTCTCCGTCCGGTCTCAACTTCATTTAATACTTAGTTATACCATGACTTCATAGTCATCCAAGCAGATCCGGTAACCACCTATAGCTCGCGGTGTGAAATCACCCGACTTCTACCGGTCTAAGCCGACTAAGCATTGACTCATTGCGGATACCAGGTAACAAGGATATAGTATAACAAAGGTAAACAAGGTATAATGCAACAGCGGTTGCAAACAACTCCTGAACGTAATGCATCAATTAAAGTAAAGCATTTAATTAAATCATTGCAAACCGGAGAAAAATACTGGGCTTGCCTCTCGAAGGAGCTTCGAGACGGTGATCGGGGCACTCAGGAAGTTCCTCAACGTCCTCCTCCTCCGAACCACGGCACTTCCTACTACACGCACCTCGAACTGCTCCTCGGGCTCCTCGGGTATGACGACTGGGTTCTCGGTTTGCGATCCTGTATGATGCAATGCGTGTAAGTGCTTATGCAATCGGTGCATCGGATGAGATGAATATAATGGATATGTTTGAATGCAAGGTAGTCAACATCATCCAAGAAAATATACTACAAGCACATGTCATCTACTGCATTCTCTTCTACTACTAATAGGTTAAGTTAACACATCTTATTAAATGCTTCAAAGATACACCAAAGCTAACATTATTAACTAACTTGCATTAAAGAGGATTATTTTATTTCATTTTAAACTAGGGCTACAACAGCAACCTATATTTCTGGTGCTTATAAAAATCTAAGAAAATTACAGTAGCATAGTACTACTCTAAGTAGACTACCATAAAATTTTCATGGCGTTTGGATAAGTAAAATAGTCTACACAAAAATGACAAGGCATGGCAGGATTATGAACATAAAAATACTTTGAACTGTGAAAAGTGTCAAACAATAGAGTTAGTATTTTTCCTAGGTTCTTCATAGCATAAAATGATTGTACAAAATTTATCACATGCATGTTTTATACAAAGTTTGCTCTCTAACAAAAATAACAAAAATTAGCCATTAAAGGCACTTGAACTACACCTCAAAATTTTCCCACAGCACATGCATGAAACCTATTTTTCCTAGGAAGTACATGACATAAGAAGATTAACAAACTTGGAACCATATTTTTCTAAAGCCTATAGATTTTTCTACACATTTTTCAAGTTATCAGCAATATACATGATTAAATAAAGTTCTATAGAAAAGTATCTCAAAAATGACATGCAATAATTTTCCCAAGTAGATCTAGTGATAAGGAACCTAGCAAAATTTGTTTCAACAAATTTGGAGCAAATTTGAGCATACAACCATTTTCCAAAGCATTTCACAGAAATCTGAAAAATCATTTCTTAAACTCTTTTAAAGAAATCAGCTGACAAAACTGCTGGGTGCACCCGGTGCTGTGCACCCAGATCCAATCCAAGGCTCTGACGAGCGGGCCCCCACGGTCAACGGCCCCCACCTGTCGGTCAGACCGAGACAGGGGCGGCGCTGACCGGCCAGCTCTCGTCGACGGTGAGGTCCTCGGCGAAACGGAGAGCACCAACGTGCTTCCCAAGACAAACCGCGTTGGATAGAGGTGAATAGGGAGGGGCGGTGCAGGGGGAAAAGGCTCGGCGACGGTAATGGCGGAGCGGCGGCACGGGTCGTCGCCGGTGGAGCATCTCCGGCCACGGCATGGTGAAAGGAGGCGCTCGGGAGACTCAACGTCGCCGTCGTGCAGTGCTTGTCTTGTGCCAAGTAAAGGTAGGAAGAGGAGGCGGAAAGGGAGTCCACGGGAGCGGAGCTCACCAATGAAGCTTCGGCCATGCTCCGCGAGCAATTCCCAAGGACGGATGCTTACCACGGCAAAGTAGCGAGAGCACGGAGGGTGTGGGGTGACAATGAGTCAGGCGAGACGTGAGTGGTCACCATGAGTGAGGTGGCGAGGCGAGCGAGCTCCAAGACACAGCGCAGTCTTGTGATGGCGATGGTGGTGTGCAGCGGTGAGAGGAGAAGTGAGGAGCGCTGGAATGCGGTGGGCGCGTGAGGATTCAAGCCATGGCCAGTGATGCAGAGCTGCTGCCATGTGCGTGGATCGGTGTGTCGAGCCGCCGTCGACGGGTGGCACCACGTGGCGGGCAAGCCCACAGCGTGGTCGGGCGTGGATGGCTGGCTGCAGTGTGTGTGGAGAAGGAACAGCATTGTGGGCTGAGGCGAGGCGAGGCGTGAGGCGGGGCTCATTTGGGCGGCTCGGCCGTGGGCGAGAAGTGGTAGTGACCCATGAAGGAGGAAAAAGCCTTTTTCATTTGTATTTTCAAGGAATTTTAAATGCCATCTTTCAAATATTATTTTGAGCAAGAAAATGACATCTTTTGAAAATGTACCAAAAATGAAAGTTGCTTAGAATTTAATTTTCTACAACTTTGCCTTTATGACCACAGCCAAATTCTTTCTAGATTTTGAATTGCAAGGTCAAAGTCCACGTTTAACTCAAAACCCTAATTTTTGGGAATTTATTTTTGAAGCCAAATTTTGAATTCATTTGACTACAAACTTTGCTCCAAAAATTGAACTAAACATTGCTAGATGATTTACAATAGTAGCCAAACATGTTTCACTAACCTAGCAAGCAAAATCAGGACAGAACAACTCTTAAACAGGTGTATGCAACATTCAGGTTTCACACATGTTTTTAAATGTTTCGAAGCAGTGTTTCAATTGTTATTTACATGATTAGGCATGTATGATTAGGATGCTTGATGATGCATGATATGTATGATTAGCAGTGCCTAAATGTAGGCATAACACCGGGGTGTTACAGCGGCTTTGCCCACTCGCTCGTGGCCGTCCGTCTCCATCCGACGGCTGCCCGCGCGCATCGCAGGATCAAAACCCCGGCGACCGTCGCGGCGCCCTTGACCTAGCGCCATTCGACCTTCGCTCTCTCTCTCTCTTCGCCTCACTGCTCTCTCCTCTCCACTCAGTCCCGCCGCAGCAGACACCGAGCTAGGAGCTTAGACGGCGAGAGCGAGCAGCGAGCCCGGCGCCATCTCCGGCCCCCTCGCCGGCGTGCGCGCTCCCCAGCGGGTGAGCGCGCCGCCGTCTAGCGGCCTAGCCGCGGTGCCCTAGTGGCCGTTTCGGCGAGCAGTTCACCCCCGACCGGCCCTTTCTTTTCCCCGCGCGCCGGCGTGCTCGACGGCGAGGTGAGCCGAGCCACCCTCTTCCCCTTCTTTCCCCTTTCGGTTTCTTTGATTCGGATTTTGCACGATTTCCCGATTAGGGTTAGGGTTGGGGACGACACTGTTTTTCTTTTTCCCCAAATCGCCTTCGGGTTTTAGGGTTCGATCTTTGCATGAAAACCGAGCCCTTCTTCTTCTTTAACCTCATTAGGGTTAGGGTTCATCCGAACCATATCTTTTCTCAGATCCGACGGATCGAGTTTAGGGTTCAACTGAACGTCGGCCGACCCTTTTCTGCTTAGATCCGCACTAGATCTAATCAACTTTTCCTTTTCTAATCGGTACCCGTTCTAGATCAAACCCTATAATCCAAGATCTATACTTAAACCTTGGCTCTGGTACCATTGTTTGCGCGGTGGATCAACTAAGGTAGATCTAGGCGGATGACACTTGGATCCGTAATAGCACATGCATATCTAAACCTAGAACACTACACCGAGAGGGAGATAGGGTAAGGGTGCTGGTGTTGAACCTGAGCCCTCGGAGGAAGTCGCGGTTGAGCTGGCCATCTCAGCTTCGGTGATGGAGGCAGCACACGGGCAGCGACGGGTGGAGTAGAGGTTGCACGGACGTCGATGCAGTGCAGACGGACGGCGTAGCAGTGACGACGGCGAAGTCAGCGGAGCTTCCCGTCGCTGGCTGCGCGTCCTCTTAGATCGGTCTAGGGTTTGTAGGTGGGGTTTGCGGCTCACGGTGAACCTCGTACCTCGAGCCGTCGGTCCCCACCTCTATATATAGCGCAGTGCGACGGGGGCCCACCAACCATGTAGGGTTGGGCGCCCCCGATCAGAGCGCGTGACCAAGGCCCAATAGGCCGTTGGGCTTATTGGTTGGGAGATCACTCTAACAGCTCGGGTTCCAGCGCACGCCTGCCGAGGTGCTCCGCATCCTCTACGCCTCGCGCAACGAGCAGATCCCCGGTGGGTTCCTCCCCAGGGGAGCCAATGGCACTATCGCCAGAGGCTTCTTCCAGCTCGCATAGATTCAGCAAAAATTCTATAACATCATATAGTGTTGTATCTTGGAGACAAGACAAGCTGATAGTAGTTCCAACTTACAAGTTCCAAGAACTGTGATTTACCTATGGTATAAAAAAACCATAATTCTTTTGAAACCTTCTTGCTTGAGAAGTGTAAAATTTGGAGCGGCTTGTTGATGACTTGACACTGAACACATTGCCCATACATACGCGTCGGCGTCCTCGACGTCGACGTCGATGAAGTCCACCTCCCAACTGTCTGGGCCTCTGGGGAACGAACGCCATTAGTACACCGATTAGAGGGCCATGGGCCAGTATTAGGAATAGCACAGTGAGTTTGTCTTTAGGCCTGCGTGCCCGTTTCATATTGGGCCGAGCCCAAGTGTGTGTTGGCCCAAGACTTTTACTTTGGGTCATGCCAGCAAAACCCGGCGGCCAACCTCGTATTGAACCTCCTGCTTCAAGGACAGTGTCCCCACCGACTCATCCACCAGGTGTTCGATGCATGGCCCCAACCACTTCACTGCCACGCTGACCACGTCAGCAAGCAGTCCTACTGCAACGTCGGCTCAGTACACACAGCTGACTTCCCACTGGACATCAACAATGGTTGCTCGCTCGACCACGTGCAGCGCAGGTACATGGTCATCGTTACCCCTGCTCACTTTGTGGTGTTTTGCCAGGTCTTGCCACCGTTGCACATGATGCTCATAAAGTCTTGCCTGACACAGGACCATGGACAGTTGAACTTGGACACCACATGTGCCATTTGTGATCAAGGGCGATGGATTCTCGGGCCAATTCCTTGCCCATCTTTCTGCAGTTATGCAACTGCTGCGCACTTGAAGTCTTGAAGAAATCACTGCCAGTGATGCTTGTTGTTTCCATAACAGAATTACTGGTACAGACATTGTGGTGCTGCCGTGTTGAAGTGCAGTGCAAGGTTCCCTGGCTACCTCCTGTTCAAACATCTCAAGGTTCTGCACATACAAAAGGTGGTGGACACACATGGTATGGTGGTTATTTACAAAAGTTTGGCAAGAAGTGATGGACCAGTCTTTGAATTTCAGAAATGTGGTGAGGCATGTAGCGCTGCATTGCATTGCACATGGTCACAATATTTTTTTTTCAGCAGTACTCACAAAATATCTTTGGGTTGTGGTGCTTCCATATTGGTGTTGTGTGAATCTAACAAAATCTCTGCTATCATACTTCTTCACAGGTACAAGATGCTTTGCAGTTAAGTGCTGTTGGTTTTCATCAACTGCAATATATGTGTGCAAATTACTGGATTACATTTATTCTCTCACGTGCCGAAGGCATTGACGGATCGCTCTTTTCTCCACTCTGGTTGCTGATTCATTCCTGGATTTCACATATTTCTTGGTCATGCTGCTGCCAGGCGAACAACTCCCAGATTCATTGAAATCTATATAGAGGGATGCATAAAGCTCTGAGCAGGCATTCATTCCAGTACTTCAAAGTCAGATAACCATATGGAGTTCTGGCCTTCTTCTGTACCCTTTTAACCAAACTGTTGAATGGTGGGCTCCGCCATCCATTGATCTATCAGCAGTCCGCTCTTGCATTTCTTGCTGCTGTGCAATGCAAACTGTACTGAAGTTGCAGTTCTGAACTGCAGCTGTAAAGCTCAAGTTATTGTTCAATGTAGTCCAATGCATACCTAAATATGTTGGATTGATGTTTCTCAAGTTTAAGATCTGAATACATCTTATGAGACTATGTTAATTTGTATGTCAATTGATCTTAACCGCAGATATCTCAGGGACCATAATTGCTATTAGGAGAACATAAGCTCGAACTCAGGAGTGCAGAAGAAAGAAAATATGGAAACCATTTTTTCAGTTATTTATGTCAACTGGAGCCACCAAATTTTCCCATATGCTACCGAATTATACTTCTCTACCTGTGCTCTTCAATTCCATACTTTAGTTGTGTGAATTAAGTTATAGTAGCTTACAAAGTGACATTTTAGTGACAGTAGGAAGGATCTCTGTTTTATATGTGCGGTAGGTACTTCTGAGCCCAAGGCTTCAGCACATATAATTTTCTTGCAATGGATTTCTTATCTTACAATAAGTTTCTCATTTTACATTTTATATGTACTTAAGATTCTTGCATAATGATCTGATGTCAAATATGTTCATGAATCTCTCATAGTATTGAATTTTACTGATTTTCTTTTGTGTTGAAGTAAGTTCCTTGCAATAAGTTTCTCGTTGTATCAAATTTTCCTGATTTTTTATTGACTTTTATTAAACAATCTTTTGTGGTATATCCAGGAGTTCCGTTCCTTTGCCCAAACAGCAACACAGGGATTCACAACCCAGGGAAACAAGGGGGTTTCCACTTTCCACGTGCCTTCCAAGCTACTGTAGGCATTTTGAGCTACGGCAAAAAAGTTTCAATCCAAAGGCAAAAACCAACACCACTCTTACTACGCAGACAAGACAAGTCCAGGTGAATGAAAAATTAATCAGAAGCACACAACTGAAAGAGCTAACACTGAGAAGCTACAATCTAGCCTGCTGCAATCACACGGGAAGCACACACACCCCACACAACAATGGACACATACATCATAGTAAGATTCAGAGTGGACTCATGCTGGCACCATCTTCTTTTGTTCTTCAGTCAGAAGAAAGCAGCTTCAGCTGACCGTTAACTAGTGAATCGCTGGGATGACTCCTGTTGCCTGAGATGGCGGGTCAGGATGCCTGCATGAGAGAGAAGCGCCCAGATGTGGGTTATGAACTCTCCACCATTAGCGAGCCGCTGGACGTGCCCTCTTACATTGTCAGATGGTGCAACGTAGAGGATAATCTCTGCCCAGAACTCGGCTAGCACCTTCCAACGGATCTCCTCGTTATCTATGTGGTCCTCCAGCTCCTTCCCAAGCTTCAGTCCTCTGAAGAATATAGTGTCATTGTGATCCTCCTGGTCTGATGGTCTTGAGCGGTTGAGAGCCTCTGTCAGCATGTCTCTGTTTGCTATTGTACGCTTGCGAATATCCTCCTCCTGCCCTTGGTACAGAACCACTGTTGCTTCTTGCATCACCTTGTCAAATGTGAAGCTCGTATCTGTAGGGTTACCAGGGAGCAGTTCCGGGACAGAGGCCATGAGGTATGCAGAGTACCTGGATAAGGTGGTGGCAACCTCGCGGTAGTGCCTGAGTGTACCATGGCTAGAGATCTCCGCTGCAGGAGTTAGCCCAGTTTCACAGTAGTTGGTCGCGATGTGCCATATCAGCATGGTGTCTGTTAGGTCCCAGTCATCCCTTCTCAGTGTCTCCTTGAATGGGATGATGAACAGTTCATTCCGCCGCAACGATGCTTCTCCGTTTGTTAGATGACCAGTGGCGGCAATGGACTTGAGGGATGAAGCAATCTCACGCTTCACGGTATCAGGCAGCTTCACATCCTGCACAATGCTACGGCAGTACTGGCATGTCCAAATCTTCCTTGGAATTTCAGTGAGTAGCCTATAAATCTTGGCAACAATGAAGAAGAGAAGCACATCTACTTTGAGTAGCGCCCCTTGTGGCGGGGAAGGTTTATGCCTACGGCTGCCTTCAATTACTGAGTACTGGCCTATCTTGTCTTGCCAACACTTGAATAAACTTCGCTTTATAAGCATACATATCGGCTTACGGAGAAGGGAGCACATAGCTTGGCTTGTTCTTTTTCTCACATGGTAGCATGCCATTGATACCAAGGACCAGTCTGATGCCAAATACAGCATGGCTTGCAATACCTCCACAATGAGTAGTGCCCCCAGACTGGCAAATGTGATAATGGTATCAGCTTTTGTGGTCCCCACTGGTATGATCTTGCTCTGTGTCTTGAGACTTAAGAAGTTCTGGTGCACAAATACTCCAAGGATGGGGATTAGTATGGCCTTCATGATGAACTGAACGAAGAAGACAATCTCGTTCTCGAAGACACATGCATACTTGGTGAAGAAGAAATCGTGCATGAAGGCCAGCTCTACCTCAATGATCCTGAATGCTCTCTTGCCATCCTCTGACGCCAGGAGCCCATTGAGTACGAAGTCGCGCGTCTTCTGGAGACCGGCCTCATAGCAGCTGATCCCAAAGTACCGACGCTTGAGCAGGTGAAACAAGGCAAATGAGAGGCACACATCTTTCGACTGCGAGCCGCCGCTTGGATCGAAGGGCAGCATATCACTGCACTTCTCCCAGATCATGTCGACGGTGATGATATCCTCCTCAGATAGCTTAGTTCTGTAACCATGGCCTGTGGCACCGTAAGTGTTGAGGAAGTAGCCATACCACCGAACAAGGTACCTGCCGCCTTCCATCCTGATAGGGTCAGACTCAGACTCGGACCTGGTCCTGGACCCCTGCAGCAGCTGAGACTCAGACCGAGAGCCTCCCGAATCAACATGCAGGTCCCTCATGTAGTCGGCGACTACTTTGCTGGGATCAGAGGAGGTAGCCATCCAGCAGGCGACGACTCTGAACAGATTATTGTATATGATGACGGAGATAAGGATGAGGCAATACTGGTAAATAGGATCATTGAGGACAGAAATGCGGCTAGGACGGAGCAGCAGAAAGATGAGGTCAGAGTAGACGGACTGCTGACCCAGCTCAAAGAGTTGCTTCTTCCACTGCTTGGTCTCGTCAAGATCATAGGCAGTGACGGAGTTGGTGCACCCGGAAGCTAGGGACAAGGCGATGGCCCAGGCGGGGTACAGCTGGCTCTTCGCCGAAGACGACTGCACAGGCCGAATGTGTAGGTGACAAGGGGGAAGGTGAGTGTGTAAGCCAGCCACACAGATCCTTGGATCCACATGCTGCTTGACCGCCGCCTGCAGAACCCAAAGATGAGCTGCAAAACCAACAGGGTGGTTGCTGCTGCCACGAAGGCTTCGACTTCGAGTATTGTTCTCCTTGGGCTTGGACCCGGTGCCGGTGCCGGTGCCGGTGCCGGTGCTGGTGCCGCCGCCGCCGTGGCTAGTTGTGCCATGCTTGCTTCTCGCTGCTCTTCTCCGCTCAATCAGGCTACAGGCATTTGCTGGAATCAATGTCTAAATTTGGATCGGAGCACAGAAACAAAAGTCACTACAGATGGTCGGTGTATGTTTGTGGTCTGGAGTAGCTGGTTGGTCCTTCTTCCAGGATGTAAGCATATCATCCTTCCAAGTAAGGTATCCGACACCCAACCTCGTGGCTGCTGAATTTATCAAAAAGAACAAAAAAAAGACCTCGTGGTTGATGAAAGCACAAAGCATCTAATCAAAGTAGAAAAACTGAAGGACCGCTACCTGTGACTCTGTGAGAGGAGATATGTTCTACACTTTAGTAAAAGAAAATGTCGTCAAGCACTACTACTTTCTTTAATCCAGTTTACCTTGCCCTTTGTTACACCACATGCTCACATGCGTGGAAGGAAAAGATCCGGTTCAATGAAAAATAAACAATCGTGATGGTTAAGCACACACAAGTGGCCACATTTATACCGAGGTTTATATATATAAAACTGACACGAATAATTAGAATATCCGTGCCAACCTCACATCATTATGAAACCAACAGAGATATTAGCATGTCCCTGCAGTATGATGTCTTGCTTGAATGTCAGTATGAAAGAATTCAGGCTAGGATTTCTGCGATCCACAGCATTACTGTGCCACATTGTTAAAATTTGATCATGCATATAACTTTCCTAAATCAATGTAACCTACGGAGTATCCAGCAGCTTATATGGCAAAGCACACCCTTATTTATATGATTATATCCCTTTTTTTTGTAACGGAAATGCTTGCAGGCGGGCGTTCCATACACACGGTTGTGTCGTTATGGCTTTACTTTTTTTTTTCTCCTGTATAGTTTTGGTGGCCTCTTTCTTCTCTTTGAATTCTTGTGCCGTGAGTCACTTTCTGCTTTCTGGATTTTTGTGCCGTGAGCCACGGTAGATATTCAGCTCTTTTCTTAATCTCACTAGACTAAGATACATTACTTATTGTTAAGTGCTGGAACCTATTTTTACTGATCACGTACCAAGTAAGATGCTTGCACTCGTGCATATAAAAAGAAACATTGTGATGCCTACCACAAACTTGTTAAGACATTCCATTAGTAGAGTGGTAATGCTACACGAGCATAGCAAAGCATGGATTTGTGTTGTGCCCAGCACAAGTATATATTGATAATGTCCTGTACTCCAATAGGAAAATTAAAGGCATTTTAGATTTGTTCTGGGTCAAAAAAATTCTTAATGTGGCCATAAATATTTAACATTTTATACATATTAACCTCACAATTAAATCATTATGAGCAATACTTTCTAAATATATAGTTCATTTATGTAGGATAACATAATTTTAGTGATCTTTCTAGTCAAAGATACAAAACTTTAATATATAATATTAGGATTCGGGTGTCCGTTGGCCTGCCCCTATAAAAAACCTATCCATTCATTGTCCCTCATTTACTTACCACTGGTTGTCTTTCTTCCACTTCTCCATACTTTCTCCTATACTGCTCTAGCCCCAAAATCATGGAGGCTCTAGGGACGCAGTGCATCGCTGCATGTTTGCCGCCACCACACGCACGATTTCTAGTTTCTTGTGCAGTATCTCTCTGCACCAGTCTTCCCTCCCAGTGGAAGAGCTTGAACTTTCTCTAACTCTTCCTATATCTAAAAGATAGGTGTTATCCGGCGAACCTCTATCTAGTTGTGGCGATTCCTCATCACCAAGGAGTCATTAGAGGCATACGATGAGCACGGCAAGAGGAGGGGAAACAGGGGACAGTGACCACACGTGACGCAGAAAGGTCTACAAGAAGTGTGCAGATTCTATGGTATGCATATTGCAAATATATTTTAGAACTTGTTTTGACCACATTTTCTATGTTGCGGGAGCTTTTTTGCCTTGTACTATTTTCAAGAAATATACAATGTTGCAACAAGTTTATCGATTGCGTGTGAGTATTGTGTCAACGCTTGCACTATTGAATTAATTATTTTTATTTATTTTGGTAATTATTACCATTTGTTTTAATAAGTGTAGTTCTATTTTTCTTATTTGTTCATGTATGTTCATATATCTACAAAATACATTGTTTCTTCCCGTTGCAATATTTGATATTGTAATGCTTCAATTGGTGAATTTGAGTGTTTAAAATAGATGATTTCTCACGTTACAGTACAACAAAGTCGAATGTTGCAAAGAAGGGCTTTAACTTGGATGCTTTTCGCAATCGGGCCATTCACCCGTTTTTCATTAAGAGAAAAACAGTTAACAGTACAACCGCGCGTGCTCACGCAAGCGAGGAGCCTTCGTGACACAACGCGCACCTTGCCACCTAGCTACTGGATTCACTAAGAGAAATTACATAGGAAATGTGCTTTGCGACCAAATCGGCAAGACAAAAGCGAGCGACTATGTCTGCTGGTTCTTGCCCGGGAAAAGAACCTGCATGGCTTCCCGCGTCGACGCTGACAAGGGGAGGGCGAAGGCGGTTTGGAATTCCTCAAAGGAGGTTTTGTCAGGTAGCTCAGTCTCCACCTCCTCGAGCCCCAGACGTTTCATCATCACCTTCCACGCCTGAGCCTCCAGCTTCTGTTCCCTATGCCTGCTCTTGGCGGCAAGCCTAGCGCTCCTCTTGGGGATGAGCTCCGAGTCGTCCAGCTCCCCCGCCCGCGTTCTGGCCACCCGGGTTAGCCGTAGTCGTGGAGGCGACGACAAGACAGGCATCGTGAGCGGCTTCTTGAATGCAGCGATGAAGTCCTTGGTCGACGTCATAGCCGTCGCGTCAGGCGCTGTGCCAACAGCAGCCGGAATGGCAGGGCCGCCTCCGTCTGCCCCTTCCTGGATGGAGGGGAAGTCGACCTGGACCGGGGGTGGGGATCCCCCAGTCTGCTCCGGCTCCAAGAGTGAGGGCCTTGGTGAGGTTTGGCCCGAGCCGCACTCATCTGGGCCTGAAAGGCACAGGTCCACCGCCTGGGCCACCTCCGACACGGCCTGGCTCGTGAGACCAGCCTGAGGTGGTCCTTTGGCCAGGCATGCCTCCACCTCAACCAACATGGGATCGAAATCACCACGCTAAACCTCCAAGCAACGGTCCACTGCGAGCTGAAGCTCAGGGTGCACCGCTTGCCCACCTTCCTGCATAGCCATGCTAGGGTGGCCGTCCTGCTTACACTATATTCTATTATGGAGATTGTATCATCTTTCATGTTGTTATGACAAAATTAATGTGAGGACTTTAGTTTTATGGTAAGAGTTTTTTTTTGATGTCTCATTCTCCCCCCCCCCTCTCTCATGTTGGTGGCACCATGCAAAGGCAATGGCCGTGTGTGGTGGTGCTGCAACAACCATTGGTGTAGTGTTTTGCTTTGTGACGTAGGGAAGGACCCAAGGAGTGACTAGGCCATGTTGAAGTGGTTACGTTGACGATCCATCATCTGTACTCCCTCTGTCCAAAAAAATAAGACATTCTCACTTCTCAAAAAGTCAACTTTTTTTTTAAACTTTGACCAATTATATATAAAAGAATTATTTATAATATACAGTTAGTATCATTACATAGATCGTTGAATATACTTTCATAATAAACTTATTTTAAGATATAAATGTTGCACGTATTTTCTACAAATCTAGTCAAAGTTAAGAAAATTTAACCTCATATAACGTCTTCCTTTCTGGGATGGAGCAAGTATGCTATCGATCAAAATAAATATCTGGGAGCTAGCAATGTTGTGTATGCTATGCTTTTTACGGAGTCTTCAGTTGGGAACAAGATGGACCTTACATTTGAGCCCATATGTGTTTGTGTTATCATTTACATTTTTTCCTTTTCTCCTTTTCAATTACTTATGTTCCTTTCATATTTCACAATATTTTAATTTTTGTCTTCTACTTTTTTTTTCATGCTACGATGCTAGGAAGCTTGTTGCGGGCTCCTTCTTCTATGGCAGGAAAGGAGCATTGTTGATTTTGCCAGACCATCTCATTAGTCACAGTGTAGTTAATCTAGTCATGTCAGGATCTTGTTACGTGTACGATACATGTGAATGTAAAGTATGGCAAGAAAATGAGTTTTATGGGAACCAAGGTGTCGGTGTTTTTGATCACCGACGAGTAAATTTATATTTGCGCGTCTGACTCGGATGGTATGCTCGGAGAACACAAGAGTTTATACTGGTTCGGGCGGAACGTCCCTACGTCTAGTTTGCTGCTGCTTGTGTTACTGACACTTGGTTTGCAGTAGGGGTTACAAACAGACGAGAGAGGGAAAGGATCCCAAGTCTCTGGTGAAAGGAGTGAACGGGTGCTGAGAGCTCGATCGCTGCTCAGCCGTGTGCTCGTATCGTGCTCTTGTGATTTTATCTCATGGTTCGGTCTCGTGCGGATCTGGATCCCCCTTCATGGGGCGCCCTGCTTCCCCTTTTATAAGCGAAGGGAAAGTGCGGGTTACAGCGGAGGAAAAGGAGAAGAACGAGAGAGAAGAAGGCTTCCAAGATCGTCGGGTCATTCTCCTTCATGGGGTCCCGCCGATCCTATAGATGTCAACAGGGATGGCTCCACGTCGTGGCCCTGTTCGTCACTAGCGCCATGCGCAGGCGTCATCTACCGGTCATGGCGTTTTATTCTGTCCCAGCGGACGTCGTGGTGAACTGACGCGCCTGTCAGCATTCGTACAAGGGTTAGGCAGAACAGCACCGGCACACCCGATGCTGTTCTTGATGTGAATCCTCAGGTGGCCACGGATTACATTGACTCGTGCTAGTCTCTTCCCTGGTGTCAGAGTTTTGACCTAGGCCCATACGCTTGGACCTAGGGTGGTTGGCGGCGCTATGGGTCCCCCTCGGGCGAGACGGAGCCCGCGGCCTTGGGGTCGGGTGAGACGGAGTATGAACCCAAGGGGTCGGGCGAGACGGAGCATGAACCCAAGGGCTCGGGCGAGACGGAGCCCACGGCCTTAGGGTCGGGCGAGACGGGCACGAACCCAAGGGGTCGGGCGAGACGGAACACAAACCCAAGGGGTCAGGCGAGACCTTTTAATACGTCTTGCTCCATTCGAGGAAGTCAGCGTGGACGCTAACTTTCTTGCTTTGGGTATCCCTACTATCGATACTCGACAGTATCCGCCGAGCCTATGGAGGAGTAGAATACTCCTTTGGAGGCTTTTCCGGACGGGAGGACTCTGAGGGCGTTGGCCTTCTTTTTGTAGCCCATGACGTGTCCTAGTGGGGCGGTGGTTCCCTTTTGTCGCGATCGGTCTTCTTGGGGGCACATAACCATAGGACTTGGGAGTTCGAAAAGATTTTTCTTGATTCCGGTTCCCTTGGATCCGATTGGTCCGCCGTCGTACTGCGACCGAGCATTAGGTCTCCTTGCGAGTCCAACTTTCCTCGAGCCCCCGCGCGTAGCAGGGGTCCGGTCGAGGGTCGACTTGTTTTTGTGATGGACGAAATATGGTGCTCAGCGAGCTGTTTAACGGGCTAGTCCGAGTGGGTCCCCAACTTCCCATTCATGGGGGTCCAGCATGGGTCAGTTGGTGACTGACTCCAGACTCTTGGTGGTCAGTCGATATAGTTCTTGGGTTCGTTTGGCCAGTCCCAAGGGCTCGTTGCCTTTCTTTGAGGAAAAACCGTGGACTGGGAACCAACCAAGACTCAAACGTGGGCCAGGATGCCCGCAGCGCTCGTGCGCCCGGGTACTGGCTGCTAGTGGGCCCATCCCTTTCCACCCCTCTCTCTAAGGGTGCCCCGAAGCAGCTATGAACCCGTCAATGGGAGGCCAGCCTTCGAATTCCTGGTCCTGAATGGGTCGTAGGAGCATTTTCAGCTCTGGATCCCTTCTTACCTACGGCGGTTATTGGTCCATTGAATGGGCGAACCGTTATCTGGCGCATCCTTCGAGGGCGTGGCTAGAGATAGCGTGCGCGCGATCTTCGGAGGGAGGTGACATGACATGGTGCAGCGGGCATGTGAATCTAGGCGGACAGTTCGCCTTCTCATCTCGCTCCGCCATATAAATAGCGGCTCCCCCTTCACGTTCCTGCACACCAAAACTATAGCCTTACCTTCTCTGTTTCTCCACCGCCGCCGTTCGGATTTGTCGTGCTTGCTAATCCACCGCCGGAGCCCTAGATCCGTAGCTTCTGCTCCTCTGCCGCCGCCTTTGCTTCTCCGTAGCCACCACCATCCTCCATGGATTTGTGGTATCACTCTGATGTTACCTATGTGCGCCTGGAGGGCCTCGTCAAGCATGGTCTTCTCTGTGGGAGGACCGACGCAGCGGAGTGGCTTGTGCCCAGCTGCGAGGATGCGCTAGCGCCGCCCGATGGCTACGTCATCTCCTTCACGCTCTTCCATGAGCGTGGACTCGAGGTTCCTCCTCACCCATTCTTCTGAGGTCTGCTGCACCACTATCAGATTGAGTTGCAACAATTGAACCCCAACGGGATCCAGCACATCGCGGCCTTCATCGTGATGTGCGAGGGGTACCTGGGGGTCTGAAAGGTCCTAATATGGCTAGAGGGGGGGGTGAATAGCCTATTTAGAATTCTACAAGTCAACTAGAGCAATTTGATTAGTATGACAAATAGCGTAATGCAAACTTGCTCTAGCTCTACAAAGGTTGCAAGCCACCTATCCAACAATTCTAGTTGCAATGATTACTTAGGCACCCAAACTTGCTATGTGACTACTCACTAAGAGCTCTCAAACTTGCTACTCTAAAGAGCTCAACTTGATGAATATAAATAATAAAGCAAGCTCTCAATTCTAATTACACTAAAGAGCTTGTATCAACTAGTTTGCAAGAATGTAAATGAATGAGTAGGGTGATTATACCGCTGTGTAGGGAATGAACCAATCACAAGATGAAGATTAAGCCAATCACCGGGAGAATGCAAATGACAAGAGACAACCGATTTTTCTCCCGAGGTTCACGTGCTTGCCAACACGCTAGTCTCCATTGTGTCGACCAACACTTGGTGGTTCAGCGGCTAAGAGGTGTTTCACAAACCTCGTCCACACGATAGGACACCGCAAGAACCGACCCACAAGTGAGGTAACTCAATGACACGAGCAATTTACTAGAGTTACCTTTCGACTATTTGGGAAGGTACAACTCCCCTCACAATCACCGGAGGCGCCACGAACAATCACCAACTCGTGCCGATCCTTCACCGCTGCTCCAACCGTCTCAGGTGGTGGCAACCACCAAGAGAAACAAGTTTAAATCAGAACAAGAACACGAATACCAAGTGCCTCTAGATGTAATCACTCAAGCAATGCACTTGGATTCTCTCCCAATCTCACAATGATGAGGGATCAATGATGGAGATGAGTGGGAGAGCTTTGGCTAAGCTCACAAGGTTGCTATGTCAATGAAAATGTGCAAGAATTAGCCCGTGAGCCGGCCATGGGGCTATAAATAGAGCCCCAATCAAATAGAGCCGTTATACCCCTTCACTGGGCAAAACACGCTCTGACCGGACGCTCCGGTCAAACTGACCGGACGCTGGCCCTCAGCGTCCGGTCGCCCGATGGACGCCACGTCACCAGCTTCAAACGCTGTTCGCCGATTTCAACGGCTCTGAAGTTGACCGGACGTTTCCGAAAAACCGACCGGACGTTGAAGCCCCCCCAGTCGTCGGGTCGTTTCGAGAAGCTCCTCGTCGTATTTCTTCGACCGGACGCGTCCGTCCACTTTTGACCGGACATGACCGGCGTCCGGTGCTCAACCCTAGCCCATGTGCCGTCTAACAAGACGACCGGACGCAGACTTTTCAGCTGCTCGGTCATTGAGTGACTCAAAGCGTCCGGTCGATGAGACCGATGCCAGCATCATTTCGACCAACTCCATTTCAACTCTAACTTCTTCACCCTTGCTCAAATGTGCCAACCACCAAGAATTTGCATTCGGTGCAATAGAAAATAGGCATTCCATTTTCCCGAAAGCGCCGAATCCCGCCGAGCTAGCTCGGTGGGAGGGAGAGAGGGACCCAAACCCATGTCAACACTGCAAACACCACCTCCTTTGTAAATGTGCCAACACCACCAAGTGTATCACCTTGTGCACAAGTGTTAGCATATTTTCACAAACATTTTTAAAGGTGTTAGCACTCCACTAGATCCTAAATGCATATGCAATGAGTTAGAGCATCTAGTGGCACTTTTGATAACCGCATCTCGATACTGAAGTTTCACCCTCTTAATAGTACGGCTATCAATCCTAAATGTGATCACACTCTCTAAGTGTCTTGATCACCAAAACAAAATAGCTCCTATGGTTTATACCTTTGCCTTGAGCTTTTTGTTTTTCTCTTTCTTCTTTCCAAGTCCAAGCACTTGATCATCATCATGGTATCATCATCATCATGCTATGATCTTCATTTGCTTCATCACTTGGAGTGTGCTACCTATCTCATGATCACTTGATAAACTAGGTTAGCACTTAGGGTTTCATCAATTCACCAAAACCAAACTAGAGCTTTCAGGGTCGAGCCTCACTTCGAGCTCTGGAGATATTTCTTCTTCATCTTCTTAATCAAGAAGAAGGAGAGAGGCTGGGAGACCTCGGTGCCAATGGGATGCGCGGACATCCACCTCTAGGGGCAGCGGGTGGCCGAGTACATGCCCTGCCAGCTCTCTAGATCCAACAAGGGGTAGCACTCGCATTGGTTCTACTTAAAGGACGACCCTACCACACCCTTGCCTGTCTTCTCCAGGCATCTAATCGAAGAGGTTCCACCGTCATGGCCGTGGGGGCCACCCGTCAAGGAGAAGAAGAGGATGCGCGACCTCCTCGAGGCCATTGCGTTCTTGATGACCCATGGCCTCTACAGGACCAGCGTCATCGGGGGTATCATGCGAGGAGGGTGGCGCCTCTGATGGCGCACATCCTCCCGCTGTACGGGATGACGCTCGGTGCATAGCTCGTCGGGACGACGCTCGCCCAGGGGCAGCTCCACGACAGCGAGGTCGCGTAGCGCGTCAAGGAGGCCATGGGGGAGGCCAACGCCGTGTTCCTGATCCTAGGGCATCCCATGATGTGGCCAAACACGG
Source organism: Miscanthus lutarioriparius (assembly GCA_904845875.1). Classification (NCBI taxonomy): domain Eukaryota; kingdom Viridiplantae; phylum Streptophyta; class Magnoliopsida; order Poales; family Poaceae; genus Miscanthus; species Miscanthus lutarioriparius. Next base: position 65,980,861 of record CAJGYO010000016.1, read on the forward strand.
GCTTCATCGAGCTACTGGCGGGGTTAGTCTTCTAGGACTCTATCACGCCACTGCCAGAGCACGCGGCTACAAGGGCGTCAAACCGTGCTGTGGATGAACGGCGGAAGAAGAAGGACGACAAGGAGAAGAAACGGTTGTCGAAGCAGCGAGCGAAGCTGCAGCGAGGGAAGCGGCATTAAGGCTCGTCGGAGGAAGAGGAGGAAGAAGAGGAGGAGGAGGAAGATGATGGCTCCATGTCGCCCATCCCATGGAATGATCTGGCCACCGGGGATGAGGTCCCACCTTCGCCATAGTCGGGGCCCTTCTCGTGGCATGTTGAGAGGTAGGAGGAGAAGGACGCACCCCCAGAGTTGATGGAATCGAGCTGCCCCACCACGACGGTGGCCTCAGATCCGGTGGAGCTACGCCGCCTTGCCTCGCCCAGGCCTTCGACGGCGGCCCCAGAGTCGACAGAAATAGGTCGCCCTGCTCCGTCCGAGCCCTCGGTGGCGCCTCCGGAGTCAGCGGAGGGAGGCCGTTTTGATTTGTCCAAGCCCTCCGAGCTGAGGGAGGGCTTGAAGCGGCAACGTGCTGACGAGGAGCAGTCGGGGTCAGGCAAGCCATCCCCAAAACATTCGCGTATGATGGCATCAAGGTGAGTCAAGAGTTTTTGTCATCCTTTCAGCCTAACAAATTTTTGCCACAAACTGACCGCCATGTCTCTTGTAGCGTCGGAGGATGTGGGACTCTCCTGTGACTTGCTCTGAAGAAGATCCTCCTCCAGCAAATGTGCTAGGGGCTGGCTGTAGCCGCGCTGGTGGAGGGTACGAGTGGTGTTGGGGCGGCCATGACATCGACCGAGGAGGCACAGCCGATGGCTATGTCCATGGGAGAGTAGGCGAAGGAGGGCGCGGTGCAGCCAGTCGTGTGCTTGACATCGCAGGCGGAGGAGGCACGGCCGGAGCCGCCGTCAGTATAGGTGGCCGTGTCTGTAGTGGGGCGGACAGAAGGGGGCGCACTCGAGGCATCCTTTGTGGATGTTGCGACAGGGCAGACCTCCATGTCTATGTCACCCACCCCCTCTATCGCTAGAGGAGCCACTCTAGAGGAGCTGCCACCACCAGAGAGGTCGGCGCCGCTTGAGGTCGGCACGGGGACGTCCCGATCTCTAGTCCGGGTGGCTGACCTTGATGAAGCGACAGAGGAGAGGGAATGAGGGACCGTCCACATGGAGGTTGGGCACGTAGTTCGTGCCCTAACCACCATGCTGGGCTCGATGCACGACATTGTCGCCCCGGTTGGCCAAGTATGGTATGACTGTGCTTCTAACCCCCATGTTCTCTTTCCACGCCTCTAAGTCTTGTCTTCTTCGCAGGTCCTTATGGCCCATAGCCAGGAGAAGTCCTAGCTCCTTGCTGAGGAGACACGGCGGAGTGAGGGGCTGGCCACATAGCTCGCTACTGCCTATCAGGAGGTGGCTAAGCTTGCCCCTGCCACCCGGAAGGTGGCCAACCTCTGAGTCAGGGAGAAGGATGCTCGCGAGGAGAAGCTCATGGCCCTAATCGAGAGGGCGCGCACGGATACTGGGGAGGACAAACAGCTAATGAAGGAGTGGAATGATTTGCTATGGGCCATAGAAGAGCTCCGCACGGGGACCTCGAGAAGGAGCTCTAGAGGGAGAGGGACCTGAAGGTTGCAGCCGAGGGCGTGTCCATCAGGCTCACCGTGGAGGTCGGGCAGCGCCAAGAGGAGGTCCAACGCCTAGAGGCCGAGGTGACCTGGCTTTAGGCGGACATGGATGGTAAGTCCCCGGTTTCCCTTGTTGTCTTTCTCCTTGGAATCCATGGCGGGCCTTTTGACATGGTCGGTATGTGACTTGGGTAGGTCTCGATGACAAGCTCGGGTTAGAGGCGGTGAAGAGCCGCGGCCTGGAGAAGGAGCTCAGTGAGGTGAAGGACACCCTCTAGAAGGAGAGCGATGAACATGACAACCTGCGTGTCGCCGTCCAGCTAGTCTGCGATGAGCTCGAGCTGGCCCCAGATCAGGAGACAAGCTCCCTCGCGGTTTGCACCACCTGGATTATGGACCGGGCACGTGATATGGCGAGGGGCGTGCTTCACTTTGGCGTTCACCGATCATTCGCGATCACCCGTTCTCATGACGAGAACATCGATCTGGCGATGATAAGCCAAGGCTTCACGCCCATCTATACTGACATCAAGCTAGACGTCATTGAGGAGGAGGTGGCCCCCTAGCGCATGACCTTTCTGCCAAGATAGAGGATGAAATCATCCCTTTGAGGGGTTAGTTTAGTTAGATAGGTTGGGCGGCGCCTTTGTAATAAGCGGACAAGTTCCATCCCTTTTGTTTCGTTTGAACAAGTCTGTTATTTTATTTTGGTTTGAACGAATTTGTTCTTTCTCCCTTTTTTATGTGTAAAAAAGGGGTTAATGCGCTCCGACCCTTCCTTTTGTTAAGACTATAGAGCTCGAGGTATGGGCGAGAAAACTCTGGTCATGCTGGTAAGCAAGAGTGCCATAGACGCTAGGGCGTAGGTTTGTTACAATCCGACCAATTTTACTCGGCGTTCGTTTCCGCAAACCTTTCCTCTAGGTTTTTAACGCAAGAAAGGGTCGGCCACAACGACTATTTTAGAAAGAGTATATATGTACCCTTTTCAGGCCCCGAGTGAGACCCGACCCCTTGTCGTTGCCAGGGTCGGGTTTCACTAAAGATCGAGGAGACGATAGCGAAACTGGTGGGAGAAAGCGTTTTTTTTGTTTTAGAAACGTTATTCTTAGTTTTCGTACGTATCGCCTCCCTAGGATCTGAGCCATCGTTCTGTGACCACGTATTCGGTCTCATTGTGAGTCCAACTTCCCTCAAGCCTCCACACGTTGCAAGGGTCCGGTCGAGGGGTCAACTCGTCTTTGTGATCGTCACCCCATCCACAGTTTCCGCAACTAGAGGGGTTGAGCTAACGTCACTTGCCTCGATGGCTCGAATGTCATGCTCGGTGAGCTTGCTAATGGGCATGTCCGAGTGGAATGTAGGTCCGTCGTTCGTAATGGGGTCGGCATAGCCCTCATGTGGCATTCCACTACTCCTTAACCCACCTCTCGATAGATGTCTGAGTCATTCTGGAGACTGACTCAGGTGGCCCGCTGGCCTCCCCTCGATGGAGATTCTATGGGCATGGCTTGAGGTTAGGATCAAACAAGAAGGTTGAGACGACCCTATCCGCTTCTAAGTGGGTAGGGCAAAGGCCGCTGGCGCTCATCTGCATTTTCTCCCCTGGCTCTGTTCGACGCGAGGTGGCCTTGAGCCCTTCGCGGGCCGGCCTTTGAACCCCGGTCGGTCGCCGCTAATGTTGAATGAGACGACTACCACTTCATGACATGACGTGAAGTGTTGTGATGCAGTAATTGCATATGCGATGCTTGGATGTAAGAGAATGGATGAATGAATGATCATGCACTGGAAAGGTACTGTGGGGGTTAGTAAAGTTACCTCGATGGCTCGAGTGATGGGTTTGGGGAGCTCTTATCGGATATGTCCGAGTGGAATCCAGGACCGTCGTTCGTGATAGAGTCGACATAACCCGCATGGGGCATCCTACTGCTCCTTACTCATCTCTCGATAGCGGCCCGAGTGTAACACCCCTAGTGTTACGAGCTTATTTAGCACCAAGATTTAGACCTAACAGGATTTACCGAAACAAGTTTCTTGGATTTTAAAATTTAACTTAGGTTTAAAAGTATCACTCGTGGCGAGTTATATGGAACTAACTAGTTGAGTAGTTCTTGGATGTAGTTCAAAACTATAAGTTATAATTTTCTAAGTCAGAAACGATAGACAATGACGTGTTAGTATTTAAATTCTAGCTAAATTTCTTGAACGCTAACTTTATATTCTTGCATCGCTAGTTGCATCATGGTGAGTACTTTGGTGTGGAGTGGTTCGTAGAATGGTCTGACGTAGTGGGGTTATCCTAAGAATTGCCCGGAACTCGTTAGAACACGCGAAGAACCACGTTCGGTGTTCTGTTCGTGAATCGGCGCGCTGCGCGACGAACTCATCTTGGCCTTCTCGTATCTTTTTCCCTAGTCGCTCTTAGGTCACGCCGAGTGCTTCCCTAACTAGTTGGTGGTGTAGACATGAGATTAGTGAGGTTGGTCGAACCCTAACCACACTGGTTGGCAGCCTTGGCATCGCTTTAAAAAGCGTGCACGACACTAGTTTTGGCCGTTCGGCCTTTGGCCGCAATCACCACGCATCTCAGCGCGTTCTGCCGTGTCTGGCCACGCCATGGCCTGGCTGCTTTCCCACCGCCTCTATCCCTCCATTAGCAGCCTAGGACGCCGCCGTGCTCGCGCCACCATGGCGGATGGCCCGGCAGCGCGGACAGGGCGTCGGGACTGTTATTTAGCTCCAAGTCGCCGTCTTGGGGCTTGTCTTGGCCCCGCGGTGCGCGTCAACCTGTTCGGGTAGCCGGTGCTCCGCTCTGCTGACCGGTGTGGGTGCGCTGTGCCGGCCGGAGGCACGCCGCCATGCGCTGAGCGTCGAGGGCCGACCTAGTGAGAAGGTAAGGTTTGAGAGGGTGCGCAATGAAAAATGGGTCTCTTGTATAATAGTGCGCGGAGTCGTCGCGTAATAACCACGTAGTATGGGGACTTTTTTGCAAAAATCGCCGGTGCTCACGCGGGCTCACATCACGGGCCGCTCGTTGGTCTGGCCTGCTACGTGCGTGTTCGTTCCGCGTGGGCCGTGGGAGCCGCTGGGCCGCCCTATTGCCGCCGCGCTGGACCGGATTTCTGCCGGGCTGGTGCCGCCTGCATTGGGCCGCCGCGTCTCGCTGCGTGTGCCCTCGGTCCAGGCCGGTTTGCCTGTCATGGGCCACGACTGAGGCCGTGCATCCGCTGGGCTGTTTTGATGACTGACGGCCTTCTTTAGTTTCTAGAGTATTTGTTAATTTAGTTCGTAAATAAACTTGTGAAATCAATATAAAATTGTGTAGGTGTCCAAAAATAGTGAAACCAGTTTTGTTGAGTCTCTAAAATCATGATCTACCTGTTAGTATATTTTGTTCACATAATTTGATAATATTCTTGGGAGCTATATAATTAATTTAAGGTACTTAATATTGTGAAAAGATAAACTTGTAGGAATTGTGTGTGATAAATTGGTAATAGTGTTGAATCTAAAATTTTTACAGTAAGCTCCTAGCAATATTAGGTACTCCCTGTAATTTTTGTAGCTCCAAAATAATTGGTTTGCCAGATAGATAATAATGCCCTATTTCGAATAATGATTAAATCGATAGAAAAAAATAAAGAAACAACTTGGGTGTATATAACTAAAATAATTGTTGGGAAGTAACGCCTGATTCGACAACATGGATACGTAGACTAGCGCGTTAGAACTATCTCATTAGCTTGTGAGTATCGTTGATTATTTACATCTATGCATTTGCATCAATGCATATCATATAGGTAAGATGACAGATCAACAGATTAATTGAAGGATGATTGGGAATTCAAAGATGGTGTGATGGTATTCTCCCCAAGAGATGATGCGATGGGCTTTCTATTCAGATGGTGGATGATCTGAAGATGCAGATACTAACTTTTAATATATATATCTTACCCAGGCAAGCCCCGGTGCATAACCCCTACTTTTCTGCAGTTTAAATTATATTTGTGCATTAAGTTTTAAGGAGTTGAATGAAACCCACTTACATATATATATCTCTATCCAATGTGTCTTACTAGTATGACAGTATCGTGTAGATTGCTATGCTATAGGACTCCGGTAGAAGTCGAGTGATGGCTGTCACTCGCGAGAGATAGAAAATATATTATTGGATTATTATCACTTGGAATATATAAAAAATGGTGGAAAGGAAAATGGTGACCGGGCAATGATATGGTTTGGGTATTGGTGGGTGTAAGAGGTTGTGTCGCCGTGGACGCAGGGCATGGCTTGGTTACACTGCTTTTCCTGTCTGTGTCGGTTAAGGACTGGCCGTTGCATAAGACGCTAGGCAAGTCACAGATTTATTATCCCGAGCACATACTTGTGTATGGGCGCTTGGAAGACTTGTTGCTCTCTTGTCGTGGATCCGGCTCTTTCCGGACCTACTGTCAGGGTTTTGTTTTTGGTGGAGGAGGTCCTTGCACCGCACTAAGTCCGGGATTCAGGAGCGGGGGCTTGGAGTCCTAGTTTGGACGGGGACCTGGACACCCAGGATAGGAGAGTGATGGGTTGGTCCTGCTTGTGCCCAGGGTACAAGCGGGGCGTGTGTTTTCAGGGTACCCAACTGGGGACATTGGTTCGTGAATCGCCGTCAAGTCGGTACGACTTGTCTTAACTCTAGCACCGTAGTAAGAACTAGAAGATAAAATATGGAAAGAAAAGGAAATCTGATTGCTTACCATATGCTTGAAAGTAGCACAGGTGCTTACATAGGATGGTTAGTTAATGAACCAATGCGGCTATTAATAAAAATCGAATATAAGGACGCACGCTTAGTAAGGCTTCCTGCAAATGCAATAAATCCACCAGCCAGATAGCCTTGCATATCCTTGGAGTATTTTCTTTCCTCTTGTCGGGTAAGTCTTGCCGAGTACAATAGAGTACTCAGGGTTTTATTCCTCCTGTTGCAGGTGACAGGTGGATGTTAGAGCTGACCCTTGTGTGTGGATACCTCCTGGTGGGCTCAGAGAGGATTTCCTTTACGCTGCGATCATAGTTATTATTTATAACTCTCACCAAATGCTTTTATAAATAAAAGTTTCATAATTTGTTGTCGTAGTTTATATATCAATACTTCATCATGTCATGACTAGATATTTATTTCCGCTGTAATTCAGATCACATGTTTATATTCCGCTGTTCAATCAAATTGTTCATAACTCTGATAATATGATTACATTCCGCTGTTATACAATAACTATTATACTCTGATGCTGTATTAAAAGAAATGGTCAAGAATGATGTAAGTTTTATTCTCTAATTTGTGATCTTGATGGCAAAAATGTAGATTTTTGGGTTCTCCCCGGGGGTGTGCCCGATGGAACCAAGTGATTTGGTGTCCTCCTTCGAGTGCTTAGTGTCTAATGGAAGACAAGCACTCCTGGGGGGCATTAGATTAGGCGGTTCTGCCATAGGTGGTATCAGAGCGCAAATGAGGAAATAAGGCTTCGAAAACCTTTCCTAAAATAAAATTTGACAATAAATTCTTTTCAAAAAGTTAGGGCATCTTTATGCGAAGTTATATAAGTAGCCCTATTACTATGGTTATGTATCCAGGATAGATGGCACTCTGCTGACTTAGATATGCTTAATCAAGTTTTCTGCAGGTACACTGAATCGAGCATGGTCCGATAGTATCGACTAGCTACAGGGAAAGAACGATGTGCCAAAAATCTGAGAACGGTTGCCCTATATGTTGGCAACAGTGGAAGGATGTATAGGATGTGCATCCATGCATATCCTGCTTGTGCATTGTTGTACTCGTATTACTTACAGATACGCCATCCATAGGTGCCACGCGTGTCGTATTGTGCATGATTGGCTCATTTCTGTTTCAGAGTTAGGTCTGCATTGTGGCTTCGTGCTCCGCGTTCGCCCATGGTTCACGCCGTTCATGACCCACATCTCCCCGTACCCCTTTTCTGTGCTCTTATTAGACCCTTGCCCTGAAGTCGTACTAGTCAGTAATGGCATCGCACGTCGCTCGCCTCGAGCGCACGGAATTTGGTCGATTCGTCGTAGTGATCCTGCGCGGGAACCCTAGTGGACCATGTCCGGACCACTGACGCTTTGCCTTTATAAGTAGAGCCTGGCTTAGCCATTGGTACCACCACTCGGCGCACTTTAGCTCGCTTAGCTTTTCCTTTTAGCAAGCTTTTCGCTCAGCCTTCCTCACCACCACCGCTAGAAATGGCAGGAGCCTGGGTTAGTAGTTACTACCTTAACGTTGAGGGTTTTCCCAGAATCCAGCATGCCACCCTGCAAAAGCTTGGAGTCAAAGATCATCCTGAGTATGAGGGCCGTGAGTATGAGGAGCATGGCACCGAGCGGTGTGAGGTTACCGTCTACATCGGGAAGAGTGAAGAGTTCCCCGACCTCACTGAAGCCTGGAGTGTGACTGCAACCGGGTTTCGCTTCGTCGACACCTACCAGGTTGTGGCCCGTAAAGCCTTGCGGTACCTATGCCAGATCTATGAGGAGCCCATTGCCCGTACCCCCATGCGATTCTTTCCACCTTTGGACAGGAATCGGCGAGCATGGAGGGCTCGCATGGAGGCCTAGCAAGGGCGGGATGCGCAAGAAGATAGTCCAACCGTGGTGCACTTGACCACATACCTACTTGCTCTGGATGAGCAGTATGATCGGCAAGCCTTGGAACTGAGGATCTACCTCCGGTGAGCCGAGGAAGCCGAGATCTTCACCCGAATGCTCTAGGTGCAGCTCGCCGAAGCGCATGCTAGTACGACAGCTGTTGAGAGCCGAGAGACTGTCATGTCGGAAGCCTTGAAGGAGGCTGAAGATCGGCACATCCATTAGCTGCGTGAGGCCTATCTTGTCACCAGGACCAAGCGGAGGACGCTGGCTGCTGATAGGTAGGATGCCCCAATCTTGGAGGGGATCCCTATCCACCCGCCTAAAAGAAGGAGAACCGGTGATGCAGAACCGCCAGCACCTGCACCTTCAAAAGTGTTAGAAGCAGAACCCTTGGTTCCTCTCACTCAACCATTGCCCTAAGAAGATGCAAATCCATAGCCAGGGCGATAGAAGAATCCGCCGCGCCCGAGAATGATGATGCGTGGCTAGAGTAGCTTAGTTGCCTTGGAATGCTGTACCCGTAGTAGTAGTGTTTTTCATCGCTGTCCTCCGGTATTGTACTCTTGCCATCGTTGTCCTCCGTAGTAGTTGAGGTCGTCTGACCATAGGTGAATGCTGTGTCATGAATGGGAGCCTGAATGCCTATACGTTGTACCCGTATAAGACCGTTGGAACATGCATTTTATTTATTTCGCTGTGTTTATTGCGTTCATCTACCTTAAGTTCGTTAGATGTGCTTAAGAGTTTTCATGGGCGATATTAAGCGGGTTACAAGAGAAGTTGACATTCAGATGCCAGCAGATCAGTCTTGATTGGATAATATTGGACACTGTATCGACTAATTCTGGATATCCTAGTAGAACACTTGAACCTCTTTAAAACAAATCCGTCGTTGGATTTGAGTTCCTTGTCCCTTGTTGTGAAGGGAACCCTTGTTGTTGAATCTTCCTTTGCAATACTCCCCTTATTATGTGGTCCATGACCCCACTGCCTTCAGGGCATGCAAGTTGGTAACAGTTGCGTAGTTAATAGCTTATGGTGCCACGACGAAACCGAGGGCTCTCTGTGGAACAGCTGCCACATGTGATGCTGCTCGGCACGCGCTGTTATCGAGGTTGTTAACCAAATACCTTTACCAAGTTACACCGCCATACCACTTTTGCTACAAATAATTCTCCTTGGAAATATTCAGGTGTTCAAACGGGAAATCCACAACAGGTTGATGACATAGTGTTCTCTCAAAGTAAACACGAGGAGGTGGTTTTGGAGGAAGAAAGTATGACATGGTCTCAGTCTACATGAAAGATGGATGTGGTCGAGTAAAGGAAAGAAAAAGAAGAGTGGTAAGGAAGGTTAGCCTCGGGTAGTCGGGAGTGATTGTGAAAGTCTGAGTGGATTTCCCTGTAGTTAGTTGACTACGCTACACATGCTGGGTTATTTCACTGCGTGCCCTACGAACGCCATCTGTGTCGGGTCCATTATCGCACCGTTCTTGCATAGCCGCGGCATCGTGCCGCACTCGCCGTGTTTGTGCACTATCGCTTTTGCTTTTCTCTGACATCCGGTCGGCTCTCTACCCCGCACCTTTGTCCCCCGTACCAGACCCCCCTTCCCCTCCCTTCTTTTGTCTTTTGGGGACACGGCTGCCCACACACTTGCCTCATCGAGCGGACCCCCTCTACTCTCCTTTATTTTTCCTTCTGCTGCTCGCACAGGAAGCGCACTATGTCTGACCTTATCTCCATAGCATGACCCATCTGTGTACCCTATCCATGTCGCCTCCACTTCCAGGGTGTTGCGCCCCACCTCCGTTCACCACTATAAAATGCTCTTGGTCCTTGCTCTTCTTCTTCAACCCCATTCCTCTCGCATTCGGAGTAGAGCTACGAGATCCAGTCGTCATCCGAGGAACTAGGTTTGTCAGTCTGAGGTGATGGTGTAATCTGAGAAGAAGAAAGGATCCGGTTCATCGAAGAAGTTCAAGTTCCCTTGGGTAGTTGGTCTTAGGGTTCATGATGTTTGAGTTTTGGGAGTCCTGTTTCTGGATCTGTTGGTGCTATGCCATGTTTTGGATAATCATTATCTTGTTGTTTCTCCATTTTCCTCATCTATCTCGACTTTTGGATTAAGTCTTGGTTGTACCAGGTTGCTCTTAACCATGTATCCCTAGATCCCCGTGTGGTTTAGTATTCGAAGTCGCGTAATCTTTCGTGTAATCCCTAATCTACGAAATGTAATCGCGTTTCCCCACTTCTGGTTCTTTCTTCGAATCTCAGGACGAGATTCTTTTTATGGGGGGTTGGTTGTAACACCCCTATTGTTACGAGCTTATTTAGCACCAAGATTTAGACCTAACAGGATTTACCGAAACGAGTTTCTTGGATTTTAAAATTTAACTTAGGTTTAAAAGTATCACTTGTGGCGAGTTATATGGAACTAACTAGTTGAATAGTTCTTGGATGTAGTTCAAAACTATAAGTTATAATTTTCTAAGTCAGAAACGATATACAATGATGTGTTAGTATTTAAATTCTAGCTAAATTTCTTGAACGCTAACTTTATGTTCTTGCATCGCTAGTTGCATCATGGTGAGTACTTTGGCATGGAGTGGTTCGTAGAATGGTCTGACATAGTGGGGTTATCCCAAGAATTGCTCGAAACTCGTTAGAACACGCGAAGAACCACGTTTGGTGTTCTGTTCGTGAACCGGCGCGCTACGCGATGAACTCATCTTGGCCTTCTCGTATCTTTTTCCCTAGTCGCTCTTAGGTCACGCCGAGTGCTTCCCTAACTAGCTGGTGGCATAGACATGAGATTAGTGAGGTTGGTCGAACCCTAACCACACTGGTTGGCAGCCTTGGCATCGCTTCAAAAAGCATGCACGACACTGGTTTTGGCCGTTCGGCCTTTGGCCGCGGTCACCACGCGTCTCAGCGCGTTCTGCCGTGTCTGGCCGCGCCGTGGCCTGGCTACCAGCTAGGCGCCTGGCCGAGCCTATCCACCGTCACCGTGCTGTCGTCACCGATCGACTGGTCACCCTCCTGCCGTGCCTTGCTCCGCTGGCCGGCCTTGTGGCCATCGGCTGCATGCCGGGCCCAGCAGTGTCGCAGCCGCTCCCTACTGTGCGCGAGCGGTAGCCGACCATGGTGCCGCTCACTCACATCAGCATAGGTCTGTGCCCTTGCCCTTGTGTCACCTCGGCCGCTGTAGAGCTCATCCTTGGCTACACGAACAACCTACCTTGTCCTGTTCTCGACGTCGTCGCATTGCCTGCCGCGGCGCTATTGCACTTGACGCGCACATGCACATCTCTTTGGCGCTGTCCGTGTTAACCGATGTGCCATGCTGGTCACGTTGTGCCACGTGCGCCCTACCCCCCATGCCCTAATCACTTGATCAGTCAACTCGCCATCCCACCCCGCTCAGAGCTTTTAAATCGTTTCGAGCCACCATGACCGCCCCTCCCTCTCCTCCAAATTCATCGTGCATGAAGGGCCTCGTTCCAATTCCTTGCACTCATCAGTGCCCAAGGTCCATAGCTTGCCACTGCATTCAATCGTGGTGGGAATCATCCACCAGAGAGCGCGCACATAGCGTCGCCATCGCTGCCAGTCAGCTCGCCGCTGGAACAGAGAGAGGTTGGGGGCAAGGTCTTAACCGTTGGTAATGGTTCGATTGATGGCACCGGTAGTCGTAATCTGATCCCCTCTATCGGGTGCTCACCCTTCTTTGGCTAGGTTTCTCGCCGACGACGCGGTGGCACGGCCATGTCCACCATGGAGCACCGCTGCTATTGTTGCTCGCACGTGGCCGGGCCTGCTCGAAGGTCCTTCGCTTCAACCGTCTTCTCAGCGTGGACCGCGGTGAGTCCCTGCTGCTTTCCCACCGCCTCTATCCCTCTGTTAGCAACCTAGGATGTCGGCGTGCTCGCGCCACCATGGCAGATGGCCCGGCAGCGCGGATAGGGCGCCGGGACTGTTGTTTAGCTCCAAGTCGCCGTCTTGGGGCTCGTCTTGGCCCCGCAGCGCACATCAACCTGTTCGGGTAGCCGGTGCTTCGCTCTGCTGACTGGCGTGGGTGCGCTGTGCCGGCCAAAGCCGCGCCGCCATGCGCTGAGCGTTGAGGGCCGACCTAGTGAGAAGGTAAGGTTCGGGAGGGTGCGCAATGAAAAACGGGTCTCTTGTATAATAGTGCACGGAGTTGTCGCATAATAACCACGTAGTATGGGGACTTTTCTGCAAAAATTGCCGGTGCTCACGCAGGCTCGCATCACGGGCTGCTCATTGGTCCGGCCTGCTACATGTGTGTTCATTCTGTGTGGGCTGTGGGAGCCACCGGGCCACCCTATTGCCGCCGCGCTGGACCGGATTTCTGTCGGGCTGGTGCCGCCTGTGTTGGGCCGCCGCGTCTCACTGGGTCAGTACTACCACCGCCGGCTGGTTGGGCCGCTGGCCGCGAGCCCGCCTAGGCCACACGCACGCCCTTGGTCCAGGCCGGTTCACCTGTCATGGGCCACGACTGAGGCCGCGCGTCTGCTGGGCTGTTTTGATGACCGACGGCCTTCTTTAGTTTCTAGAGTGTTTGTTAATTTAGTTCGTAAATAAACTTGTAAAATCAATATAAAATTGTGTAGGTGTCTAAAAATAGTAAAACCAGTTTTGTTGAGTCTCTAAAATCATGATCTACCTGTTAGTATGTTTTGTTCACATAATTTGATAATATTCTTGGGAGCTATATAATTAATTTAAGGTACTTAATATTGTGAAAAGATAAACTTGTAGGAATTGTTGTGATAAATTGGTAATAGTGTTGAATATGAAATTTTTACAGTAAGCTCCTAGCAATATTAGGTACTCCCTATAATTTTTGTAGCTCCAGAATAATTGGTTTGCCAGATAGATAATAATGTCCTATTTCGAATAATGATTAAATCGATAGAAAGAAAGAAACAACTTGGGTGTATATAACTAAAATAATTGTTGGGAAGTAACGTCTGATTCGACAACATGGATACATAGACTAGTGCGTTAGAACTATCTCATTAGCTTGTGAGACATAATCAGATTTCTAAGCATTTCGGCTATCGTTGATTATTTACATCTATGCATTTGCATCAATGCATATCATATAGGTACGATGATGGATCAACGGATCAATTGAAGGATGATTGGGAATCCAAAGATGGTGTGATGGTATTCTCCCTAGGAGATGATGCGATGGGCTTTCTATTTAGATGGTGGATGATCTGAAGATGCATATACTAACTTTTAATATATATCTTACCCAGGCAAGCCCCGATGCATAACCCCTACTTTTCTGTAGTTTAAATTATATTTGTGCATTAAGTTTTAAGGAGTTGAATAAAATCCACTTGCATATATATATATATATATCCTATGAGTCTTACTAGTATGACAGGATCGTGTAGATTGCTATGCTACACGACTCCGGTAGAAGTCGAGTGATCGCTGTCACTCGCGAGAGATAGGAAATATATTATTGGATTATTATCACTTGGAATATATAAAAAATGGTGGAAAAAAAAATGGTGATCGGGCAGGGATATGGTTTGGGTATTGGTGGGTGTAAGAGGTTGTGTCGCCATGGACGCAGGGCATGGCTTGGTTACACTGCTTTCCCTGTCTGTGTCGGTTAAGGACCGGCCGTTGCATAAGACACTAGGCAAGTCACAGATTTATTATCCCGAGCACATACTTGTGTATGGGCGCTTGGAAGACTTGTTGCTCTCTTGTCGTGGATCCGGCTCTTTTCGGACCGACTGTCAGGGTTTTGTTTTTGGTGGAGGAGGTCCTTGCACCGCACTGAGTCCGGGACTCAGGAGCGGGGGCTTGGAGTCCCAGTTTGGACGGGGACCTGGACACCCAGGACAGGAGAGTGATGGGTTGGTGTGGCAGAACCTCCTAAATTATAGGGCCCACATGCACTTGTCACTGTCCAACGACCTTTGACATCCATGCACATGTTCCTGGTAACTTAAGAAGACTGTCGGGTGTCCTCGGGGAACCCCGAATCATCGACAATTTCCGAGCAGGATCACATTACAGAGTCATTGCAGTATACAACAGTTTATTCAAATATAAATACATCTGAGTAAAGATTAGCGGAAGACTTACAATAACATAGTTTACAAACCATTTGTTCCAAACTATACAACTAAGTTCGGTTAATATTACAAAACGTAGTAGTGGAGTGGCATTATAACATATTATAGAACACACAAATAAGTTGCCCTGCCCAAGGGCCACACATTTACTTATCGTCATCGCATTGAACAATAGTCATGCAGCACGATCCAAAACAGATCTGCTCATGAGCCTCACCTGCAACAAGGGTCAACGAACCCTGAGTACAAAAGTACTCAACAAGACTTAACCGAAATAAGAATTAATAGAACGCAGGAATGCAGGCTCATGGGATTCTAGATATGGCTTTAGCAATAATCAAAGTTCTTTTGCGTAAAAGCTCTTTAACAAAATTCTTTATATCAACATTTAAAACTTCATAAGATCATAGACAAAGCTGACACGATCCGTATTGAGATCATGAAACTTCATAACTAACACCTTCACAAACCATCCTCAAGTTCCAGTTATTTAACTACGATGATGAACAGAGAAGTGAGTCTCCATAACCGAGGAGCAATGACAATTCGAACCGATTAAATCCAGCTGGGGATTCCAGACCACATGACATATGTAGGTCCCCGACTTACATATATCAACCTACCATCGGATCCTCTAAAACAAGAACAGGTCCGCGCCACCCGAGAATACAATACTCCACCAATCCAGCCCATTGCCATGTGGGTACACGCTATTCCCGCCATCTCTCCACTCCCAGTGCGCGAGTAGCCATTCTCATGATAGAATAGCCAAGTTAAGGCTTACCGGAGTATGTGGTTAGTACTACAAAGTCTCACCTCATGCGGTTCAACAACGGTACGGGCCTTAATCGACACAGGCGAAAAGAACCCGCTCACAAGACCTCCATGTCTTGTGGCTCACACACACCGAGTCCACCCGGTCTAGATTTATTACTCCACATTTCCATATCACATGATAACATAAGTAACCAAAGTTCCATTTAAAACTTGCAGATGACAGGTAATCACCCGACTTTCATTGTTCTAAGCATAGCTAAGCAAAACTAGGCATATACGAATTAAAACTGGTAACAAGGTAGATATGGAAAAACAAGGTTGGTAATGCATCAATTAGGTTTTCACTTAACTCCTAATCACTTAATGCAGTAAAGAAAAGCAAAAGCAAAATCAATTTGTAAAACATAAGGTAGGTTTAAATGCATCCGGGGCTTGCCTTCATTGACGAAAAAGTCTGGTTCCGGAGTCGTTCCACCGATATCAAAACTAACCTCCACAGATGGATCGACCTCCTCAACTACTTGATTAACTACCACGTGCTCACCTTCATTCACTACATGTAGTAACAATGCCATGTTTAACATGATGCGAGATACAAAATATGATGCTCGATGATGGATGCAAAAGTTAACAACTTGAATACAACTTTCCTTCGCGGTACAGTTACAAGTCAAACTAACTAAACCTTTCCGTAATACTAACATCACTTGCCAAAGATCATTACCAACTAATAACCCAAGGTCATCACACAATCTAAAATTCAATCAAAACCTAAATCATTAAAGGTTACTATTTGCTTTTATGAATTAATTATTTAATTAAAAATTATGAAATAAATCAACTTCTTCCAATTGACCTCAAAATTTTTGTAAATGTTCATCTTATAATAACTAAGTGGCAAAACAATTTTCATAATTTTTGGATAAATAAATAAGCCTAGAAAAATCATGGAAACTCATTTATTAATTAATTGAGCAATTTTTATTACATTTAAAAAGTACTGAAAAACAACATTTCATATTTTTCCTAAATAATACACATTACAGAGAGGTTACACAAAACTTTTCATAATTTTTGAAGCTCTAAATAAATCTACACAAAAATAACAAAAACAGACACTATTTATTTATTTCTGAAAAAGAGAACATTCATTTTTCAACTATACAGTCGCTGACAGGGTGACCCCACATGTCATCCCCGACCTCCCGCTTTGACCACGACGGCGACGGCGCTGACCGACGAAAACTCGCCGACGGTGAGACCAACGGCGACGGCTAAGGGACAAAAACACTCCCCACAGCACCCCGCATCGATTGAAGGCACTAGCTGGACTAATTACGGCGAGTTACGAGCTTGACGTCGGCCATGGTGGACGCAGCGGCTCGGCGACACTACATCGGCGAAACAAGGCTAGTAGAGTGTAAGCAAAAGGCACGGGAAGGTTCAGCAGCTCACCACGAACACGTTGGAGCAAAGAGCGAGACCGGAGAAGCAACGGTGACGTGGGTCGACGTTCACAGCGGCCACGACGGAGCAAACTTCGGTGACGGCGGTGCTCAAGCGACTGTGATGGACAAAATGAGCAATCAACCAGTCATAGAGCATCACGGGAACAAGGCGGAGCTAGAGGTACACTGAGCAAGAGCAAAGGCTCACCGGAGAGCGCTGGCCACAACGGCATGAGCACGACGGTGAGGCTGCTGGCCGCAAGGAAGAAAGGCGGCTAGTGGCGATTCCCGGTGAAATCAAGTGACCACAGTTGGATGGCTAGGCGCGCAAGGAGTAGGCGAAGCTATTGAGCGCTTTGCTGCGACGGCACAGACGCTGGTTCGACGGCGAGGGCTCGACGGAGATGATCGGCGACGTCGGGAAAAGCAGAGCGATGAAAAGGGGACAAACGGCGACGGCTTGGGCTAAATAGCTTGGCTTAGAAACAAGGAGAAGCCACGCCACGGTATTCACCACGCCAGCACGACGCCGAAGACGGCCACGACCGCGCCTGGAAGCAATCAGAAGGTCGTCGGCGGTGTAGCTTAGGCGGCGAGCACTGTTCCACATAATTACAGAATTGCCATTTGTCTAAATTTCCAAATTACTCCCAAATTTATGTAACAACTCAAAAATCTCCAAAAACAAAAGTTGTTCAAAATTTAAAGTTCTACAACTTTGCTTTTATAACCATACCCAAACTCGGTCTACATTTTGAAATGCAAATTTGAATTCAAAAGGGGACACTTTAAGTACATTTCATCTTTTCGAATTACTTCAAATTTTTCTAAACAACTTTGAAAACTCTAAAAACAAACTTTGTACCACTCAACAAACTCTACATTTTTGCTTTAAGGCTCAACTCTAAAATGCATATGATGACATGTCCTGTTTTAGTATTTAAAACACCCGGGGTGTTACAGTTGGTCCTGCTTATGCCCGGGGTACAAGCGGGGCGTGTGTTTTCAGGGTACCCAGCTGGGGACATTGGTTCGCGAATCGCCACCGAGTCGGTACGACTTGTCTTAACTCTTGCACCGTAGTAAGAACTGGAAGATGAAAGATGGAAAGAAAAGGAAATCTGATTGCTTACCACCTGCTTGAAAGTAGCACAGGTGCTTACATAGGATGGTTAGTTAATGAACCTATGCGGCTATTAATAAAAATCGAATATAAGGACACACACTTAGTAAGGCTTCCTGCAAATGCAATAAATCCACCAGCCAGATAGCCTTGCATATCCTTGGAGTCTTTTCTTTCCTCCTGTCGGGTAAGTCTTGCTGAGTACAATTGAGTACTCAGGGTTTTCTTCCCCCTATTGCAGGTGACAGGTGGATGCTAGAGCTGACCCTTGTGTGTGGATACCTCCTGGTGGGCTCAAAGAGGATTTTCTTTACGCTGCGATCGTAGTTGTTATTTATAACTCTCACCATGCTTTTATAAATGAAAGTTTCATAATCTGTTGTCGTAGTTTATATATCAATACTTCATCATGTCACGACTAGATATTTATTTCCGCTATAATTCTGATCACATGTTTATATTCCGTTGTTCAATCAAATTGTTCATAACTCTGATAATATGATTACATTCCACTGTTATACAATAACTATTATACTCTGATGCTGTATTAAAAGTGATGTAAGAAATGGTTAAGAATGATGTAAGCTTTATTCTCTCATTTGTGATCCTGATGGCAAAAATGTGGATTTTCGGATTCTCCCCTGGGGTGTGCCCGACGGAACCGAGTGATTTGGTGTCCTCCTTCGAGTGCTTAGTGTCTAATGGAAGACGAGCACTCCTGGGGGCATTAGATTAGGCGGTTCTGCCACAGGTGGTCCATCTGATTGACTTGGGTGACCCGCTGGCATAGGATTTACCTGCGGAGATAGAGGATGAGATCATCCCCCCAAGAAATTAGTTAGGCAAATAATCTAGGCGGCGAACTCGTAATAAGTGGACGAGCTCTTAAATTTTGTTATGGCCAAACATACTTTTATCCCTTCTCCCTTTTTGTATAAAATGGTTAATGCATTTTGACCCTTTCCATCGTTAAGGCTGTGAAGTTTGGGGTGCGGGTGAACAAACTCTGATCACGCTGGTGAGCAAAAACGCCGTAGCCGCTGGGGCGTAGGTTTCTTGCAGTCCGACCAGTTTTACTCAGCGTTCGTTTCTGGAACCCTTGCTTCTAGATCTTAACTTGAGAGAGGGTCGGGCATAGAGAATGTCTATCGGATAGATATGCTCTTATCAGCCCTCGAGTGAGGCCTAACCCCCTGCTGTTGTTGGGGTTGGGTGTCACTAAAGATCGAGGAGTTGAAAGCGAAACTAATAAGAGAAAGCATACGTAGATTTAAGGGTAAAAGCGACGTAGTTGTTCGATGTTCCATGCATTGATGAAGACTTCACGTTGATGGTCCCGAGCTTGTAGGTGCCTGGTCGGAGCACCTCCACGATGATGTATGGTCCCTCCCATGGTGGAGAGAGCTTGTGGCAGTTCTTGTTGCTTTGGACAAGGCGGAGCACCAGGTCCCCGACGTTGAAGGCCCGACCCTGCATTCGATGGCTGTGGTACTTGCGTAACGCTTGCTGGTACTTGGCCGAGCGGAGGAGGGCAATGTCACACACTTCATCTAGCTGGTCTATGGCATCCTTGAGGGACGCCTCGGCTCCCTGTTCGTTGTATGCCCTGACCATTGGCGCTCCATAGTCGAGGTCGGTCGAGAGGACAGCCTCGGAACCATAGACCGTGAAGAATGGCGTGTAGCCGGTGGCCCGGCTGGGGGCTGTCCTTAGGCTCCAAAGCACTGCAAGAATCTCTGTGACCCATCGTCTGCCAAACTTGTTCAACCGGTTGAAGATCCTAGGTTTGAGGCCTTGTAGGGCCATGCCGTTTGCACTCTTTACCTGTCCGTTCATGCGGGGGTGCACCACGGTGGGCCAATCGACGTGGATGTAGTATTTGTCGTAGAATAGGAGGAACTTCTTTCTGGTAAAATGTGTGTCATTGTCTGTGATAATGGAGTTCGGGACTCCTAAGCGATGGACGATGTCGAGGAAGAACAGCACGGCTTGCTCGAACTTGATCGCGGAGATCGGTCGAGCCTCTATCCACTTTGTAAACTTGTCTATGGCGACAAGCAAGTGTGTATAGCCCCCGGATGCCCTCTTGAGAGGTCCGACCAGATTGAGCCCCCAGACCACGAATGGCCATGTGATGGGGATCGTTTGGAGTGCTTGGGCTGGTAGGTGGGTCTGCCGAGCGTAGTATTGACACCCTTCACAGGTGCGCACAATCTGTTCAGCATCGGCTATTGTGGTTGGCCAGTAGAAACCTTGCCAAAACATGTTTCTGACCAGGGTCCTAGGGGCGGCATGGTGCCCACAGACCCCACCGTGGATATCACTCAACAACTGCTTCCCTCATTCGATGGGGATGCAGCGCTGTAGGATCTCGGTGTGGCTTCGCTTGTAGAGCTTGCCCTCAATAAGGGCAAAGGACTTGGCGTGACATGCGAGCCACCGAGCCTCTATTTTGTTCGTCGACAGTGCCTCACAGAGGAGGTGGTCGAGGTAAGGCGTCCTCCTATTGGCCAGAGAGTCAGGCTCTGTCGCTGGATCCTCGTTAAGCTCCATGACTTCGGGGTTGGATGGAGCTGCCGACTGGTTAGCCTCCGAGCCTAGGGTAGGCGGCATGTCGCCGATCTGTTCTGGCTCCTTGTAGCGGACCGAGGGCTTGTACTAATTGCTGGCGAAGACACCCATCGGCACTGGCTCTCGGCCAGACACCGTTTTTGCCAGTGCGTCGGTCGCCTTGTTGAGACGCCTCAGGATGTGATTGAGCTCGAGACCGTCGAACTTGTCCTCTAGTTGGTAGACTTCTCGCCAATATGTAGCCATCTTGGCGTTGTGGTAGCTTGATTCCTTAATAACTTGGTCAATGACCAGCTGGGAGTCGCCCCGAACGTCGAGCCATCGGATACCCAACTCGATGGCGATGCGTAGGTCGTTGATGAGTGCCTCATACTCGGCCACATTGTTGGAGGAGGGGAAATAAATGAGAACCATGTACCTCATGCGTACCCCAAGGGGCGAAACGAAGACTAGCCCCACGCCGGTGCCTTTCTTCATCAGCAATCCATCGAAGTACATCGTCTAGTACTCTTAGTCGATGACTGCTGGTGGTATTTAGACCTCAGTCCATTCCACAATGAAATCAGCTAGCACTTGGGACTTGATGGCCGTTCGAGGGGCATATGAAATGCCTTGACCCATTAGCTCGAGTGCCCACTTCGTGATTGTTCCTGTGGCATCCTAGTTTTGGACGACCTCGCCCAGAGGGAAGGACGTCATGACCATCACTAGATGCGACTCGAAGTAGTGATGCAACTTCCTCTTGGCAATAAGGACGACGTATAGGAGTTTCTGGATTTGGGGGTATCGAGTCTTAGAATCGGACAAGACCTCGCTAATGAAGTACATGAGAAGCTGCACTTTGAGGGCGTGTCCCTCTTCTTCTCGCTCTACCACCAGGGCGCCGTTGACCACTTGTGTGGTGGCCATAATATAGAGTAGAAGCGGTTCCTCATCGGTTAGAAAGGACCAAGATCAAGGCCTTCGTTAGGAGCTGCTTGACCTTGTCAAGTGCCTCCTGGGCCTCGGGTGTCCATTAGAAATGGTCAGCCTTCTTCAGAAGTCGATAGAGGGGGAGACCTCGTTCATCGAGGCGTGAGAGAAAGCGGCTGAGCACGGCGAGGTACCCCATAACTCGTTGTACCCCCTTTATGTTCTAAATCAGGCCCATTCTCACGATGGCTGAGATCTTCTCTGGGTTGGCTTCGATGCCACGCTCGGAGATGATAAAATCCAGCAGCATACCCCTTGGGACCCTGAAAACGCACTTCTCGAGGTTGAGCTTAATGCCGTTTGCTTGGAGTTTCATGAAGGTCTACTCTAGGTCGGCTATGACCTGGTCAGCCTGTTTGGATTTGACCACGATGTCATCCATATAGGCCTCAACGGTTCGTCCGATGAGATCCCCAAAACACTTGAGCATGCATCGTTGGTACGTAGCCCCCACGTTTTTAGACCGAATGACATTGTGACATAGCAGAATGATCCGAATGGGGTGATGAAAGATGTCGCAAGCTGTCAAACTCTTTTATCGTGATTTGATGGTACTCGGAGTAAGCATCAAGGAAGCAAAGGGTTTCACACCCTGAAGTCGAGTCGACTACTTGGTCTATACGTGGCAAAGGAAACAGATCCTTTGGACATGCTTTATTGAGACCCATGTAGTCAACACACATTCTCCATTTTCCACTCTTTTTTCATACAAGAACAGGATTGGCTAACCACTCGGGGTGGTATAATTCCTTGATGAACCCGGCCGCCAAAAGCTTCGCAATCTCTTTGCTGATGGCCCTGCATTTCTCCTCATCGAAGCGACGCAGGCGCTGCTTTACTGGCTTGGAGCCCGACCTGATCTTCAAGGCATGCTCGGTGACTTCTCTTGGAAGGCCCGACATGTCTGAGGGTCTCCATACAAAGATGTCTCTGTTGGCGCGGAGGAAGTCGACGAGCGCGCTTTCCTATTCGGAGGAAAGTGTGGTGCCAATGCGCACCAATTTGCCCTTGGAGCCGCTGGGGTCTATGAGGACCTCCGTGTTGCCCTCTACAGGCTTGAAAGACCCGGCTAACCACTTGGGGTTGGGCATTTCTTCAACGATCTCCTCCCTGATGGCGCAAGCTCTTTGGAGGCGACAATTGCCATGACGTGTTCACAGCACTCGACCACGCACTCGTAGGCGCGCTGGAAGGAGGTGCCGATGGTGATGACCCCGCATGGACCCAGCATCTTCAACTTCAAATAGGTGTAGTTGGGGTCGGCCATGAACTTCGCATAGCATGGACGTCCTAGGATGGTGTGGTAGGTTCCGTGGAACCCAACCACCTCGAAGGTAGTGGTTTCTGTCCTATAATTGGTCGGATCCTTGAAGGTGATGGGAAGATCGATCTGCCTAAGTGGCATGGCTTGCTTTCCTGGCATGATGCCGTGGAAAGGCGCCCCGGTCGGCCGGACACGTGCTCGGTCGATGCCCATGGCGTCGAGCGTTTCAGCGTACATGATATTGAGGTCGCTGCCTCCATCCATCAGCACTTTGGTGAGCCACTTCATGCCGATGATCGGGTCGACCACGAGCGGATATCTTCCCTGTTGTGGGATGCTTTCTAGGTGGTTGGTCCGATCAAAGGTTATGGTGGACTCAGACCATCAGAGGAAGGTAGGCGCAGGCGGCTCGACCGTATAGACCTCGTGGCGTGCAAGCTTCTAGCGGCGCTTGGAGTCGTAGGCCGCCGATCCTTCGAAGATCATGAGGCTGCCATCCAGCGTCAGAAATCCACCGTCCTTCCCCTCGACATCGTCTGTGGCTGGCTTGGGCTCCTTCCTATGCTCCCCCTTATTGGAGCCTCCAGATAAGAACCGTTTCATAAGGACGCAGTCCTTGTATAGGTGCTTGATGGGAAAAGCATGGTTCGGGCATGGCCCTTCGAGTAGCTTCTCGAAGTGGTCCGGGGTACCCTCGGTGGGCTTCTGACCCCCCTTACGGTCAACGGTGGCCACGAGCGAGCCCTCGCGCCACTGCTTGTTCTTCTTTTTGTTGGGACGGTTGGAGGCGCCTTCGCCTACGTCCTCATCCCGCTTTGCCTTGCCTTTGAGGCAGTCGAAAATCGCCCCGACCGCCTCTTCGCCCGAGGCGTGGCTGGTGGCGATGTCGAAGAGCTCCTTGGTGGTTCGTGGGCCCTTACGTCCTAGCTTGTAAACTAGGGACTCGCATGTGGTCCCAGACAGGAAAGCTCCTATGACGTCGGCATCGACGATGTTGGGCAGCTCGTTGCACTATCGGGAGAAGCGCCGGATGTACCCACGAAGAGTTTCCCTGGACTTTTGTCGACAATTTTTGAGATCCCATGGATTCTTAGGATGTGTGTATGTGCCCTAGAAGTTTCCCTCAAGGATCTCTTTTAGGTCTGCCCAACTTTGGATTCGGTTGGGCGGAAGGTGTTCTAACCACGTTCGCGCCGAATCGGCCAGGAACAATGGAAGGTTGCGGGTAATGAAATCGTCATTATCCGCTCCACCAGTTTGGCAAGCAAGCCAATAATTCTCGAGCCATAGTTCAGGGTTTGTTTCCCCATAGTATTTCGAGATGTTGGTCGGCGGTCGGTACCGCGGTGGGAAGACGGCGTTGAGGATATGTCGGCTAAAGGCCTGAGGTCCCAGCAAGTCAGGGCTTGGGCTTCGGTCCTCGCTGTTGTAGTAGCGTCCACCATGACAAGGGTGGTAGCCACGGCTAGCCTTCTCCCTCGCATCACCGCGGGTACGCCTGTGGGCGTCAAGGGTGTCGCACGTGTCACGGTAGAGACCGAGATGCTCAAGCACCGGGACTGCGGCGCGTGGCCTGTCGCCTTGCTGCGACTGGTGGATTGACACGTCCTTGTTGGGTTGCTCTGAGGGCGATAGCTGGCTGGCGTTGAGCTCGCGTCGTCGGGACAACGAACTCTCAGCCTGTTGCGCCACCGCATGCTCGAGTAGTGTATGAATCTCACGATGGGCCCGACGATTCTTGGGTGTCGTAGGCCCCGGAAGCCCCCGGAGCAAGGCCGCCGCAGCAGCGATATTCTGGCTTGCTCGGGTGAAGTGTGGGAGGGCTTCGTCGTCCTCGATGATCCTTCAGTTCATGTCGTGGGCCACGGCACGCGCACGCCCACCGTCTCTGTGGTGCTCGATCTCTCGCTTGAGCTCCGCGCGTTCCTGCTCGAGGTGGAGTCGTGCTTCCTCGAGCTCTTAGTGTCGGGCCTTTAGCTGCTCTACCCACAGGCTTGGTGGGGCTCCTACATCCCCCTCGACCTCGTCGTCGAAGCCATTCGTTGGGGTAGCCTCTCCCTCGTGGATACTTTCGACGTACCCCTTGGGGGTACCTGCCATGAAACATTCACGAGAGAGGTGATGGCTCCCCCTACTAGAGTCAGAGTTGGAGGGCGACTCCAATTCTCCTGCGAGGAGGTCGTGGAAAGATTCCACGACATATTCAGTCATTCCCATGAACTCGTCGTTCGCGAGGGATGGGGGCGTGCGTTGCGCCACAAGGTGGCCAACGGTCTCTGTGGTGTTGCGTAGACCGAACGGGAGCGCTGTCGGGGCGCTCTGGATGAGGTATTCTGGGGAGAGCGGCTCTCCTCCGGCAAGCTGTGTCATGACGTTGGCGAACGAGAAGGTGAGGCGGCCAAGGCCCTCCCGGGACGGTCGGGGCCCCAGGAAGGCGCCGAGCTGGCGCTTTAGCCTCCCATAATCGAAGCTGAGGAGCTGGTCGCCTCCAGGGGCGTGGGCCTTTAGCACGTGCAACTGTAGCTCCTCAAGCGCCTCGGCAGTCGCATCGAGGCCGGCGGAGTGGAGAGCTTGGACGGCGGCAGGGACTCGCGCCAACTCTCCCTCCATCGGAATCATGAAGTCCAGGTCCTAGAAGCGCACGTGCGCACCCGGGACCCAGCTGACGTCGTGATTAGCCATCCGAGGCCTGATGTGGACGTCGAGACACACAAAAAGCCCCTACCTAGCACGCCAACTGTCGGTGTTTTCGGACCACCGACGAGTAAATTTGTATTTGCGCGTCTGGCTTGGATGGTGTGCTCGAATGACACAAGGGTTTATACTGGTTCGGACGAAATGTCTCTACATCCAGTTTGCTATTGCTCGTGTTACCGACACTTGGTTTGTAGTAGGGGTTACAAACAGGTGAGAGAGGGAAAGGATCCCAAGTCTCTGGTGAAAGGAGTGAACGGGTGCTGAGAGCTCGATCGCTGCTCACCCGTGTGCTCGTGTCGTGCTCTTGTGTTTTTATCTCATGGTTCGGTCTCGTGCGGATCTGGATCCCCCTTCATAGAGCGCTCTGCTTTCCCTTTTATAAGCGAAGGGAAAGTGTGGGTTACAGCGGAGGAAAAGAAGAAGAACGAGAGAGAGAAGAAGGCTTCCAAGATCACCGGGTCCTTCTTCTCCTTCATGGGGGTCCCGCCGATCCTGTAAATGTCAACAGGGACGGCTCCACATCGCGGCCCTGTTCGTCACTAGCGCCATGCGCAAGCATCATCTGCCGGTCATGGCGTTCCATTCCGTCCCGGCGGATGTCGTGGTGAACTGACGGGCCTGTCAGCATTCGTACGAGGGTTAGACAGAACAACACCGACACACCCGGTGCTGTTCTTGATGTGAATCCTCAGGTATGGCCCGTCATGGCCATGGGTTACATCGAGCCGTGCTAGTCTCTTTCCTGATGTCAGAGTTTTGATCCAGGCCCATACGCTTGGACCTAGAGTGGTTGGCGGCGGTATGGGTCCCCGTCGGGCGAGACGGAGTCCGCGGCCTTAGGGTCGGGCGAGATGGAGCATGAACCCAAGGGGTCAGGCGAGACGAAGCCCATGGCCTTGGGTCGGGCGAGACGGAGCCCACGGCCTCAGGGTGGGGCGAGACGGAGCCCGCGGCCTTAGGGTCAGGCAAGTCGGGGTACGAACTCAACGGGTCGGGCGAGACGGAGCACGAACCCAAGAGGTCGGGTGAGACGGAAACCGCGTCCTTAGGGTCGGGCGAGACGGAGCCCGCACCCAAGGGGTCGGGCGAGACCTTTTAATACGTCTTGCTCCATCCGAGGAAGTCAGCGTGGACGCTAACTTTTTTGCTTTAGATATCCCTACTATCGATACCCGACATAAGGATCTATAACATTTCTTTATGTAATCAAACATGTTGAACTAGTATTAGCCTCATGTTAGCCCCCCTTATTTGTTCATCCAAGCTCCGTGCACTGTGTAGCCTGTCGCAAGTACTTCCATATTATGTAATAGAGTGGCTCACGAAATAGCTGCCCATGGGTATGAGTGTGTGCAAGAGAATGAGCAAATTATGAGCTCCCTCCTCGTCCCGGCGTAGATTTGTCAGTTCATGAGTAATAGAGGGTCTGCTTGGTTGGCTATCAATTTTTGCCTAACTAAAATCATGACAAGTCAAAACGTAGACTTGTCTAAACTAGATAGGTGTGCATTTGGTTGAGTGCCATAACAACAATAGGAAACACTTTTTCTCTCTTATAGGATTTATAAGAAGTTTCTAGAGATTTGTCAAAACTTTAGCTATAAATATTGGTATGTCATTTTTTAGTAATAAATCAATTGATGACTAATTTTTTTTGCGTTGACATGATTATGGTTGGCAAGAATTGGAACCGAACAGGGAATTCCTAACTTTTTTTAAAAAAAAACAACAACAACTGCAACAGGTAGCTTGGACACGACGTAATTCTGCAAGAGTGACGTTTTTCCTCTCTCCAGAGTTTAACAAGACAGCGCATCCATGCCGTCCATCGGATCAGATCGCGATTCCCTTTCCTCCTCCCGCGCTAGGGTTTAGCATCGGCCCGCAATGGCGTCCACCACCTCCGCCGCCGCCACCGTCATGCTCGGCGGCAAGGGCGCCACCCTGTCGCCGGCCGCCGTCTACGCGCTGTCCCTCGGCCTCGCCGCCCCGGGCATCGACCCTTCCGCGCAAAAGTCGCTCTCGACCCGCGCGGCCTCGCCGCAGGAGACCCCCGCGCCGCTCGCCGCCGCCATCGCGTCGCTGGCGCCCACCGAGTCCCGCGCCGCCGCGGCGGTGCTGCTGAACAAGCTGGTCCTCACGTCGTCCGACTCCGCCTCCGCGCTTGTCACCGCCGCCACGGCCGCCCGCCTCGCGGGCTCGCTCGACCTCGCCGCCGCGCTGCCGCTGGGCTCCCGCGACGAGGCCGCGGTGGCCGCGGCGTCCGCGCCCGCCGCCGTCGCGCTCGCGGCGCTGATCGACTGCTGCGCCGCGCCGCTGGCCCGCGTCGCCGACGCCGTCGCCGCGCTGTCGTGCGAGGCCGCGCGCGGGGACGCCGCCGCGGCCTTCGACGTGCCGGCCTCCGGCGACGGGCTCTCCGCCAAGGATGAGGCCGACGTCGCCACCGACATCAAGGTCCTCGTCTTCGGCTCCAAGCTTGTCGGCACTGCCGCCGGGGGCGCCCCCACCGCCGCCACGTTCGCCAAGGTGCCCGCCCTGAACGGGATCTTCCGCCAGGCGGTGCGGGCGCTGCACGCCATAGTGCGCATCGAGCTCAACGCGCCCGTGAAATTGGGGAAGAGGGATGCTGGTGAAACCGGTGAGGGAAAGGAGGAGGCATTGGTGGTGCTGGCCACGCAGCTCGCTAGAGCTGTGCAGGCACTGTGCAAGCTGAGCGTCGCCCGGGCAAGGCTTTGTGCGGAGAGCATTGCTGATGCTGAGCTTCGGGAGAAGCTTACTGGTGCTGTTAGCGTCGATGATTTGAAGGGGATGCTTGACAAGGTTTTGATTGATTCAGATGCCGTGTCTGTCTTGAAGGGGGTGTACAACCACTTGCTCAAGTTCAGGGACTTTCTTGCCTGGGAAGCAGCTGTGGTCATGGCAGTAATTGAAGCAGACAGTTCAATTGAGAAACCACAAGCTGCTGCTGAGAATGAAGCAGCCAGTTCAACTGAGAAGCCACAGGCTGGTGGGGACAAAGCAAAGGGCGACAAGAAGAGCAAGAAGAAGAAAACTTTGGGGAAGGGTACTTCTGCTGTTCTGATGCTGCTTAGGGACCATGTGACAAATGGAAGTACTGTTGCTTCCGTGAATTCTGCATTGGTTGCAGAGTGGGCAACCTCTCTCTCATTGCTATTTGATCCCAGATGTCCCGGATTGGAGTCCCTTGTGGAGAAGGTGAAGGAGATTGTTGAGAGCAATGAAGTCAGGAGATTGCCTAAAATTCCTAAGGTGAGAATCATACTATTCGCAGATGGTGCTGTTTTATTTATATGGTTTGATTAGTGGCACTCATCAGATTGTAATGCTGTTCCCTTCCCTCATTTTTCTAAATGTTTATGCTTACTCCTGTTAGGGTACACGTGACTTCGGGAAAGAGCAAATGGCGATAAGGGGGCGAGCATTTTCAATTATAACTAGTGTATTCAAGATGCACGGTGCCACTGCACTTGATACACCTGTATTTGAGCTGAGAGAAACCCTTATGGGCAAATATGGTGAAGACTCAAAGTTGATATATGACCTGGCTGATCAGGTATTGTTTCAGTGTCCTCTGAAATTTATCTTGGTGAACAGGCGTTACTTGGCAGAAAATTCATCAGCCTGTTCGTTTGGCTGTGGCTTGTCGTAAACGATCGTAAATTTCCAGCCGAAACAGTATTTTCTCTCACACAAACCAGCCAGCAGTACTTCTTCACAAACCAGCAACGAAACGAACCAGCCAACCGAAGGCTAATGATATCATTGCCAGTATCTGGGCCACTCAGCCTATTCATTTGTTGCAGTGTTTTCCTTAGATGGTGCCCTCATAATTATGGTTTGATGTCGTACTGTTAAAATAACATGCAGGGTGGTGAGCTTTGCTCTTTGCGGTATGATCTGACTGTTCCATTTGCCCGGTATGTTGCCATGAATAGCATAAGTGCACTGAAGAGATACCAGATAGCGAAAGTATATAGGAGAGATAATCCATCTAAGGGAAGGTACCGAGAATTCTACCAATGTGACTTCGACATTGCTGGTGTATATGAACCTATGGAACCGGATTTTGAGGTCATCAAAGTTTTGACTGAATTGTTGAATCAGCTGGATATAGGCACATATGAGATAAAATTAAATCACAGAAAGTTGCTTGATGGAATGTTGGAGATTTGCGGTGTGCCTCCTCAAAAGTTCAGAACAGTTTGCTCGAGTATTGACAAGCTGGACAAGCAAACATTCGAACAGGTGAAGAAGGAACTGGTAAGCATCTGAATTAATTGGTTTTGGCTGAGGGTTAATTATGTTTTTGTTTTATCATGCCTCCTTAGTGAGTTGTAGATATTTTAACATAGTCCTAACTGTTTTTCGTGTTCAAATTAGGTGGATGAGAAAGGTATATCAAATGAAACTGCAGACGAAATTGGCAATTTAGTGAAGACTAGAGGACCCCCGTTGGAAGTTTTGACGAAGTTGAGAAAGGAGGGCAGCAAGTTTATGAATAATGAAGGGTCTGTTGCTGCACTGAATGAGCTAGAGATATTATTCAAGGCTCTGGATAAAGCAAATGCAATAGACAAGATAGTTTTTGATTTAAGTTTGGCCAGGGGCCTTGATTACTACACTGGTGTCATATATGAAGCCGTTTTCAAGGGTGCGGCTCAGGTTAGAAATAATTACTTATCACTGCACATTGATGTTCAAGTTAATTCTTCAGTACTCTGGATTTTCTTAAAGCATAGTGTTATTATTCATCAACTCAATACATAGCTTTTTTTTTTAAAAAAAAATCTATCCATTGGCAATTGATGTATTCAACATTTGATATGTCTTTTTACTATTTGTCATTGCATACGCAGTTACGCACACCCTTTTTCTAACTTTAACAGAGCTGAAGACCATTTTAGTTGATTCCTGTACTAATCATATTTGGCAACAGGTTGGCTCCATCGCGGCTGGTGGTCGGTATGACAACCTCGTGGGTATGTTTAGCGGAAAGCAAATCCCTGCTGTTGGTGTGAGCCTTGGAATTGAAAGAGTCTTTGCAATCATGGAGCAACAGGAGAAAGAAAGAAATGAGGTAGTTGAGCACTTATCATTTTATCCTTCTTCCAAGGGGACTTGTAGCAACTTAATAAATTTGTTTTGAATTGTAGAAGATCCGGCCTACGGAGACAGAGGTGCTGGTGTCGATTCTAGGAAAGGACCTTACACTAGCTGCCGAGCTGGTCAGCGAGTTGTGGAGTGCTGGGATAAAGGCAGAGTTCAAGCTCACTACCAGGGTGGCGAACCACATCAAGTATGCCTTGCAATCAGGCATTCCGTGGATGGTGCTGGTTGGCGAGTCCGAGTTGCAGAAAGGAACTGTGAAGTTGAAGGATGTTGAAGCCAACCAGGAATACGAGGTTGATAGGAAGGATTTTGTTGAAGAGCTGAAGAATAGATTGAGTAGATCCTAAGGGAAATTTTAGGCATTGATCTTTTGACATCCATTCGAGATAAAATCAATTAGGGTGAGAATGATATTGCAGCATTACAGTTTATACTGATGTGAATGTTTCAGTCGGGTTGGTAAGAGAGCCACTTGTTACGGTCATTGGAATCCCTTGAATCCCAATGCATTATGCTGATGAATCAGGCCGTGGCATATTGTGAATTATATTTTTTGGTGCTTGAAATCAAAAGTTTTTTTCCTCACCTGTAATTTGGAACAGCAACGAAGCCAGCAAGTTTTTTCCCCCATTGCATTTATTATAACCAGGAGTCCAGGACATCAGTATTGCTACTGTTCTTATTCTTGGCCAAGTTGAAACAACCAAAATGGGGAACAATAAGAGAACATTACACCAGCGCACACAGTTTGTGAGTCACTTGGCATCCTTGCAACTTGCATATTCCCCAGCCCTGCTTCGCGGCATCCACGGTGTTCTTGAGCAGCATCGCCACCATCATGGGGCCAGCGCCTCCTGGAACTGGAGTCAGGAAACCGGCGACCTTGCTCACCTCTGCGAAATGTACATCGCCGACAGGTTGGGCAGGGTCATCGTCGACAGAGTCGATGTCAGCATCATGGATGACCACAGCACCTGGCTTGATCAGATCTCCGTTGCCGTTGATCTGAGAACGGCCAAGAAAAGAGCACACAGAGCAAGTGACTCAGTAGTCAGTAAGCACTGGGAGATGGTTTGCACCAAAACTATGAGGATTTTGTTGTGGTAGGGTAGCTGCATGTGTGTACATACCATCACATCCTGCTCAGCTGCTGCACTGACTATGTGCCCAACATCGATGACCGCGGCACCTGGCTTGATCCAATCCCCTTTGATCTGATGACAAACCAAGAACATGCAACCGTGAGCAATGCTGGGTCCTCTGTCTGCAGTTGAGTCACTGGCAGGTGGGTCTGATTTCCGCAGTGGAGCCACTTGCAGCTTGCTCTGATTGTGGTCTGATTGGGCAATCAGACCCAGCTGCCAGTGAACTGCAGAATGTTGTGTGCATCAAACTGTGGACAGGTTCGAGACATACCATCATAGGCTGCCCAGCGGCTGCAATGACTATGTCAGCTTGGCGTACAATGCTTCTTGGGTCAGGGGTCCGTGAGTGCACAATGGATACAGTCGCATCGGCCTTGAGAAGGAGCAGAGACACAGGCAGGCCGACGATGTTGCTGCGGCCAACCACAGCTGCGAGTTTGCCTCTGACAGTGACCCCGCCCCGTGACAGGAGCTCCATGCATGCCTTCAAATCAAAGGGGAAAAAAATCGATTCTAATCGCAAGTGGAATCAGAAAAAAATGGCATACTTTATGGTTATTTGATTTACCATAATATTAGATAATTTAGAAGTTAATTTGATCAGACATTTTAGTTTATATTTTAATAATGCTAGAGAATTGGTAATTTAGACGTGGATTTACAAGGTTGCTTAGATCATATTTTGTAATAGCAGAGGTGAATAATTTACATTATGTTTTAGAATGGTTGAGATGCTAGATGCAAATTTAGGGAGCTTACTTTGTAGCGAGAAGGCTATTTTTGGTCATCCGACTATATTTCGAGTTTGTTTTCATCCTTGAAACTTCAAAACCAGAAACATTTGGCTATCGAATTATCAAAACTAGACAAATTTGGCCATCGAACTAGTTCAAAGGTGGGTTTTTCCTTTTCTGGAAATAAAAAATATCTGGTTTCCTCTCTAATATTCATAAGTGACTCGTTTAAATCAAAACAAATATGGAAATGACATTTTTTTTTCTAAAAAAAACTATTATCTACATGTTCATCTTTACTTGGAATTATTTGTGTCTTATTTGTTCGTGTTCCTAGTATTTTATTGCTTGTAATTGTGCTTTTTATTTAATTTAATTATCTTTTCTGCGTTATATTAGACCGTAAGATCATCTAAGAGAATCCTATGGATGGCTGAGTGCATAGAAAATCTAGAAGATGACACCAACCTCCCTGATGACATGCTCCATTCATAAAGATCCCATTTAAGAATTTTCATGGTTAGAGACTAATTTTATGTTCATCATATGATTAGGTAATAGGTTTCATAACAACAAGGGGCTCAAACATCTTTCGATCAACTAATGATGCAAACAACATAAAGGAAATGATGAAATGACGATTTAAATAAATAATAGGCACAACTGCGAGCAACAAAACACTAGAAATAGAAACAAGTAAGATTATGCAAATAGAGCACTGACAATAAATTATATCTTGAGAAAAAAATCTGGCACTAGTTTTATAATTTAAAGTGAATTTCACTTGTGAAATTTTAGAGATCAAACCAGATTTTATTGTCGTTATTTAGGAAATGGAAATACCTTTGAAACTAGCTAGATGCCAGATTTGTCCTTTTTTGCTACTTTGTTGGCCCAAGATTCCTAGTTTTGGAGTTTTATGAGGAAAATAAACTCAATCAATAATTTGATGACCAAAGTAGGACTTACCCCTACTTTATATTATCTTTTATAATGACATACAATTTACATGCGAATTTAGGGGCTAATTTATCTTTCATAGTGACACCGGTGAGTAATTTAGATGTAGATATAGGGTGTTGCTTTATATTATTTTTCATAATGGCAAAATATGCGCATTTTTATAGAAAACAAATGGATTGAATCATTGTTTTTGTCAATCATATTTGAGACTACCTTGATAGCTGTTGATGTTTCTGATTTATATGAAAATTGCTAAGAATTGTTTCTAGCATGTTTCTTGTGGATTTACGTGGACGACTCTGTTTGGGGCCTTCATTAATAATAATAGCAATATACCTTTGCTATACATGGTATGAATAGCGGTTCTCTGCCTTTCATTGCAAGCTTGCCAATATTGAGAGGATGAAACCCTTCAACATCTTTCTCAACACGGATCTCATTTAGTATCTTCTGATCATTGATATGCTTAGGCAATGGAAGTTGGACAAAGATGCCTGGAATGATAGCACATAGTTGCAAAGTCAATAAGTTTCCTTCATAATTTGGAACAAGGATTTGATTCTTTTGCATTCAAACAATAAGTATTAAATATAGGTAGAATAGACACGAATCAGTCAATCGAAACGAGATGCATGTGGCTTGTACTAACATCAGTGCAAACTAATGATGTAGGCTTTCAAGGAACTGAAGGGGAACTTAACTTGTTGGCTTTCTAGGAACCCAAGAGGAGCTAGACACAACTTCATTTAAAAAAAAACTACTCCACATTGGATAATACACGTCTATTGATGGTTATGGAAAAACAAGCTAATGAACTAGCTCAATTTCAAAATATAAAATGAATTTAAACATCCATTGAGTCTACGACCACATCCTTTTGTAATTGGGGGCTCCACCAAATCACTTAGTATCCTCATTGATTGCTCATCTGTTTGTCAACTTGATAAATCTCATTAGTTCTCTAATTATGTGGTTATTATCACCAAAAGTCACATCCAAAGTAGTTCCAAAACTTACATGCCGAGCTAATCCACTAAACCATCGGACACCACGCACCCATTTATTACTCGCCTATGTCCTATTTTGAAAGTGCATCTAGCCTCTAAGTGGATTTTGGTGGATTAAATGACAACACAATTAAGGGACTAATGTGTTACATGAGACTTGCAGGTATTCACAGGTATTTAGTCCTAAGTGTGTTGTATTATATTTGGGCTCAAATATAGCACATGGCATACAAATCAGAAATGAGCCCGAGGCATATTATCAAAATAATTTGACAAGCTTATATGCATCAATTATAAATGAGACATAGAGGTTTGAATATGGAATGGTTTCACTCTTGAAGCTTGATCAATCAAAATCAAAATGATGAAGACATCAATACAAATGAAATAGATATATTATGAGCTTAATTGTTGATTCAAAGCAAGATGTGACTTGATGACTTGAGAAGGTGAAGATAGCAAAGAAATGCTTCGAGGTACTAAGCAAAGATGAAGGGCAAGCGACTGCTTAGCGGCTGAAGAACCTAGCTAAGGTGAAGAAGAAAGTACTTGCATTTAGTCGAGGCACTAATCAAGCTTTGGAGGTCATGTTGATGTGAAGGATCAAATAATTGAAAAGAGTGACTTTGATTGATATATGGAATCTTGATCAAATGGTTTGATTAATTCAGAGTCACACCTCAAGGAAACTCAACTCGATACATGGATGGTGTTGGAAGCCCTCAAATGATCAAAATTATGGAAGCAGCATTTATTCGAAGGATGACAAACTCAAGTGGGATTAATTATCAATTTCTATTTCTTGACTTTAGACATGCCGTCCTATCAAGAGGGATGCAACACAATATATTATAAACCTAGAAGTGCTCAAAACAAACCCAAGGTGAAAAACCTGAATTTTGGAGAGAGAGAGAGAGAGAGAGAGAGAGAGAGAGAGTTTTGGAGGTGTGCAGTGCTGTAGAACCGGCCAGGCCGGTTCCTAAACCGTCCAGGCCAGTTTGGCTGTCCTCCAACGGCTAGTTGGTCTGTAGAACTAGCCAGGCCAGTTCCCACATTGGCTAGGCCGGTTTTGACTGACCAGGCAACCCAACGGCTAGATTTTGGGAGTTTGATATTTAAACTCTCTTCCACTGCCTTGGGCTAGATGCTGAAGCTTTTCCACATCCATAACAACTAGCAAAGCCTACAGAGATCTTCCAATTCACCTTTTGTGGGATTCGAGTGCATTTAGACACATCCATTGAATTGGAGAGCAAATTGAGACTTGTGAGATTGTGTGTGTGGGCAAAATCTGAGTTGAGCAACCCTTGAGCACTTTTGGTGACAGCTAGTTCATGTGAGGCATTTGTCACTCTTGGAGCTTTGCTCCTAGGCAGCCTTAGTAGTCACCGGTGAGTCACCAAGTGTGGTGCACGGCCGGAAGTTTGTAAGGGCTAGTCTTCCCACTGAAAAAGGAAATAAGACTCCTTAGTGGAAAGGTGGAAAGAGGTCGTTTTGGACCCGGCCACGAGTTGACCTTTGTTGGATCCTCACCAGCTTCCACAATGGAGACGTACGGCTCATTTTGGTGAGGCCCGAACTTGGGTCAAACAAATCGCTGCGTCTCCTTTGTTTGGTTTGGCTCACTCTCATTTTTCATTATATTTATCTCATATCTTGTGAGCCACCATTTGTGTCTACTCGGTTGTTGTGTTTTTGGTTGCAGAAACATATTCTGCAAGGCAAACTTGTACCAAACATATCCCTCAACACTTGGTTTTACTTGAGGGGAAGAAAAGGAGGCAAAAATCAGCATCTAACATATTTGCTGTAGGGTCCCCAAGGAAACCGGCCAGCCCGATTCTACACAGGGAGCAGGCAAACTGACTAGGCCGGTTCTAGCACAGCAAGCAGCCAAACTGGCTAGATCGGTTCTGCAGTGCCCAGTTACAATTGTTTTGTATTTTTGCATGTCGAATTTTTATAAATAGCCTATTCACCCCACTCTAGGCATCATTTAGATTCTTTCATATTTTGATCTATTAATTTTTAACACTTGTGATACCATGTTTGGATCCATATGACTAACAAGTAGCTGAATAATTTTTAGACTCCAAGGATCCAAACAAGTAGCCTAATAGCTAGGCTATTTGTTGTTATTCAAGCCTCCAACTAGTTGTCAGTCCATTAGTTGTCCAAACCCAACTAATTGGGACTAATAGGAGCAACCATTCCCGGAAAAGTCTAAAACATCCCTCCCTCGTGTGCTAGGGACCAAGGGGCATAAACGTCTTTTATGTGGGAATAGTACTATCTATTAGTCCCTTGGATCCAAACAACACAGACTAAACTTTAGTTAGCTAATTAGTAGGGGGTGTTTGGGACTGCTCCGCTCCACGTTTTTTTAACTCATCTTCATGTTTTTTAGCCAAACGCTTTCTGCTCCATGCACTCTGTTAGAAGAAAAATAGTGGAGTTGTGAGAGCACCTAAAGAGGTACTCCACAAACTTCTATTTTTTGTGGAGCTGCTCCACCGCGGAGTTTGTGGAGCGGTCTCAAACACCCAGTCAGCTAACAATTAGCTCTAGCTAATAATCAACTGATAATTAGGGGTTATTTGGATCAGCCAGGACTAGTATAGGGGCTAAAAATTAACCTACCTATTATAGCTTCGCAAAAAAAACCTACTTATTATTATAGGACTAATTTTGGTTAAATTTAGCTGACTAACAGTCCAAACAAGTCCTTCTCCATCAAACAGGATCTTAACCTTCACATTCCTAATTTCTACTAGTCACTAGCACACATTCTGGCATTATATTAGCATGTTTGGGTCTACTGTCGCTAATAATTACTCCATCCGTCCTTAAATATCTATCTTTCTCGTTTCCCGAAAAATAATTTTGATTAATTTTATATAAAAAATATTAATATTTATAGTTGTAACACAGAAACCCAAAACGATAAATAATAAGGAACAGAGTGGCAGCTAGCCAGCTGGGTTCAAACGTGGCCCCTACTCTATTGTGATCCAACTTCTCACCCATTCGGCCAATCCTATTCGACAATGACACGATGGACCAAATCCACTGGACTGACCTGGAGGTCGAGGTGCAAGGATACTATGTGCCTGTTTAGTTTCTAAAATTTTACAAAATTTTTTAAGATTTTTTATCACATTGAATCTTTGGGTACATACATGAAGCATTAAATATAAATAAAAAATAAAACTAATTACACAGTTTAGACGAAATTTACGAGACAAATTTTTTAAGCCTAATTAGACTATGATTAGACACTAATTGCCAAATAACAATAAAAGTGTTACAGTACCATTTCCTAAAAAATTTCGCCAACTAAACAATCCCTGGATGTCGAAGCAAAAGAAATCACGCTGCAGCCCCTAGCATCATGAACAGTACTGCACTACATCCCGAGTGAAGTGAACATAGTGTTTAGCTGCCCCTCCTAAATTTTGGTCGTTATCCCATCGGATATTTAGACATATGCATGGAGTATTAAATATAGACTAATTACAAAACTAATTATATAGTTTACGACTAATTTGCGAGACGAATCTTTTGAGTCTAATTAGTCCATGGTTTGACAATGTTTTACTACAGTAACATGTGCTAATGACAGATTAATTAGGCTTATAAATTCGTCTCGTGGAGTACTGACAGATTATGTAATTTATTTTTTTATTAGCATCAAACACCCTATACAATATCTTATCGACACACTTTCTAAATTTTAGTAGCTGAATCAAACACCCCCTAAGCATCTCATCATTCATTCGTCTCTTCTCTTTCGAGACAAGGAACTCTATCCATGTCCATCAACTGTAGATTCGTAGGCAAGACCCATAAGCAAAAATGACCGCTCTCTCCGTGCCTAAATAACTATCGCTTTTAATTTTCATATCGTAAGTTTAACTGGATTTATAAAAAATACGTGCAACATTTGTATTTTTAAATAAATTTATTATAAAAATAGATTCAACGATCTATCTAATAATATTAATTTTATACCATAAATATTAATATTTTTTATATACTTAGTCAAAGTTGTTTCTCGAGAAGTGAAAACATCAATTATTTAGGACGGCGGGAGTACGTCTGCAGCTCAATGGATCTGAATAGAACGTCGTCCGTCCGTAATAATCCAGGCACACAGAAGAACTCGTGTCGCGAACCATCGATGAGCACCCTAGTTTTATTATTTTTCAAAAATTGGTGAACGATGTAATTTTACTTGATAATCAATAAATTGCGCCGCATGGTTTTCTAAAAAATAGAAAAGAAGAACTCGTGTCGGTTTCTCGAACCCATCGATCCGGGAACTTGGTGACGACTATCATCAGGCCGTTAATTAAGCTTACAATGGGAGCATCCGAACATGTGTTCTTCTGCATGCTACCCAGACAGTGCCACTGCCAGCAACAGAGGAGAAGAGAAATCAAGCAAGGAGGAGAGGCGGCATGCGCATACCGTGGACGGCGGGGTCGGCGTTGAGGCGGTGGACCTCGGCGACGAGCGCGGCCTCGGAGGTGTCCTCGGGGAGGTCGACGACGAGCGAGCGGATGCCGACGTCGGCGCAGGCGTTGCACTTCATGTCGGCGTAGGTCCGCGAGTCCTTCCAGCTCCCCACGGTCACCACCGCCAGCCCCGGCACCTGCGAGTGACGGAGTGAGCGACACGAGCAGAGCACCGGCCATCTCCGCGTCGTCACTCCCCGATGCAAGGTCAAGAAGACAGAACGCACCGACGGCAGGAGGGAAGAGGAGGCTTACGATGCTGTGGGCGGAGGACAGCGCGGCGACCTCGGCCGTGACCTCGCGGCGGATGTCGGCGGCGATGGCCTCGCCGTCGATGACCTGCGCCATCGTGGTCTCGGCGGCAAGTGAGCGAGAGTGACGACGACGATCGACGATAG
The DNA here is from genome assembly GCA_904845875.1 of Miscanthus lutarioriparius. Taxonomy (NCBI): domain Eukaryota; kingdom Viridiplantae; phylum Streptophyta; class Magnoliopsida; order Poales; family Poaceae; genus Miscanthus; species Miscanthus lutarioriparius. The sequence goes on from CAJGYO010000016.1 coordinate 66,020,059, forward strand.
ATGCCTCGAGAAGGGAGACCTTGGCAATCACACCTGACATACCTGACTGAGTTTAGAGAGGCGAGAGCCACGTTACCACCACCTTCAATTCTTGTCATGATCCTAGAGATAACTTTAAAAAATGGTACACGTTTTAGTTTTTTGTTTGAAAAAAATATCAGCGGTCTATCGTAAGAGATTGTTTTTTTTTACAACAAGATATATCGTAAGAGATTGTTGAGTGGGAAGAAAAACAAAAAAGTATACTTAAGAAAAATAAAGAAATAAAGACCTCGTGCACCTCATGGGCAGCAGGTTAGTTGAGCGGTCTTCAAAATTAATTCGGACTTGCTAGCGCTTAGGCGTCGGTCTGGAGCGTTAGCGTTCGAACGCTAACACGCGGAGGGAGTAAACGAGCGTACAACGCACCGGGCTTGCGAGGGAGCACACTAGCAGTGGGCCCGCGCCGCTCTGGACGTCGCCCACGCCGTCCCGAACATCGCCCACGCTTCTAGCAGCTTTCCACGCGCATCCCATATGCAACACCAAACATCCAGATACAACAGTTGCATCATACAAAAGAAGACAAATAAAACACTTGAAATAAGCGTCTGAAACACTTACGAAAACGTCTGAAAAATATTTGAAAACTATTGCAAATATTTGCAACATCCAGAAGAAACGCTCGCAAACATACGTATGAAACACCTGAAAACACTTTGAAACATATGTTTGCAACATGCATGTATATAAAACATCCAGATAAAAAACTTGCAATATTCGTCTGAAACAGATGAAACACTTGGAACATATGTGTATATCCATTACAACATGTGCAACATCTCGATCTACTTTTGCAACATCGATATACCATACTTGCAACATGCCTCTGAAACATCTAAAACACTTGAAACATACTATTGCAACATGTGCTTTCAGCGTAACATCTGCTTGCTGCTCGGACGAATGGAGGCTCGTCAACGCGGATCTCGACGCCGGTGTGGACCTCGACGGTGGCACGAACCTCGACAGGGGCAGGGGCAGGCGGATGGAGCGCGGCCGCAATGGGAGGCATGAGCCCGGCGGGGGCACGCGACGCGGGCGGGAGGCGGGGGCGCGGGAGGGGCCGCGCGGCGCAAGCGGTGGTGGCGCGGCTAAGGGCGGGGTCTGTTCCAGAGCAGAGGCGCGCAGCGCATTGAGCGAGCAAACGACGTGGGCGGGGACAGCGCTGGCGAGGTGCAAAGTGAGCAGGCGACTTATACGGGGTCCGTCCGTCCGGACAGACGACCTGTAAGAAGCATTACCGAAATTAGTTGGATCAAAATCGTCTGTAAGTTGCCCCATTGTCAAACTGAATTCCAATAACATTTGCCTCTTGCTGAGTAATGGAGTCACTTCGATGTTAATTTGATATACTCTGTGCCATTTGAAAGGATCAAGATGCCCAAGAGGGGGGTGAATTGGGCTAATTTTAAATTTCTTTGCAATAATTAAATTCTACGGTTAGCCCAATTAACCCCTTATGTCTAAAAAGTGTTTCTAGTTGCTCTACCGCATAAAAGACTTGCAACATAAGTTCTAATCCTACTCTAGCATGGCAATTCTATGAATTGTAAAGACAAGAATTGAATTGCTCAATGTAAATGCTCAAAGTAATTACTCAAAGTAAATACTCAAAGTAAATGCTCAAAGTAAATAGAGAAGGAGGAACACGGTGATGTTTTGCCGAGGTATCGGAGAGTCGCCACTCCCCACTAGTCCTCGTTGGAGTACCCGCGCAAGGGTGTAGCTCCCCCTTGATCCGCGCAAGGATCAAGTGCTCTCTATGGGTTGATTCTGGTGAATCACCCACAACCGCTCATAACTTGAGTTGGGTCATCCATAAGCTCTCCGGATGATCACCGAGCTCTCCAATCATCACCAAGCCGTCTAGGTGATGGCGATCACCAAGAGTAATAAGCACGAACTCTCACTTGACCACAACAAGCCTAGGGAGAAAGATGGATGCACACTTTGTTACTCTTGATCTCTCTAATGAGGGCTCTCTTTGAGATTCTCAAATCTCAATCACCTCACTAGGACCTTGCTCTTCTTGGCACTCTCTAAGGTGTGTTTCAGCTGTTGGAATGAGCAAAAGTGACTCCACACATGAGTGGAACTTCTATTTATAACATGGGCTGAAAAACGAACCGTTATGTGCCTCTGCGGGATGACCGGACGCTCCGATCAGTTCAACCCGCACACCAGTGTTTAAGTGTTGACCGGACGCTGGCAGGGTCCGATCACCACTGACCGGACGCGTCCGGTCACAAATATCCCTCACTGGAATCTTACTGTACTCGACCGGACGCTGAACCCCCTAAGGTCCGGTAGAAGAATTCCTTCTCTGGAACCTTACTGGAGTCGACCGGACGCTGGTCTTCAGCGTCCGGTCACTCGACCACTCAGCGTCCGGTCGCGCCAGACGCAATCTCCTTGGTCAAATGAACTGACTGGACCCTACGGCCAGCGTCCGGTCGCACCGGAGCCAGCGTCCGGTCAGTATTTGACCCTCCATTCACTTCCAACTCTCGATCATATGTGAATGAAGTTTGCTCCATAGGATCTAAGGGTTTTGTTGGAGCTACCTAGTGCTAGACTTAGCCAGTGTGCACCACACCTAACTCACCTAGGTCAAGCTACCCGTTCATACGCCCCTTAATAGTACGACCAAAGGAAAACAAAGTCATAAACTACTCTAAGTGTCTCTCCAACTCCAATCAACACTTAGAACTAGTCATCCTTAACCTTGTCGTCCATCCTTTGAAATCCGAAACGATTTCCATCGTAGGGGCATGATATCCATGATTGCCCAATCGATCTCCATTACCATGACCTAACTTAATTGCCTCTACAAAACACACGTTAGTCATAGTAATTTTATATTGTCATTAATCACCGAAACCTAACAAGGGTTCTAGATGCTTTCACCCTTTTCACTTGCAACTAAATGGTCGGGCTGTTTTGCTAAGGAGATATGCCATGTTCGCTTGGCTGATAAGCCATGACTGAAAGTATTGTTGGCTGATTTGTTGTGAGAGAAAAATACCGTTCGTTGACTGAAAAAGTACGGCTTATAAGCCAAGCGAACACGGCGATAGCCTCTAGCTGCGAAAAATATACTGCTCTTGCATTTGGTAGGAGCTTCAATGCTTGACCAAAGTCCATGTTCTACTCCCCACATTCCAAATTATGAGACGTTTTGACTTTTTTTTAATACTTAGCTTTGGTTATATATTTAGACATACACCACCTCTAGATATACAGTAAAAAAATATTTTATAACGTGAAACGGAGGGAGTAGAATCCTTGGTCGGGTAGTGAGGCTGTGCTAGGCTGCTAGAAAATATTATGTATCATCATCAATTTGTGATAATGATTGGTTGGGGTGTGTGAATTGTATAAGTTGCGGTGATTGTTTATATGGGCTTGGTCATTGCTAATTGTGTCGGATCATAACGTGACTAATGAGCTTGGTCTAGTATGTGATGGGCCAACATAAATACATGTGGCTACATTGAATATTTCTGGGATGTACACAATAAGAGCGTGCTCTGCTGGGATGAAGTACTGTTCATGGTGGTACGGATTTACTGTTCACGCTGGTATTTTGTGAGAGGAAAACACTGTTTCGGCTGGGAAAAAAAGTCATCCAGCCAGCCCATCTTTACCAGCCGAACACAGCCTAAATATTTGGGCCGAAAAATCATAAAACAAACAATGGGATGCGATGGAAAAAAAAAGTTAATCCAAACATTGGGCATGACCTATTTTAAGCCTGCCTACTACACGGCACATTTCATGCCCGACGATGGACGGACCTATGTGGTTGTGTTTCCTCGTTAAAAAAATCCCTATGTGGTTGCGCAAAGAGGTCAATTTTTTTTTATACCTCAACTCTTCGAGTACAAGTTGTAGTATTTGAACTCACGCATCAACTCACACCACCACACGCACATAAATTCACATACACCAACCCTAGTGCGCAAGCTAGACCTACACCTACACGAAGAGGCTGCACGTGGCTGAGAGATATCCGAAGTCTTCCAGGCTTCGCACGTGATAGGCACGTCACTCTAACCATTATGACACATCCACGTTTAAGGCTGCAAATACACAAAACCTGCAAATTTATTATTGAAAAAAAAACCCCATAAGACACGTGAGTGTCGATCCGGAGATCAAACTCACGTCCGGCCGCTGGCACACCTGACGAGCGAGCCAACCGAGCGTAAGGGTCAATTCCTTTTTAGTTCTGCAGGATCGTCACCGGCATTGGGCTATTCCGCTATTGTGCTATTAGGCTTGGCTTTTACTCCTCTCGTCCTCTTGAGTCCTGCGGTTGGTTTAAGGGAAAAAGGGTATGTTGTCGAAAAAAAAAGAGCCTGCTTTTGCCTCTCTGAGTTATCGTCATAGCTCAAGTTTTCTTCTTAACTCTAAAATTGATAAATCGTCTTTCTCAACTCTCAAAACCATTAAAATTATCTTCCTACCCTGATTAGAAGTGGTTTTTCAAGGTGATTTCATCATGTCAATAACAAAATCTGGTAAATGCCTAATAAGATTTTAAACCATGAAAAAATATTTCTAAGCTTCCAAAAATTTCAAGAAAAATCTTAGAAATATATTGGGAGAGGAGAAACCTTGATGAAATATTTAAATCTCGTGAAAATATGTCTAGAAGGTTCAAAAAAAATAAATTTAGGTCTAAAAAACTAGGAAAGATATGCAAAAGTATCTAGAAAATTTCTAAAAAAATTCTAAACAATGTATAAGTGCATTTTTAAAACTTTCCACAACAAACAAAATGAGATGCAACTATATTGAATGCAACTTACACTACCGTTGAATGAATTCATGCCGGTTGCATCCCATTTTTTTGTGGGAAGCTTTTTAAACACAGTAAGGCATTGATTAGAATGTTTTGGAAATTGCTATATATTTTTTTGGATATTTTCTATTTTCCTAGTTTAAAATCTAATTTCTAGAAACTTCTTGATATATTTTCACAAACTCTAAATATTTTATTTGGCTTTCTCATGTCCTAACATATTTTTAGGATCTTTCTAAACTTTTAGAAGCTTAGAAATAGTTTTTAGTTTAAAAACCTTATCCGGTGTTTACTAGAATTGTTTAATTAAAAATGATGAAATCACCTTAAAATCACTTCTAACTCAAGGAAAGAGGTCATTTAAATAGTTTTAAGAGTTTCGGAAGACAGTTTGTCTGGTCCGTGATAGAAGGTGATAGTCCATGGGGACAAAAAGGGTACTTTTTCTTAGTTTAATAGTCACTCGCATTGGGCTATAGAGCCATTATAGGCTGGCTTTTACTTGTCAATTTGCCGCCCATCACAAATTTTGCCAAACTTTGGTTGTCGTCTTCTTCTGGAAATTGTAGAAACCTTAATGCTAGCATTGGGATCTTGGAGGAGGAAGGTCTGAGACCTTTCGCTGCTGGAGTCAGGTACGGGCGGCGGTTTCCCTACCTTCCACTGTTGGCCTCTTCTAGTTTGTTTGTTAAAAAAAATTATTAACTTAGGCTTTTTTTGAATGCAGGATGCAGGAACGAGAAAACACAGAAATAGGAAAATCATAGAAATATGATAGGAATGCATATGCATACCTAAGGAATTGAAAACATAGGAATCATATAAGGCTATGTGTTTGGCTGGGTGTCTAAGGAATTGTAAAGGAATCGTAAGAACAAAATCCGTGTGTTACTTCTTTATTGAACTTAGGTATCCTGTCCTGATAAGAACATCTCCAAGAGTATCCTAAATTTTCCTTCCAAAAAGTCTATGTTTTCTAACTCCTAAAAATATATTAGGGGAAAAAAGAAGGCCATCTCCGATAGTTTTCAATAATTCACTCCTAAAATATAGAAGACAATTTTACATCAGAAATCCTATACTATTTCTAAATTATTTTAACCAATTTTATATATTCTTTCTCTCATGTACATTTGCATCTGGAACCCTTTCATACTATTTATTCTTTTTTCGCCCTTAATTGACCGATGAATACGCATGTATCCGCGCGACTGCGACTCCGTGTAAAGTGCGTAAATTTTAGAAGAAAGGATTAGGAGTTGTTGGAGAGGGATTTTTTCTCATCTTGCCAAAAACCAAGGATTAGGGAGGGAAATAGGGTACTCTTGGAGATGTTCTAAGGTATAGGTGGTCAACTGCAGCTCTTAATCCCTTGCTTGTCCTTGTTCCTTGTGTACATGATATTTCCCATGAGGTACAAGTGGATGGAATCAAAGGGAAATGAATTTTTCCTTTAGTTATCTTGTGCCTTTTCCTAGGAACCAAAGGAACGAAATCCTTAGAAATTGGAATCCTGACATTTTTCATGTGTTTCTCCTACATTTATAAACACCCCCACCACCCTATTGGCCATTCCTCCCTTCAACTTCAAATCATAAGGTTTGTGTCACCTGTAATTTGGAGCAGCAGCAAAGCCAGCAAACTTTTTTCCATTGCATTTATTAAACAGGAAAGCAGCTATGACTATTATTCTTATTCTTGGGTAGTTGAAACAGCCAAAATGAGGAACAAATTGCTACATCAACACACACTTTCTGAGTCAGTTCACATCCTTGCAATACAGGTCGTACAGCAATGAGAACTGAGATGAAAGCCCTACTCGACTATTCCCCGCTTTGCCCCATCCACCGTGTTCTTCAGCAGCATTGCAACCGTCATTGGGCCAACACCTCCTGGAACTGGAGTTAGGTAACCAGCAACCTTGCTCACCGCTGCAAAATCTACATCACCGACGAGTCGGTACCCAGACTTCCGGGTAGGGTCATCAACAGAGTTTGTCCCAACATCGATAACCGCAGCACCTGGCTTGATCCAATCCCCTTTGATCTGACAACCAATAAAACAGCACAGTGACTCAGTGAGCAATGGGCAATGGATGGCTGGATATTGCATCTTAGTGTGAGAATTTGTTGCGGTAGCTACATACCATCATAGCCTGACCAGCTGCTGCAATGACTATGTCAGCTTCGCGCACAATGCTTTCTGGATCCGGGGTCCGTGAGTGCACAATAGATACAGTCGCATCTGCCTTCAGAAGGAGCAGGGATACAGGTAGCCCGACAATGTTGCTGCGACCAACCACAACTGCCCGTTTACCTTTAACAGTGACTCCGCTCCTTGACAAGAGCTCCATGCATCCCTTCAAAGGAAAAACCGGTACTAAGATTTTTTTTGAGGAAAAAAAACCGATACTAAGATTAGTAACCACAAGTGAAAACAGCAACACAAATTAAGTGTTCTATTGAAGGGTAGAGAAATGTTGTGCCAATTGTTCCAATACCTTTGGCGTACATGGTACGAACAGTGGCTCTCTGCCTTTCATTGCAAGCTTGCCAATATTGAGAGGATGAAACCCATCGACGTCTTTCTCAATGCTGATCTCACTCAGTATCTTTTCTTCATTGATATGCTTAGGCAGTGGAAGCTGGACGAGGATTCCTGAAAACAAACTGAATTAGCTTTCCATCATAATTTGGAACAAGGATTTGGATTCTACGAAACCATTATGATCAAATAGTCAGTATTTCAAGAAACTAGAACAAAGCATGAATCAAATGAAACAGAACTGCCTCATACAAGCATCAGCAAACTGAACTTGTTGCCATTATATATATCAATCCAATGGGGAGGTAGGAAAGTTCATTTTAGAACCCCTCTCCATATGGCATGACACTCATCTACATAGCTATGAAAACACGAACTGATCGACAATGTACAGAGCTCAAAGTTCAAGTTTTGTGGAAACCATTAAGCTTAGATTGATCGTGCCCAGATTTTTTTAGCTATGGATTCTTATTTACAATCGAAACAATGCAATGTTTGAGCTCTCCATGCGCGAAACCAAGGTCTCATGTGTTGTGTAATAGAATGAGAACACAAACTGAAAGCTCAGCAAATCAAAAAAAAGCTCAGCAAATCGAGTTCATGGGAGAATGCTGTAGCATCAGGTAAGAAATAAATCACACCAAAACAAAACATTAGAGTGATATTTATTTTTGCCATTTGTTCCCTTTACTTACCCGTGCGAATTTCCAACTGGGGGAATACATAAGTTGTGATGCCCAACGTAGTGAGTGACAGTTCCAAAAGATAACACATATATACTGTACAGAGGCGGTACCGTGCACGGCGGGGTCAGCGTTGAGGCGATGAACCTCGGCGACGAGCGCGGGCTCGGAGATGTCCTCGGGGAGGTCGACGTCGATGGAGCAGATGCCGACCTCGGCGCACGCCTTGCGCTTCATGTTCACGTACGTCTGCGAGTCCTTCCTGCTCCCCACGATGACCACGGCCAGCCCCGGCACCTGCGAGCGAGAGAGACAGAACGGCGTCGTCAGCACACAGTCCCGAGCGTGGCGCCCCGATCCCAGAACTCCCAGGCGGCGGACAGAGGGGAGCGGGGTGCTTACGAGTCCGTGGGCCGAGGAGAGCGCGGCCACATCGACGGCGACCTCGCGGCGGACGTCGGCGGCGATGGCCTTGCCGTCGATGATCTGCGCCATCGCGGTGGCTGGGCGAGGGAGTGGGGGGGACGACTCCGGATGAGACCTGTGGGGATCTTTGGCTGAGTGGGTTAGGTGAGACTGGCCCATTGGGCCTACAGATTTCTTAGGTTGGGCCTGGAGAATAAGGAATTTGTTAGGCCTGTTTTGCTGCTGTATTATTAGCCTAGATCCAGTCCTGACTCGTGCGTCGTACAATTATTATTTCGTGTTTGTTAGCCTGGATCAATCGTGCAATTATTTTTTTTTAAAAAAAGAGTCGTGCAAGCAATTATTTCATGTTTGGTTCCTCGTAAAGATTATTATGCAACATTGTACAGTGTTTAATACACCATTAACTAGTATGTGTATGTCAGATTTGGTCGTATTATAAACAATACAGATTTGCATAAGTCGATGGCCATAGAAAAATAAATGGTAACGCTAGGCCCGCGTCCGGATACAGCTCCCGTTCTTGTCGAGCTCCGTCCCGTCCCCCGCGCGTCCGTCGCGCCCACGTAATATGAGAGCTCGCTCGTCGCGCCCGTGTCACCATTCCGTGATGGCTCCCACGCGACGACGATGGCGCGAGCAGGCCAGGAGTAGCACGATGAGGACCCACTCTAGGGCCGCGTACGCCAGCGCGTCCTCTGGTGGAGCGCTGCCGCTAGTTGAAAGGTCCTAATAAGGCTAGAGGGGGGTGAATAGCCTATTTAAAATTCTACAAATATAGAGCAATTTGATTAGTAAAACAAACAGCGAAAAATAACTTGCTCTAGCTTTATAAGGGTTGCAAGCCACCTACCCAATAATTCTATTTGCTATGATCTCTACTCACACAAGAGACTAAGTCACTACTCACTAAGAGCTCTCAACAAGGCTACACTAAAGAGTTCCACTAGATGAAACTAAACTACAAGACAAACTCTCAATTCTAGCTACACTAAAGAGCTTGCTACAACTAGTTTGTGGAAAAGTAATAGAGTGAGTAACATAATTATACCGCCGCGTCGAGGAATAAACTAATCACAATATGATGACAACCAATTCACCGGGAGAATTCCAATCAAACAAGAGACACAAGATTTTCTCCTGATGTTCACGTGCTTGCCGGCACGCTTGTCCCCGTTGTGTCGACCAACACTTGGTAGTTCGGCGGCTAAAAGGTGTTGCACGAACCTCGTTCACACAATTGAACACAACAAGAACTTACCCACAAGTGAGGTAACTTAATGATACGAGCAATCCACTAGAGTTTTCTTTTGGCTCTCCACCGTGGAAGGTACAAGATCCCTCACAATCATCGGAGCCGGCTAAGAACAATCACCAACACATGCCAAAAGCTCCTCCGCTGCTCCAAGCCGTCTAGGTGGTGGCAACCACCATGAGTAACAAGAAATCCACAGCCACAACGATCCCCAAGTGCCACTAGATGCAATCACTCAAGCAAATGCACTTGAAATCACTCTCATTCTCACTATGATGATGAATCAATAATGGAGATGAGTGGGAGGTGTTTGCTTAGGCTCACAAGGATGTCAAGTATGTCAAAGTGCCAAGAGAGTGAGCCCCAAGCCAGTACCTTCCTATTTATATATATTCAGCAAATGAAATAGAGTCAGCGAATGAAGTGGATTCATTAACAACTCAATTTACTGATCAAAAATGAAAAAAAGAAAGTATTGCCTTCTTTCTTATATCTTGTATTTATCGTACTTTTGTCATGGGGAGTCTCTTTCTCTTTTAACAAATGTCCAGAACTTTGGATTAAAAATTGGTGGAATACCAGGCAATCCGAAACTTTCTTAACTGATATTCAAGAGAATTAGAAGGATTCATAGAATTAGAAGAACTTTTTCTCTTGGACGAAATGATAAAAGAGAAATCGAAGACACATATACAAAAACTTCCTATAGGAATACATAAGGAAATAATACAATTGGCCAAAATAGATAATGAGGATCATCTCCATATCATTTTGCATTTCTCAACAAATATAATATGTTTGGCTATTCTAAGTGGTTCTTTTTTCTGGGTAAAGAAGAACTTGTCATTTTGAATTCTTGGGTTCAGGGATTTTTCTATAAGTTAAATGATTCAATAAAAGCTTTTTTTATTCTTTTAATTACTGGTTTTTTTTGTTGGATTTCACTCCACCCGCGGTTGGGAACTACTAATTCGTTGGGTCTACAACAATCTTGGATGGGCTCCTAACGAGCTAATTTTCACTATTTTTGTTTGTAGTTTTCCTGTGATTCTAGACACGTGTTTGAAATTTTGGGTCTTTTTTTGTTTAAACAGTCTATCTCCTTCACTTGTAGTCATTTATCATTCAATTAGTGAAGCATAAACTCACTCATTTGATTTCCCAATATTAATCAAATTAGCATATTTCTTCCTTTAGAAAGAAAGCCCTTTTCCTTTTTAACAAAATTCTTTCTATTTCTACCTACTCAAGGTATTCATCATTCTAGTACAACTATTGCAGTAGAATGACAACAGACTTGTGTATAGGGAACTAGATTAGCTTAGCTACCTATCTAATTTATTGTAGAAATTCCGAGATCCGCAATTGGACATGGAAAATAGAAAAAAAATCTTGGTTGAAGGAACAGATGATTCGATCGATTTCTGTATCGATCATGATATACGTAATAACTCGCACATCTATTTCAAACGCATATCCCATTTTTGCGCAGCAGGGTTATGAAAACCCATGGGAAGCAACTGGACGAATTGTATGCCCCAAGACTCAAAGAGCCGTTGGGCACTCTCGGACTAACCGGACGCACCCCAGCGTCTGGTCGCCCTCGGTCATCCTTGTGTAAGCACTTTGAATCTCGTCCACCAATCTTCAATGGTTAAGTCCACACGCTCGCGAAGTTAAAGAGTGACCAGATGCACAGCACATGACCAGACGCACCGCACCGCACCGCGGTGTCCAATCCGTTCCAGTAAGGTTCCAGAGCGCAAAAACAATGACCAAACGCGTCAGGTCTTAGGCGACCAGACGCGTCGGTGAGTCCGGTCGCTCCAGCACTTGTCTTAGTGTGTTCTTGGTGCTGATGCCAGCGTACGTCAGTCATGACTTGACACGGCCCCTGCGCGTCCGGTCGCGAGCTCTCGCCTATGTCCGATCGCCTCCAAGCACTTCGCTGCCTCTGGACAGCTGACCGGACACACAGCCTACGTCCGATCGCCTCCAAGCACTTCGCTGCCTCTGGACAGCTGACCGGTCACACATAGGCCTTCTCGGTTAAGTGTTGCGCCACCTGGGTTAACTGACCGGACGCGTCCGGTCAAGCCGAGACCAGCGTTCGGTCACGTGTAGTGACCCCTTTTTCTTTTTCTAAGTCCGTAACCACTTAGCCCTTGCTTCCAACTTGCTAACCACAAAGTGTAGAACTTGTGTGCTTGTGTGTTAGCATTTTTCAAAGCATTTTAAAAGGGTTAGAAGTTAGCACACTAGGTCTCTAAATGCAATGCATGAATCATGTCACCTAGTGGCACTCGATAACCGCTTAGCCGAAGATTTTCCCTCTTTATAGTACGGCTATCGATCCTAAACATGATCACACTCTCTATAGTGTATTAATCACCAAAACCAAAACCCTAACCAATACCTTTGCCTTGATCTCTTTGGTTTTTATTTTTCTCTTTCTTCTTTTTCAAGTTGAGCACTTGATCATCTTTTGGTCATCACCATCCACCATGATCATCCTCTTGCTCCACCACTTGGAATGGACTATCCTCTCTTGTCTACACACTTAGCACTTAGGATTAGTCCATAGGTTTCATCAATTATCCAAAACCAACATAGGGCTTTCAATCTCCCCCTTTTTGGTAATTGATGACAACCTTTCATAAAGATGTTTATTAACAATTTCTTGGATTTATGTTGCTTGCCCAAACGTATTACCATGTGTAAAGGTTATGGACAAGTTTCATAAACCTGATTCAGTAGTATTAGCTCCCCCTACATATGTGCTAAGAGTTTGGATTTGAAAACTTACACATATGCATAGATTTAAAGTTTGGGAGAGCAATAGCTACCAAATGATTCTAAGGTGTAAAGAATGGACCTTTAAAGCATGATACCAATCGGAGTTGCCATTTGAACACCATCCTTAGCACCATATTTTGCTAGATACCACTTGAAAACAAAAGACACTAGATACCTCGTGAGATCAACATTAGAAACAAGGCTCTAGCATCACTTGTAAAACCAATTCAAGTGTCTAGGTATCCTATGCATGCTAGTTTTCATTACATCAATCATTTTACTATCTAGCATACACCACATAAGCATGAATATGGAATTAAAAAAAACTTGTGCCATGCAAGCAAACATATGTAATGCACATATAAATGCAACAATCAAGTTTATGAGCTTGCTTCCCCTACTTGTGTGCTTCAAAATTTTAATTGATCCCCTTACTTTGTCATTGCATTTGTTTGCTCCCCCTATCTCTTACTATCTTTGTGAATTACTTTTCCCCCTTTGTCATCTATGACCACAAAAGGTGAGCTTAAATTTTAAATAGGTTGGGGTGAAACCATGTGAAGTAAGGATCTTTTTCCCATATATGGTTCAATCTAGATTACTTGCAAAAGATTTTTAACTCGGTTTGATCTAAGGACAAGCTTCTTCACACCTCCAAATAAGGGTTATCTTGTACCATGTTGAGTTAAACACTTATAACTCATTTTCTAGATCAAACACTAGGTTCACAAGCCCACAAACATGTCATATGCTACCACTAGATCATTTCAATCAAGCATGCAATAGTGGTACCATACAAGAATCAAATTTATTTGATTTTTATGAATGAGCCTAAGACATGTGAGGAATGACTAGATGCACTAAACAAGTCCTTAGCAAAGGATGAATGACATGTCAATCAACTTTAACTTGCTTTGCTCGAAGGAGAGGCATGTCATATAATAGGGTGCATCAACACATATTTGAGAAATCAAGTATGCTCAATTCATTCCTTAGCTTGCAAAACCTCTTCTCATCAAGTGGCTTGATGAACATATCGGCAAGTTGATCATCGGTGCCCACACTCTCAATGCAAATGTCCCTTTTTTGTTGGTGATCTCTAATGAAATGATGGTGGACATCTATGTGCTTTGTTCTTGAATGTTGAACCGGGTTGTTGGTGAGCTTCATGGCACTCTCATTGTCACAAAGCAATGGCACTTGTTTGAATTTGATTCCAAAGTCACTCAAAGTAGCATTCATCCAAAGTAATTGAGCACAACAACTACCGGCTGAAATGTACTCCGCTTCAACGGTTGAAAGTGCTACACTATTTTGCTTCTTTAATGACCAAGACACAAGTGATCTTCCCAATAGTTGATATATGCCCGATGTGCTCTTTCTCTCAACTTTGCATCCTACATAATCGGAGTCCGAATATCCAATCAACTCAAATCTTGCTCCTTTGGGATACCACAATTCAACATCTTGTGTATGCTTCAAGTACCTCAATATTCTCTTGGTTGCCTTCAAATGACTCTCTCTTGGTGAGGCTTGGAATCTAGCACACATGCATACACTAAACATCACATCTGGTCTTGATGCGGTCACATAGAGTAGGCTTCCAATCATAGACCGACACATCTTTTAATCCACCATGTTGCCACTAGCATCACTATCCAAGCTTCCATTTGTCCCCATTGGTGTACTAATAGTTGTACTCTCATCCATGCTAAACTTCTTGAGCATGTCTTTAATGTCCTTGCCTTGACTTACAAAAGTGCCATTCTTCATTTGCTTGATTTGAAGACCAAGGAACTAACTAAGCTCTCCAATCATGGACATCTCAAATTCACTTGCCATCATCTTTCCAAACTCCTCATAAAAATCTTAATTGGTTGATCCAAAGATAATGTCATCAACATAGATTTGCAACATAAACAAGTCATTGCCTAGCTTCTTGGTGAAGAGAGTGGTGTCAACCTTGCCCATCTTAAATCTCTTAGAGAGTAGGAAATCCCTCAATCTCTCATACCATGCTCTTGGTGCTTGTTTCAATCCATACAAAGCCTTTCTCAACTTATAGACATAGTTGGGTTTCTTCTCATCTTCAAAACCGGGAGGTTGCTCAACATACACAAGCTCATTGATGTACCCATTAAAAAAATGCACTCTTCATATCTATTTGGTACAACTTGATATTGTGGGTACAAGCATAGGCTAACAAGATCCTAATTGCTTCCAATCTTGCAACTAGGGCATATGTTTCTCCAAAGTCAAGACCTTCAACTTGAGTGTAACCTTGAGCCACTAATCTTGCTTTATTCCTTACAACTATCCCATCTTGATCTTGCTTGTTTCGAAAGACCCACTGGGTTTCAATCACATTATAATCCTTAGGCCTCTCAACTAACTCCCATACTTGATTTCTAGTAAAGTTGTTTAGCTCTTCATGCATAGCATTTACCCAATCAATATCTAACAAAGTTTCATATATCTTCTTTGGTTCAATGGATGACACAAATGAGAAGTGTTCACAAAATAATGCCAATCTTGATCTTGTTTGCACACCTCTTGAGATATCACCAATTATGGAGTCTAAAGGATGATCTCTTGCAACATTGGTTGGTTGAAGCACTTGAACTTGATTGCTTGCACTTGATTGCTTATTTGGTTGAGACGATGAACTAGCCACTTGTTGTTGATCTTGCACTTTATCATCACTTGCACTAGCTTGATTTTGATCATGAGAACCAGTAGGTCACACATTTGAGTTAGAGAGCACTTGATTCTTGTCATCTTCAACATCAATCACCTCTCTAGGCCTTATGTCATCAATGTCCATGTTTTTCATTGCATTGACCAATTGAGTGCCTCTCACATCATCTATATTCTCATCTTTCTCTTGGGAACCATTAGTTTCATCAAATTCCACATCATGAACCTCCTCAAGAGTACCACTAACCAAATTCCAAACTCTATAAGCCTTGCTAGTAGTTGAGTAACCAAGCAAGAAACCTTCATCATATTTCTTCTCAAACTTGCTCAATCTAGTGTCTTTCTTCAATATGTAGCATTTGCATCCAAAAACCAGAAAATATGCAATGTTGGGCTTTCTACTATTCAAGAGCTCATAAGGTGTCTTCTCCTTCAATGGGTGACAATAGAGTCGGTTGCTATAGTAGCAAGTCGTGTTGATTGCTTCGACCCAAAAAGAATGACTCACATTATACTCACTCAACATTAATCTTTCCATGTCGATTACGGTTCTATTGTTCCTCTCAACTTGGCCATTTGATTATGGAGTGTACTTCGCCGAGAATTGATGTCTAATCCCAAACTCATCACACAAATCATCAACTCTTGTATTCTTGAATTCACTTCCATTGTCACTTCTCATTTTCTTGATGGTTGTTTCAAACTCATTGTGAATTCTCTTAATGAATGTCTTGAAGGTTGCAAACACACCACTCTTATCAACAAGAAAGAACACCCATGTATATCTAGTGAAATCATCCACAATCACAAATCCATATTTGTTTCCACCAATGCTAGTGTAAGTGGTTGGTCCAAACAAATCCATGTGCAATAACTCAAATGCCTTAGATGTACTCATCATGCTCTTCTTAAGATGTGTGTTACCAACTTGCTTTCCAGCTTGACATGCACTACATAGCTTATCCTTCTCAAATGTGACATCTTTCAAGCCTCTAATTAAGTCATGCTTAATCAACTTGTTCAATTGTTTCATTCTAACATAACCAAGCCTTCTATGCCATAACCAACCCATACTAGACTTAGTGAGCAAACGTATTGACAATTGAGCTTCTCTAGCATTGAAATCAACCAAGTATAGATTCTCATATCTAACTCTTTTAAATATCAAGTTAGAGCCATCTACACTTATGATCTCTACATCATCCACACCAAATATGCACTTGAAACCAAGATCACACAATTAAGCTACCGACAAAAGGTTAAAGTTCAAGGAATGCAAGTCATTGGATATTGCAATCTTACCAAGCCCCTTGACCTTGCCTTTGCCATTATCACCAAATGTGATACTATCAACCACATTGCTATCATTTGTGTTGATTGAATTGAACATTCTTGAATCATCGATCATGTGTTGTGTGCACCCACTATCAAGCACCCAATGCCTTCCTCCAGCTTTGTAATTGACCTAAAAAAGAAGATCAATTCCTTTTAGGTACCCAAACTTGCTTGGGTCCTTGAAGGTTAGTTACCAAGGTCTTTGGTACCCAAATGGCATTCTTCTTTGGGCCCACAATTGGTGTACCAATGAACTTAGCCTTCACACCATTGACACCCTTAACAAGCATGTAACAAGAATCAAATCTAATTGAGGATACATTAGGTTGCTTGTTCTTGTTAGTCTTGCAATATTGCTCTATATATCCAACTTGCTTGCATCTATTGCAAAACCGATCATTGTCCTTCACAAAGCTAGCTTTGGGAGTGACAAAGGCCGTCTTACCTTTCTTGGTGGTATAGCCTAATTCTTCTTTGTTGAGAGAAAACCTTTGGCTACCCAAGCACTTTAGCAAACGGGTATCTCCACCATAGGCATTGCCTAAGGCACGAGTGAGCACATTCACCTCCTTCTTAAGGGTCTCATTCTCCACCATTAGTGAGGCATCACAAGTGAAACCATCACTCAAAGGTGAAGTAGAAGTGGCAGTGCTACAAGAAGGGTTAGTGGAAGCAACAACAATGGACTTATAAAATGATTCATCAAGAATATCATATGTTAGTCCCACATCACATGACACAATCACTTGCTCTTTCTTGGAGGCATCACAAGTGAAACCATCACTCAAAGGTGAAGTAGAAGTGGCAGTGCTACAAGAATGGTTAGTGGAAGCAACAACAATGGACTTATAAAATGATTCATCAAGAATATCACATGTTAATCCCACATCACATGACACAATCACTTGTTCCTTCTTGGCTTCTTCCTTCTTGACTTGCTCAAGGAGAGAGGAGTGAACCTTTTCAAGTTTGAAGTGAGCTTTGCCAAGCTTCTCATGGGCTTCCATTAGCCTCTCATGAGTGGCATTGAGCTCATCAAAGGATTGCTCAAGAGATTTGACCTTGTTGCGTAATTCTTTGCACTCATTTCTCTTCATCTCAAAGCAAGTGTGTACTTGCTCACACATGTCCAAGAGCTCCTTCTTGGTGTACTCCTCCTCCTCATCATCACTCCTACAATCATTACTTTCACAATCATCATCACTCACATCATATTTTACCTTGATGGGCTTTGCCATGAGGCAAGTCGATAGAGTGTCGAAGATGGAGGGCTTGTTGTTGATGGCAATGCTTGCTAGTGCCTTCTTGATGGATTTCTTGTCATCATCACTAGAGCCATCATCATCTTCTGAAGTGCCATCACTATCCCAAGTGACTACATAGCCACTTCCCTTCTTCTTCTTTGTGAAAGTCATTTTCTTCTTCTTCTCCTTCCTTTCATTCTTATGCTTCTTCTTCTCATCCTCATCATTGTCACTATTGTAGAGACAATCTGCTACAACGTGATCTATGCTCTTGCACTTGTAGCATCTTCTCACATAGTCCTTGCTCTTGAAGTTATCTCTTCTCTTTCTTGCACCATATCCCTTCTTCATGAATTTGCCCATCTTGCACACAAGGAGAGCCATAGCTTCATCATCAATGTCACTACCATCTTTATCATCACTTGATTCTTTCTTGAACTTGTCTTTGTTCTTGGATGATGAGCTAGCCTTGAATGCTACACTTTTCTTCTTCTTGTCTTCATCTTCCTTCTTCTCATCCTTGTCAACCCCCTTCCTTTCCACACGGTATGTCTCTTGTGTCAAGACATCACCTAGTACTTGGTTAGGGGTTAGTTGCTTCAATCCTCCTCTTATGATAAGCAATCTCAACATCTTAAATCTTAGAGGTAAGCACATCAAGAACTGATGAGACACATCATCATCATTGATCTTCTCACCCAAAGCCTTCAAGTCATTGACAATCACTTGCAATCGATGGAACATCTCCGGAATGCTCTCATCATCCTTCATCTTGAAGCTTGTCAACTTATCCTTGAGGATGTATAGCTTGGCACTCTTCACCGCTGGTGTGCCCTCATAGGTCTCCTCCAATCTCTTCCACACCTCACTAGCTCTCTCATAATCCTTGATTTGCTCAAACACCTTGGAATCAATAGCATTGTAAATAGTGTTGAGAGCCATTGTGTTGCATTGCTTGTTGGTCTTGTCTTGGTTGGTGAGATTGTCGGGATCAATAATAGCATAGTCACTCTCGGTCACATGTCACACTTGATCATTCTTTGAGTCTTCAACATATGCTCAAAGGTGACTTGAGAGTTGTAGCACCTCTCTAACTTGTTGCTCAATTTCTTCACTTCATTTTTGAGCTCAATGTTCTCCTTCAAAATGTTAGTCTCACAAGACATAGAAGTAGAACAAGCATCTATGTGTGAAGAGCATGGCATATCTAACAAATCATCACAAGAGGTGGATACATGCTTCTTCTCTACATCACAAGGGTTAGCAACATTTTGCAATTGATCGTTTGATCCATGTGATGAGCTCTCATTCTTTTTAAGTTTCTTTGTAAACACTTTAATGAGAGAAGCATGTTGTTCTATTAATTCATCATGAGATGCAAGTAGTGTCTCATGATTCAATTTAAGCTCATCAAGTGAAGATTTATAAGTATCAAGTAATTTCTTATGTTCTTCACAAGAGTTCTTTAGAAATGAGTTTTCATTTTCTAATGTCAATGTTTTAGCTTTCTCATTTTCTAAAGACATGGTCATGCACCCAAGTCTACTAACAAGCTCATCATAGGAATCAACATGATCAACCACACTATCATTTGATACCTTAGTGTCACCTTTTGACATGAAGCAATGTGGTGTAGTGGATGGGCTTATAGTAGCATCATCATGGCTTGAGCATGAACCATCATCACCATCAAGTGTGCATGGGGTAGCATCATCACTTGCAACACTTGTGGCATCATCATCAACCTTGTCAAGTGAACTTGTAGTTGATCTATCATCATCATCACTTGACCATGAGGTGGAGCAATCTTCCATAATCACCAAATTGTGGTTATGCTCAACACACTCATGTGCCTCCTTCTTGGGCTCATCCTCCTTCTTGAATTTACCATCATCCCATGTGGAGGAATCACCGAAGGTGTCCTTGATGGAGTCCCATATCTCACGAGCGGTCCCCTTGTAGTTTACTTGCTTCATCAAATCAAAATGTAAAGCATCCAATAGAAAACAACAAGCATGTGCATCAAATTCATAGAGGACTCTTTGAGCTTTGGTTAGAGTTCTACGATCCAAGACATGGGTGAGACCACTAGTGACAACCCACCAAAATTTAGGTCCCTTTGCACGAAAATGATCAAGCATGTGATTTTTCCAAAGTGCAAAGTTTGTGCCATCGAAAATATGATTCTCACAACCATCTAGCCCATTAGGCGCCATCCTCTCGGGTCGGTGAAGACCACAAAAGAGAGACCGGGCTCCGATACCACTTGAAAGGTCGAGATGGCGGACTAGAGGGGGGGGGGGTGAATAGTCTTTTCTAAAATTAATTGCGTCAGCTAACCGATATAAATGCGGAATTAAAACAATCGGTCTAGCCAAGACTACACCCCTCTATATATGTTCACTAGCACCTTGCAAAGATACTAATAAAGCAACTAAGGTGCCGGGCTAGCTAGAGCTCTCCTAAACAATTCTAGGAGCAAGGTCACACAAACCTATGCCACTAGTACTTTAAGTAACAAGGGAGCTCCTACACATGCTAGTAAGCAAAAGCACAAAGCTAACTAAGCTCACTAGCAATGCTCAATAACAAGGCAACCAATGCCTAATTAGAGAGCGCAAAAACTTAGCTACACAAACTAAGCAATGTGACTAACAAGGTTACTAAAACCAAATTAGCCACGCAAGGGAGCTACTTCTATGCTACACAAGCAAGAAGGTAATTAGCTAGCTACACAAGCTATCTAATTACAAGAGCAACTACACAAGCTTAAGATATATATATAAGTAATTGCAAGCTTGTGTAATGGGGATGCAAACCAACGGGAAGAACAAGGTTGACATGATGATTTTTCTCCCGAGGTTCACGTGTTTGCCAACACGCTAGTCCCCCGTTGTGTCGACCGCTCACTTGGTGGTTCGGCTGGCTAATTAGCATCACCCGCTAAGCCCGCACGCGGGCACACCGCAAGAACCTACCCCTTGAGTGAGGATAGCTCAATGACACGCTTTACTAAAGTTGCTCTTAGCGACTCATGGGCGAGCACAAGTACCCCTCACAAGCACTTCTCCGGAGCGCCAGACAAGCTTCTTGCGGGCTTCGGCGGAGACCACCACCCAGTTGTCTAGGAGGTGGCAACCTCCAAGAGTAACAAGCACCACCGGCTTGCAACACGACCACCTAGTGCCACTCGATGCAACCTCACTAGAATCGCTCACTCACACAATCGGATGATCGCTATCAAGTATGTGAGTGATGGAGGCTCCCAAGCACTCACAAGCATGGACACTAAGTCCCTTGAGGTGCTCTCAACCAGCCATGGCCGAGGGCCACTTCTATTTATAGCCCCAAGGGCTAAACTAGCCGTTTACCCTTCACTGGGCAGCACGGTCGGGCCGACCGGACGCTCGGTCGTGTTGACCGGACGCGCTGGACCTCGGCGTCCGGTCGCGCGCGCAGACGACCACATGTCTCTGATTCCAACGGTCACTTGACTTGACCGGACGCAGCAGCTTTCAACTGACCGGACGCTGAACCCCCAGCGTCCGGTCATTTCCAGTAAGGTACCAACCTCGACCGGACGCGTCCGGTCACATTTTGATCGGACGCAGCCGGCGTCGGTCACACTCCAGCTTTCTGCGTCATCGTCGTCGGCTGACCGGACGCAGACTCGCCCGGCGTCCGGTGCATTCAGATCGATGTCCGGTCGGTTGACCGACGCAAAGACATCTTCGCGACTAACTCGTTTTCACTTCTAACTTCATCACCCTTGCTCCAATGTGCTAACCACAAGAACTTGCATCCGTATGCAATAGAAAATAGGCATTCTATTTTCCCGAAAGCGTTGAATCCTCGCCTCATAAGTTTCGGCGGGAGGGAGAGAGGACCCAAACCCATCTCACCCCTGCAAACACCACCTCCTTTGTAAATGTGCCAACACCACCAAGTGTACACCACCATGTGTATGTGTGTTAGCATTTTCACAATCATTTCCCAAAGGATGTTAGCCACTCAACTTGCCATGCCACTCGATCCTAGCGACAATGCAAAGTTAGATCACTCGAGTGGCACTAGATGACCGATATGCAAACAAGTTTGCCCCTCTTCATAGTACGGCCATCTATCCTAAACCCGGTCATAAACTTCTCTACACACCTATGACCGGTGAAATGAAATGCCCTAGGTTATACCTTTGCCTTGCGCATTCCATTCCATCTCCTTCAATGTCGATGCAACACATGCACCAACACGATCAACAATGATATGATCCACTTCATATCATCACATGATCATACTGGTTCATCGATCTTGACTCTACTTGCTCTTCACCATTGCCATCGTCCATCGGGCGCCAAGTCTTGCTCAAGCTTCACCGCTATGCGGTCCATCACTCAAAGCCTTTGACTTGCCCTTCACGCGCTTGCAACGGTCCATCAAGCCAAGTCTTGTCTTGATCTTCTCCACCTTGATCACATGACTCAATGTCATGTCTCATGTGCAATAAGCTCCTTCATCATCACATGTGTGAGCTTTGCAACATCTCCAAGCCATTTTCACCTCCATGGCATATGTTGCTCATACACATGTACTGTGGACTAATCACCGTGTATCTCACATAAACACAATTAGTCCACCTAGGTTGTCACTCAATTACCAAAACCAACAAGGACCTTTCAATCTCCCCCTTTTTGGTAATTGATGACAACTCTACAAAGATATGGAAATTAAGCTCTTTTGGATTCATGTTGCTTGCCCAAGCAATTTTACCATGTGAAAATGATTTTGGACAAGTACCACAAACCCGAAATGGTAGTATTAGCTCCCCCTACATATGTGCTAGTGTATTTAATTTGAAGCTTGCACATATGCATAGATTGAAATTGTGGGAGAGTAAATACTACAAAATGATGCTAAGGTGTATAGAATAAACCTTTGAAGCATGTACCAATCGTAGTTGCACCTTTAAATTCATCCTTAGCACCATGGTTAGCTAGATATCACTTGGAAATAAAAGCACTAGATACCTCATGAGATCAACATTAAAATCAAGGTACTAGCATTACTTAAAGAATATACCAAGTGTCTAGCTATCATCCTATGCATGCTAGTTATCAAATCATCATTCAAGTTCTATAACTAGCATACACCACACAAGCATGCATATTGAATTTGAAAACTTATGCAATGCAAGCAAGCACATGATTATGCACATATCAAATGCAATCAATCAAAGTTTATGAGCTTGCTCCCCCTACTTGTGTGCTTCTCTTGTCCAAGAATTTTGATCCATCTCTTTTCTTCAATGTTGCTCCCTCTTTGTCCATGTCCAACCTCTATTTCTTTTATATCTCATCTCTCCATGTCCAATTTCTCCCCCATTCAATCAAGCTTTCATATCGTACAATCTCTCCCCCTTTGTCATCAATTTCCATAAAAGGTATGCTTCTTATTGATGCAAAGGTGTGCACTTTGGGGTAGATGGTTGAGACTTGCATTTTTGATGGACATTACTTGAATATCGGAATGACACCACAAGTAGATACCATTTAGCACTTGTAACTTGTATTACATGTATCTTATCATTCTATGCATGGGTCATCCATTTGATACACTTGAACTCTTGTAGTTGAGGGATGCATTCTTCATTTGATGATCACTTAAAGTTGAGGATCACTTGTGGAACCATTATCTTGCATGATTGATACTATGTATAGATACCACTTGTAGGAAGTGAATACCATTTGAAAGAATCTTCTAGTATGGAACCACTTATTTGATTTATCAATAAAGACCATTTCTTGAACATTTGCTATCTTCATGAGTACCACTTATAGGATATCATTTGTGAGTTGATCTAGACATTATTTGTGAAATCATGATGAACTACTTGAGTCTAGATACCACTTGAAATATATAAACTAGATATCTATTTGCATTGTTGTCTTGTGCTTGTACTCTTATCATTATCATGAGCTTTTAAGTTGACTTGAACTAAATTGATTTGCCTAAGCATCCAAGTCCGGTTTGAACCAATGACAAGCTTCTTCACACCTCTTTTAAGGGTTATCTTGTCAATGTTGTACTTGTCACTTATTAGCAATCCAAATTAAGTCAAGTACTTGGGTTCACTAGCTCATGAACAAATTCATGTACTAACCACTAGATCAAGTAATCATTCAAACAATAGTGGTAGGCTATGAATTTAAATATTTCATTTGTTATGCATGATCCTATGAAGCATGTACTATATGCACTAACCGCATACTTAGTAAGGGATAAAATGATCATGCACATTACAATGATACCTTTGCTATGTTGGAGTAGAGGATAGTCACATAGATTCCAATTCATTACTCCAATAGCAATACGAAGTCCAATTATAAGCTTGGTGAAGACCGATAGATACCAATTTGAATCTCATTCTTCACCCATATGAAATGAATACCACTTATGATCAAGTGCACTTTCTTATTGTGGTTGACTTGCTTCATCTTTTGATCTTAGCTTGCATGAGAGCATCAATATGAGAATACCACTTGAAATATCATGACTAGCTCTCTTTTGGGTGTTGCTTGCTTTTCTTGATCAATCCTTTTGATTGCTTCAACTAAGCATCTTAAATGTCCATCGGATCACCACTTCCATGTTAGCCTTCCAAGTTCCACACTTGGTTTACCTACTCATAGGCGGCAAGCCCCTACACTAGGGAGAAGTGACCTCTCTCCAAGAACCATTGTTGACACTCACTTGAAATAACTTGATTGATTGATCCAAGTGATGGACTTAACTTGATGAGTAACCTTGATTCCTTCTTTAAGTCCTTTTCTTTCTTCTTGTTTAAGTTATTTTCTTTCTACCAAATGATTTCCAATAGTCACTAGAACTTAAACTTCAACTCCAACTTGAGTTTGATCTTGATCTTTATCTTGAGTACTAAAAGTGTGCAAAATACACTCCACAATCAAATGGCCTTGTACTCTTTGCTTTTCATGCTTCTAGATCATCTCAAAACCAAACTTAGGTACCTCAAACACTTGTAAACATGTTTCTAACTTGAGGACCTTTCAATTAAAGTGACTCTAAATCAATCCAATATTTGTCGCTTTTCTGGCAGATTCTGTACTCTCCAAAGAAATAGGCATATCTCCCAAAGTACAAATTCAAATACCACGAAATTTGGTGGAGATGTGCATTACTAGGTTATATAGCAGATGTAAAAATTTGAGCTTCATTTGACTTATATATTGCTGCCAAATTTCAATTCTTCCACCACTGCTACATGCTGAAAACTGCTGCACTATAGCTGACAAGAAACACTCCAAAACCGAAGCATTTCTTATCCAATTTCAATGAAATTTCTACAGAATCTCATACTATATGTCTAGAGCATGTATACCAATTTTCATGCCAATCCAATAAGATTTGATTACTCAAACATGGCTATGATCACAGCTAGCTCAGATTTTGCAATATAGGACAGATTTCAACAATTGAGCTATACTTCATCAAATATGAATCAAACTTGATACTAACTTGTTTGAATACTTCCATAAGACATATATCCATTCAAATCACTTACTAAATGTCATCTCATGAATTTATCCAACACAAATCAATCCAAACTTGATTACTAATCAACTTATCCATTCAAACACCTCATAGCAAGCAACATTGCATATTTATCCAATTCAATCAACTCATATGCACCCAAATGAAATGATCAACAAGAGATATACCTTGGTTAGCTCATGATCATCCAACTAGGCAAGCTTCAACTCAATTATTTGCAAGTCATCAAATATATCCAATGAATCACCAACAACTTGAAATTTTCACTTGTATGTTGTAGCACATTTGGGCTTCACTTAATTTGTCATGGCATTGGGATTGGATGTGCACTAAACTTCATATCTTGATTCAACATATGATAATTACTATGAAGACAATTGAATCAAGCCTCCAATGCCAATGGTACCTACACACATTCATCCACTTTTTGATGGTACCCAAACAACTTTGAGTCCTCTCAAGTTAGGAGAAACATACTTAGCCAATGCCTTAGTATGAGTAGCGGGATGTTTTGCAATAGCAACCATAGAGGTACCATTACCATCCTTTCTAAGCATATCATGATCATCAATTGAAATAGGCTTAGAAATTTTACCTAGGGGACATGAATGTGCCATGTGTCCCCTTTCCCGGCATGAGTAGCACTTTCTCTTTGCTTGAGCCTTCTCTTCTTTGCTCATGTTGTGCTTCTCATTGCCTTGCCTCTCATGGGTTGCTTGAGCCTTCTTCTCAAGCTTGGTAGGACACTTAGAGGCAAAGTGTCCTGTACTTTCACACTTGAAGCACTTGATGTGAGCATGATCTTTCTTCTCATTGTCATTCTTGCTCATCATCTTGGCATCTTGAATTTGCATTGGATGCCTTGCCTTTCCACCCCTTCTTGTTTTCTTCTTCTTTATCATCAAATCACCACCATCTTCATGGTTGATCTTGATTTGAACTTGGGGTGTCTTCTCTTGCTCAACTTGTGGCTTTGGTTGAGGCTTCACTTGTTGCTTCACCAATTGCTTGGTTGGGCACATTGAGGTAAGATGACCCCAAGTGCGGCACTTGAAGCACTTGACATGCCTTAGCCTCTCTTCTTCTTTCTTCAACTTGAGCTTTTCTTCATTGGGGCAACCATTTGCAAGATGTCCCACTTCATGGCACTTGAAGCACATGAAATGAGAGAGCTTCTCTTGTTCTTGCTTCTTCATCTCTCTTTCATATCTTCTCTTTCCCCATCTTTTGCCCTTGATCTTGCTCTTGTTGAAGCCAATGCCACTTATGTCATTGCGGCTTTCTTGATGATTGACTTTGCTAGTCTTGAAGCCGACTCCACTCTTGTCACCAAAGTTTCTTTGAGTCTTCAACGTATGCTCAAAGGTGACTTGAGAGTTGTAGCACCTCTCTAACTTGTTGCTCAATTTCTTCACTTCATTTTTGAGCTCAATGTTCTCCTTCAAAATGTTAGTCTCACAAGACATAGAAGTAGAACAAGCATCTATGTGTGAAGAGCATGGCATATCTAACAAATCATCACAAGAGGTGGATACATGCTTCTTCTCTACATCACAAGGGTTAGCAACATTTTGTAATTGATCGTTTGATCCATGTGATGAGCTCTCATTCTTTTTAAGTTTCTTTGTAAACACTTTAATGAGAGAAGCATGTTGTTCTATTAATTCAACATGAGATGCAAGTAGTGTCTCATGATTCAATTTAAGCTCATCAAGTGAAGATTTATAAGTATCAAGTAATTTCTTATGTTCTTCACAAGAGTTCTTTAGAAATGAGTTTTCATTTTCTAATGTCAATGTTTTAGCTTTCTCATTTTCTAAAGACATGGTCATGCACCCAAGTCTACTAACAAGCTCATCATAGGAATCAACATGATCAACCACACTATCATTTGATACCTTAGTGTCACCTTTTGACATGAAGCAATGTGGTGTAGTGGATGGGCTTATAGTAGCATCATCATGGCTTGAGCATGAACCATCATCACCATCAAGTGTGCATGGGGTAGCATCATCACTTGCAACACTTGTGGCATCATCATCAACCTTGTCAAGTGAACTTGTAGTTGATCTATCATCATCATCACTTGACCATAAGGTGGAGCAATCTTCCACAATCACCAAATTGTGGTTATGCTCAACACACTCATGTGCCTCCTTCTTGGGCTCATCCTCCTTCTTGAATTTACCATCATCCCATGTGGAGGAATCACCGAAGGTGTCCTTGATGGAGTCCCATATCTCACGAGCGGTCCCCTTGTAGTTTACTTGCTTCATCAAATCAAAATGTAAAGCATCCAATAGAAAACAACAAGCATGTGCATCAAATTCATAGAGGACTCTTTGAGCTTTGGTTAGAGTTCTACGATCCAAGACATGGGTGAGACCACTAGTGACAACCCACCAAAATTTAGGTCCCTTTGCACGAAAATGATCAAGCATGTGATTTTTCCAAAGTGCAAAGTTTGTGCCATCGAAAATGTGATTCTCACAACCATCTAGCCCATTAGGCGCCATCCTCTCGGGTCGGTGAAGACCACAAAAGAGAGACCAGGCTCTGATACCACTTGAAAGGTCGAGATGGCGGACTAGAGGGGGGGTGAATAGTCTTTTCTAAAATTAATTGCGTCAGCTAACCGATATAAATGCGGAATTAAAACAATCGGTCTAGCCAAGACTACACCCCTCTATATATGTTCACTAGCACCTTGCAAAGATACTAATAAAGCAACTAAGGTGCCGGGCTAGCTAGAGCTCTCCTAAACAATTCTAGGAGCAAGGTCACACAAACCTATGCCACTAGTACTTTAAGTAACAAGGGAGCTCCTACACATGCTAGTAAGCAAAAGCACAAAGCTAACTAAGCTCACTAGCAATGCTCAATAACAAGGCAACCAATGCCTAATTAGAGAGCGCAAAAACTTAGCTACACAAACTAAGCAATGTGACTAACAAGGTTACTAAAACCAAATTAGCCACGCAAGGGAGCTACTTCTATGCTACACAAGCAAGAAGGTAATTAGCTAGCTACACAAGCTATCTAATTACAAGAGCAACTACACAAGCTTAAGATATATATATAAGTAATTGCAAGCTTGTGTAATGGGGATGCAAACCAATGGGAAGAACAAGGTTGACACGATGATTTTTCTCCCGAGATTCACGTGTTTGCCAACACGCTAGTCCCCGTTGTGTCGACCGCTCACTTGGTGGTTCGGCGGCTAATTAGCATCACCCGCTAAGCCCGCACATCGGGCACCACAAGAACCTACCCCTTGAGTGAGGATAGCTCAATGACACGCTTTACTAAAGTTGCTCTTCGCGACTCCCGTGGGGCGAGCACAAGTACCCCTCACAAGCACTTCTCCGGAGCGACGCACAAGCTTCTTGCGGGCTTCGACGGAGACCACCACCAAGCCGTCTAGGAGGTGGCAACCTCCAAGAGTAACAAGCACCACCGGCTTGCAACACGACCACCTAGTGCCACTCGATGCAACCTCACTAGAATCGCTCACTCACACAATCGGATGATCGCTATCAAGTATGTGAGTGATGGAGGGCTCCCAAGCACTCACAAGCATGGACACTAAGTCCCTTGAGGTGCTCAGCACCAGCCATGGCCGAGGGCCACTTCTATTTATAGCCCCAAGGGCTAAACTAGCCGTTACCCTTCATTGGGCAGCGGTCGGGCCGACCGGACGCTCGGTCGTGTTGACCGGACGCTGGACCTCGGCGTCCGTCGCCGCCGCATGAAATACCACGTGTCCCGATTCCAACGGTCACTTGACTTGACCGGACGCAGCGAAGCTTTCAACCGACCGGACGCTGAACCCCGGTGTCCGGTCGTTTTCCAAAGAAGGTACCGACCTCAACCGGACGCGTCCGGTCACATTTGATCGGACGCAGCCGGCGTCCGGTCACACCTCGGCTTTCTGCGTCATCAGTCGTCGGCTGACCGGACGCAGCACGCCGGCGTCCGGTGCATTCAGATCAAGTGTCCGGTCGGTTGACCGACGCCAAAGATCTTCGCGACTAACTCGTTTTCACTTCTAACTTCATCACCCTTGCTCCAATGTGCTAACCACAAGAACTTGCATCCGGCGCAATAGAAAATAGGCATTCTATTTTCCGAAAGCGCCGAATCTCGCCTCATAAGTTTCGGCGGGAGGGAGAGAGGACCCAAACCCATCTCACCCCGCAAACACCACCTCCTTTGTAAATGTGCCAACACCACCAAGTGTACACCACCATGTGTATGTGTGTTAGCATTTTCACAATCATTTCCCAAAGGATGTTAGCCACTCAACTTGCCATGCCACTCGATCCTAGCGACAATGCAAAGTTAGATCACTCGAGTGGCACTAGATGACCGATATGCAAACAAGTTTGCCCCTCTTCATAGTACGGCCATCTATCCTAAACCCGGTCATAAACTTCTCTACACACCTATGACCGGTGAAATGAAATGCCCTAGGTTATACCTTTGCCTTGCGCATTCCATTCCATCTCCTTCAATGTCGATGCAACACATGCACCAACACGATCAACAATGATATGATCCACTTCATATCATCACATGATCATACTGGTTCATCGATCTTGACTCTACTTGCTCTTCACCGTTGCCATCGTCCATCGGCGCCAAGTCTTGCTCAAGCTTCACCGCCATGCGGTCCATCACTCCAAAGCCTTTGACTTGCCCTTCACGCTTGCAACCGGTCCATCAAGCCAAGTCTTGTCTTGATCTTCTCCACCTTGATCACATGACTCAATGTCATGTCTCATGTGCAATAAGCTCCTTCATCATCACATGTGTGAGCTTTGCAACATCTCCAAGCCATTTTCACCTCCATGGCATATGTTGCTCATACACATGTACCTGTGGACTAATCACCTGTGTATCTCACATAAACACAATTAGTCCACCTAGGTTGTCACTCAATTACCAAAACCAACAAGGACCTTTCAGTCGCCCGATCCCATGGGCGCGGTTTTTGTCTCGCTCGACGGGGACCCATACCGCCGCCACCCACTCTAGGTCCAAGCATATGGGCCTGAGTCAAACTCTGACACCAGAGAAGAGGCGGGCATGCCTCGATGTAACCCAAGGCCATGATGGGCCATACTTGGGGGTTCACGTCAAGAACAGTGTCGGGTGTGCCGGTGCTGTTATGCCTAATCCTCGTACGGACGCTGATAGGCGCATTAGTTCACCACACCTTCTGCCGGGACGGAGTGAAACACCATGACCGGCAGATGACGTCTACGTATGGCACCAGTGATGAACAGGGCCACGATGTGGAGCTGTCCCTATCGACATCTATAGAATCGGTGGGACCCACATGAGGGAGAAGAAGGACTCGACGACCCTAGAGGCCTTCTCTCTCTCTCTCTCTTGTTTTTTCTTTTTTCCTCCTCTATAACCTGCATTTTCCCTTCGCCTATAAAAGGGGAAGCAGAGCACCCCACAGAGGGGGCCACGTCTTCACACAACAGCACACGGTTGAAGAACAAGCGAGCTCTCAGCACCCGTTCACTCCTTCCACCAGAGACTTGGGACCCTCTCCCTCTCTCACCTGTTTGTAACCCTTAATGTAAACCAAGTGCCGGTAACATGAGCAGTAGTCAACTAGACATAGGGATGTTTCTCCTGAACTAGTATAAACCCTTATGTCCTCCGAGCACACCATCTGAGCCAGACGCGCAATCTAGAAATTTACTAGTCGGTGACTCAAAACATTGATAGTTGGCACACCAGGTAGGGGCCTTTTGCATGTCTCGACGTCCACACCAGTCATTGGATGGCTAGCCACATCATCAGTTGGGTCTTAGGCTGCACGTGCGCTTTGGGAACCTGGACTTCATCGTCATGACAGAGGGAGAGTTGGTGCAGGCTCCCACCGTCGTCTAGCATCTCCACTCCACCAGCCTCGACACGATCGTCGAGGTGCTTGAGGAGCTGCAGCTGCACGCACCGGAGGCCCATGCCCCCAGGAGCGGCTAGCACCTCAACTTTGATTACGAGAGGTTAGAGCGCCAGCTCGATGCCTTCCTGGGACCTCAACCGTCCTGGGAGGACCTACAATACCTTACCTTCTCGTTTGCCAACGTCATGGCGCAGCTTGCTGAGAGGGAACAGCTCTCCCTAGAATACCTTGTCTGGAGCA
Organism: Miscanthus lutarioriparius; assembly: GCA_904845875.1. Taxonomy (NCBI): domain Eukaryota; kingdom Viridiplantae; phylum Streptophyta; class Magnoliopsida; order Poales; family Poaceae; genus Miscanthus; species Miscanthus lutarioriparius. The sequence goes on from CAJGYO010000016.1 coordinate 66,051,623, forward strand.
CCCCGACAGCATTCCCGTTCGATCTACGCAACACCACAGGGATCGCTGGCCACCTCATGGCACAACGCATCTACTCATCCCCTATGAACAATGAGTTCGTAGGGATGATAGAATACATCATGGAATCTTTCCACGACCTTCTCGTGGGAGACTCAGAGCCATCCTCTAACTCTGACTCTAGTAGGGGGACCTATCACCCCTCACAAGAATGCTTTATGGTAGGTACCCCCAAGGGACACGGTGAAAGCGTCCACAAGGGAGGGGCTACCCCGCTAGATGACCTCGATGACGAGGTCAAGGAAGATGCATGGGCCTATCCTCATGTGAGGATTGAATAGCTAAAGGCCCAGCACCAAGAGCTCAAGGAGGCACGACACCAGCTCGAGCAGGAAAGCGCAGAGCTCAAGCGAGAGATCGAGCACCGCGAAGACGGTGGGTGTGCGTGCGCCATGGCTCATGACGTGAACTGGAGGATCATCGAGGATGATGGAGCCCTCCCACACTTCGCTCGGGCAAGCCAGAACATCACTGTCGTGGTGGCTTTGCTCTAAGGGCTCCCAGAGCCTGTGACACCCAAAGATCAACAGGCCCATCATGACATTTGCACGCTACTCGAGCATGCGGCGGCACAACAGGCCGAGAGCACTGTCCCGATGACACAAGCTCGACGCCAGCTAGCGCGCACCCTCGGAGTGACCTGACAGGGACGTGTCAATCAACCAGGCGCAACACGGTGGTAGGCCGCGTGCCATGGCCCCGGTGCATGAGCGTCTTGGCCTCCATCGTGACGCACGCGACACCCTGGATGCCCGTAGGTGTGCTCGTGGTGACGAGAGGGAGGAGGCTAGCCATGGCCATGGCGGACGCTACGACAGCGGCGATGACCGAAGCCCGAGCCCTGACCTACCGGGGCCTTAGGCCTTTGGCTGACACATCCTCAATGCCGTCTTCCCACCGTGGTACCGACCGCCGACCAACATCCCAAAATACTCTAGGGAAACAAACCCCGAACTATGGCTCAAGGATTATCGGCTTGCTTGCTAAGCTGGTGGAGCGGATAATGACAGTTTCATTATCCGCAACCTTCCATTGTTCCTGGCCGATTCGGCGTGAACATGGTTGGAATACTTTCCGCCCAACTGGATTCAAAGTTGGGCGGACCTAAATGAGATCTTTGTGGGAAACTTCTAGCTCACCTACACACGTCTTGGGAACCTATGGGATCTCAAGAACTGTCGGTAGAAGTCCGGAGAGACTCTCCGTGAGTACATCCGGCACTTCTCCCGGTAGTGCAACGAGCTGCCCGACGTCGCCGACGCTGACGTCATAGGAGCCTTCCTATCTGGGACCACCTGCAAGTCCCTGGTCACAAGCTGGGACACAAGGGCCCATGAACCACCAAGGAGCTCCTTTACATCACCACCAGCCATGCCTTGGGTGAGGAAGCGATCGGAGCGATCAAGGGCAAGGCGAAGCGGGATGAGGACGCCGGCGAGGGCGCCTCCAACCGCCCCACCAAGAAGAAGAATAAGCAGCGGCGTGAGAGCTCACTCATGGCTGCTGTCGACTGCAAGGGGGGTTGGAAGCCTGCTGAGGGCACCCTCGACCACTTTGAGAAGTTGCTTGAAGGGCCATGCCTGAACCATGCCTTCCCCGTCAAGCACCTATACAAGGACTGCTTCCTAGTGAAGCGGTTCCTATCTGGCGACAGTAGCTGACGTTGAATAGGTTGTACGCACCTGCGAAGGGTGTCAGTACTACGCTCGGTAGACCCACCTACCGGCCCAAGCGCTCCAAATGATCCCCATCACATGGCCGTTCATGGTCTGGGGGCTCGATATGGTTAGGCCTCTCAAAAGAGCGCCCAGGGGCTATACGCACATGCTTGTCGCCGTAGACAAATTTACAAAGTGGATAGAGGCTCGCTCGATCTCCGTGATCAAGTCCGGGCAAGCTGTGTTGTTCTTCCTCGACATTATCCATCATTTTGGAGTCCTGAACTCCATCATCATGGACAATGGCACGCAATTCATTAGGAAAAAGTTCCTCCGTTCTACGATAATTATCACATCCGCATCGATTGGGCCGCCATGGTGCACCCCCACACGAACGGGCAGGTTGAGCGCATGAACGGTATGTTCCTGCAAGGCCTCAAGCCTAGGATCTTCGACCAGTTGAACAAGTTCGGTGGACGATGGGTCACGGAGCTCTACACGGTGCTCTGGAGCCTAAGGACGCCCCCAGTCGGGCCACCGGTTACACACCTTTCTTCATGGTCTATGGCTCTAAGGCCATCCTACTGACCAACCTCGACTATGGAGCACTGAGGCTCAGGGCATACAACGAGCAGGGAGCCGAGGTGTCCCTTGAGGACGCGATGGATCAGCTCGACGAGGCACGTGATGTTGCCCTCCTCTGCTCGGCTAAGTACTAGTAGGCATTGCACCAATACCACAGCCGTCGGGTGCGGGGTCGGGCCTTCAACGTCGGGGACCTGGTGCTCCGCTTCGTCTAGAGCAACAAGAACCGCCACAAGCTCTCTCTATCGTGGGAGGGACCGTACGTCATCGCGGAGGTGCTCCGACCAGGCACCTATAAGCTCAAGACCATCGACGGTGAAGTCTTTGTCAATGCATGGAACATCGAACAACTACGTCGCTTTTACCCCTAATCCATGCATGTACTTACAAAAATTAAGAATAACGTTTCTTAAAAGAAAAACGCTTTCTCTTATCGGTTTCGCTATCGTCTCCTCAATCTTTAGTGACACCTGACTCCAGCAATGGCAAGGGGTCAGGCCTCACTCGGGGGCTGATAAGAGTATATCTATCCGATAGACATTCTCTGTACCCGACCCTTTCTCATGTAAAGATCAAGAAGCAAGGGTTGCGGAAACAAACGCTGAGTAAAACTGGTCGGACTGCAAGAAACCTACGCCCCAACGGGTATGACGTTTTTGCTCACCAGCATGATCAGAGCTTGTTCACCCACGCCCCGAGCTTTATAGCCTTAACTACAGAAAGGGTCGGATCGCATTAACCTTTTTACACATAAAAGGAAGAAAGAACAAATTTGTTCAACTAAAACAAAAGAACAAGTTTGTTTAAACAAAATAAAAGGGCTAGAACTTGTTTGTTTATTACAAATACGCCACCTGACCTATCTGACTAAGCTAACCCCTCGGGCGAATGATTTCATCTTCTATCTTTGCAAAAAGGTCATGCGCCAAGGGGCCACCGCCTCCTCGATGTCGTCCAGCTCGGCGTTGGTGTAGACGGGCGCGAAGCCTTGGCTCATCATCGCTAGATTGATATTCTCGTAATGAGAATGGGCGCTCGCGAACGATCGGTGAACGCCAAAGCGAAGCGCGTCCCTTGCCATATCATGGTTCGGCCGGTCGATGGGCCAAGAACCATCACAGATAAGTAGGGATACGGAGCTGAAAACTCTCCTGTGGCCTATTCAGGCCCAGGAGTTTGAAGGTTGGCCCACCGATAGGTTCACAACTGCTCCAGGGCACCTTTAGAGTGAGGGATGGAAAGGGATGGGCCCACTAGCAGCTAGTACCCGGGTGCATGAGCGCCACGGGCATCCCGGCCCATGTTCGAGTCTCGGTCGGTTTACAGTCCATGGTTTTTCCTTGAAGAAAGGCAGAGAGCCCTTGGGACCAGTCGAACGGACCAGAGAACTGTATGGATTGGCCACTAAGAATTTGGAGTCGGTCACCAGTTGACCCAAGCTGGACCTCCGTGAATGGGAAGCCGGGGCCCCACTCGGACTAGCCCGTTAACAGCTCACCGAGCACCATATTTCGTCCATCGAGGAAAAATGTGGCATGACTTAGCCCCTCCATTTTATCGAAAAAACGCTTGAGGGATGATGATCACAAAGACGAGCTAACCCCTCGACCAAACCCCTGCAACGCACGGGGGCTCGAGGGAAGTTGGACTCGCAAGGAAACTGAATACGTGGTCACAGGACGATGGCTTAGATCCGAGGGAGGGGTCGAAATCAAGAGAAATCTTTTCGACCCCCCGAATCCTACAGTCACATGCTCCCAAGAAGTCCCATCATGACAAAAGGGAATCGTTGTCCTTCCAGGACACGCCGCGGGCTACAAAAGAAGGCCAAGTTCCTCAGAGTCCTCCCGTCCAAAAAAGCTTCCAAAGGAGTATTCTACTCCTCTGTAGGATCAGGGGCTACTATCGGGTATCGATATTAGGGATACCCAAAGCAAGGAAGTTAGCGCCCACATTAACTTTCCCGGATGGCTCAAGACATATTAAAAGGTCTCACCCGACCGCTTGGGTGTGGGCTCTGTCTCGCCCAACCCCAAGGGTGCGGGCTCTGTCTCGCCTGACCCCTTGGGTACAGGCTCCGTCTCGCCTGACCCCTCAGGCAAAGGCCCCGTGCCACCTGACCCTGTGGGTGCGGTTTCTGTGTCGCTCGACGGGGACCCATACCACCGCCAACCACTCTAGGTCCAAGCGTATGGGCCTGAGGCAAAACTCTGACACCAGGGAAGAGGCGGGCACGCCTCGATGTAACCCATGGCCATGATGTGCCATACCTGGGGGTTCACGTCAAGAATAGTGTTGGGCGTGTCGGTGCTGTTCTGCCTAATCCTCGTACGGACGCTGACAGGCGCGTCAGTTCACCACGCCTTCTGCCAGGATGAAGTGAAACGCCATGACCAACAGATGATGTCTACGCATGGCACCAGTGACTAACAGGGCCACGACCTGGAGCCGTCCTTGTCGACATCTATAGAATTGGCGAGACCCATATGAGGGAGAAGAAGGACCCAGCGACCCTAGAGGCCTTCTCTGTCTCTCATTTTTCTCCTTTTTCCTCCTCTGTAACCTGCGTTTTCCCTTCGCCTATAAAAGGGGAAGCAGGGCGCCCCATGGAAGGGGGGCATGTCTTCACACAACAGTACACGGCTGAGCGATAAGCGAGCTCTCAGCACCCGTTCACTCCTTCCACCAGAGACTTGGGACCCTCTCCCTCTCTCGCCTGTTTGTAACCCCTACTAGAAACCAAGTGCCGGTAACACAAGCAGCAGCAAACTAGATGTAGAGACATTCCACCTAAACCAGTATAAACCCTTGTGTCCTCCGAGCACACCATCTAAGCCAGACGCACAATCTAGAAATTTACTAGTCGGTGACTCAAAACATCGACACCCCCACATGGTTGAACAAAACTTGAGCCATCTTTTGACACTGATGTTGTTAAGCCTTCAATCAAATGGTGACTGCGGCTCCGATACCACTTGAAAGGTCCTAATATGGCTAGAGGGGGGTGAATAGCCTATTTGAAATTCTACAAATACACTAGATCAATTTGATTAGTAAAACAAACAGCGAAAAGCAACTTGCTCTAGCTCTACAAGAGTTGCAAGCCACCTACCCAACAATTTTAGTTGCTATGATCTCTAGTCACACAAGAGACTAAGTCACTAGTCACTAAGAGCTCTCAACAAGGCTACACTAAAGAGCTCCACTAGATGAAACTAAACTACAAGACAAGCTCTCAATTCTAGCTACACTAAAGAGCTTGCTACAACTAGTTTGCGAGAAAGTAATAGAGTGAGTAAGGTGATTATACCACCACATCGAGGAATAAACCAATCATAATATGATGACAACCAATTCACCGGGAGAATTCCAATCAAACAAGAGACACAAGATTTTCTCCCGAGGTTCACGTGGTTGCCAGCACGCTAGTCCCCGTTGTGTCAACCTACACTTGGTGGTTCGGCAGCTAAGAGGTGTTGCACGAACCTCGTACACGTAATTGGACACCGCAAGAACCTACCCACAAGTGAGGTAACTCAATGACACGAGCAATCCACTAGAGTTACCTTTCGGCTCTCCACCGGGGAAGGTACTAGACCCCTCACAATCACCGGAGCCGGCCACGAACAATCACCAATACATGTTGAAGCTCCTCCGCTGCTCCAAGCCATCTAGGTGGCGGCAACCACCAAAAGTAACAAGAAATCCACAGCCACAACGATCCCCAAGTGCCACTAGATGCAATCACTCAAGCAAATGCACTTGGAATCACTCTCAATCTCACTATGATGATGAATCAATGATGGAGATGAATGGGAGGTGTTTGCTTAGGCTCACAAGGATGTTAAGTATGTCAAAGTGCCAAGAGAGTGAGCCCTAAGCCGGTACCTTTCTATTTATAGAGCCCCAAGACTCAAAGAGCCGTTGGACACTTTGGGGCTGACCGGACGCACTGATCGGACGCACCCTAGCGTCCGGTCGCCCTCAGCCGTCCTTGTGTAAGCGCTTTGAATCTCGTCCACCGATCTTCAATGGTCAAGTCCATGCGCTCGTGAAGTTAAAGAGTGACCGGACGCACAGCACAAGTAACCGGACGCACCATACCGCGGCGTCCGATCTGTTCTAGTAAGGTTCCAGAGCGCAAAAATAATTACCGGACGCGTTAGGTCTTAGGCGATCGGATGCGCTGGTGAGTCCGGTCGCTCTAGCACTTCTCTTCGCGTGCTCTTGGTGCTGACGCCAGCGTACATCAGTCACGACCTAACGCAGCCCCTACACGTCCGGTCGTGAGCTCTCGCCTATGTCCGATCGCCTCCAAGCACTTTCCCGCCTCTAGACAGCTGACCAAACGCACTGCCTGCGTTAGATCCTAGTGTTTGGTTGCACATAGGCCTTCTTGGCCAAGTACTACACCACCTGGGTCAACTGACCAGACGCGTCCGGTCAAGCCGAGACCAGCGTCCGGTCACGTGCAGTGACCTTTTTTTCTTTTTCTCAGTCCGCAACCACTTAGCCCTTGCTTCTAACTTGCTAACCAGAAAGTATAGAACTTGTGTGCTCGTGTGTTAGCATTTTTCAAAAGCATTTTACAAGGGTTATAAGTTAGCACACTAGGTCCCTAAATGCAATGCATGAATCATATCACCTAGTGGCACTCGATAACCACTTAGCCGAAGATTTTTCCTCTTTATAGTACGGCTATCGATCCTAAACGTGATCACACTCTCTATAGTGTCTTGATCACCAAAACCAAAACCCTAACCAATACCTTTGTCTTGATCTCTTTGGTTTTTGTTTTTCTCTTTCTTTTTTTTTCAAGTTGAGCACTTGATCATCTTTTGGTCATCATCATCCACCATGATCATCCTCTTGCTCCACCACTTGGAATGGACTATCCTCTCTTGTCTACACACTTAGCACTTAAGATTAGTCCATAGGTTTCATCAATTATCCAAAACCAAATTAGGGCTTTTAATCTCTCCTTTTTTTGGTAATTGATGACAACCTTTCATAAAGATGTTTAATAAAAATTTCTTGGATTCATGTTGCTTGCCCAAACATATTACCATGTGTAAAGGTTGTGGACAAGTTTTGTAAATCTAATTTGGTAGTATGAGCTCCCCCTACATATGTGTTAAGAGTTTGGATTTGAAAGCTTGCACATATGCATATATTTAAAGTTTGGGAGAGTAATAGCTACCAAATGATGCTAAGGTGTAAAGAATGGACCTTTGAAGCGTGATACCAATCGGAGTTGCCATTTGAACACTATCCTTTGCACCATGATTTGTTTGATACCACTTGAACACAAAAGACACTAGATACCTCGTGAGATCAATATTGGAAACAAGGCTCTAGCACCACTTGTAAAGCCAATTCAAGTGTCTAGCTATCCTATGCATGCTAGTTTTCATTACATCAATCATTTTACTATCTAGCATACACCACACAAGCATAAATAAGAAATTAAAAAAACTTATGCCATACAAGCAAACATATGTAATGCACATATAAATGCAATAATCAAGTTTATGTGCTTGCTTCCCCTACTTGTGTGCTTTAAAATTTTAATTGACCCCCTTACATTGTCATTTATTTATTTGCTCCACATATCTCTTACTATCTTTGTGAATTACTTCTCTCCCTTTGTCATCTATGACCACAAAAGGTGAGCTCAAATTTTAGATAGGTTAGGGTGAAACCATATGAAGTGAGAATCTTTTTCCCATATATGGTTCAATCTAGATTAATTGTAAAAGATTTTTAACTCGGTTTGATCCAAAGACAAGCTTCTTCACACCTTCAAATAAGGGTTATCTTGTAACATGTTAAGTTAAACACTTATAGCATTTTTTTAGATCAAACACTAGATTTAAGCATACAATAGTAAGCCCACCATAAAAATTTCACCATAATTAAACCATACAACTGTAGCTATGAATTATTCTAATTAATTACATAAAAGAATAAATCTAAAGCTACAGTGAAAACTTTATACTAAAGCATACCATATTATATATTCACTGTGTAGATCTACTCATGTGGAGTCCAACAAAATTGAATTTTCTATTTTATATTTTTTTTGTGATTTACTATGATTTTTCAAAGATTCAGCAGAAATAAATAAAAAAGAAAAAGACAAAACTACCATCACAGTAGCAAAACCACTGTCCAAAACCGCTTGGGTTATTTGACCGGTTTTGAAAAATTCAGGGGTAGAAAATTCGGTTTTATAGTTTGGGGGTGAAGTAGTCCACCCTAAATAATTTGAGGGTTATGTAGACTTTTTCTATCAAAATATAAACTACCCAACATAATTTTACTAAACACAACTTGCTTCTACAGAACCAAACACCAAGATACTGGATATGTTAATCTATGGAATGCTAAAACTAATATTTGCAATCAATCATACCTTATGTTTACACAATGACGTAACTTGCTAGGGTTGGCCATATTGACCAAAGTCTAAACCGAATCGATCGAGACCAAAGTTTTTGACTACTAGTTGAGTCTTGAGTTCATGCTATCCAAACTTTTTATGGTTAGTTTGTTTATATTATATGCAGTTGTGGAACTTTACTAGGGCACCCGTAATGGTTAGAGCTAGTTACTAGCTCTAAGACAACTTTTTCAATAGTACTAATTTTTAGTACCACCTTTTAGCATGAATAACCTCACGTGACACTCTTATGTAACCTTAAAATATATACCAGTGCTTAGCTTTTGATAAAAACTAGTTTTTTTCTCTCTTTTATTAAAATATAAAAAAATATTTATAGAGCTGTCTTAAGAGTCAATCGTCGAAGCTGTATTTGACAGAAGGGTCATAGCTCACGCACTAGGAAAGAAACCCAAAGGAAAAATAAATAAATCCCCAATCCCCAATTCCCCATCCGTGATCCGTCCCTAACCGGCTAACCCACCCAGTGGCCGGCGGCCAGCGGCAGGGCTCCGGCTGATGGCCGGCGCACGGCGGCGGGACTTCTGGCGGCGGTACTCCCCCGCTACGAGCGGTGCCGCGGTGGGACTCGTGGCGGCAACAGCAGCAATGGCACATGAAAGGCTCGTTCGGCAGGACTGAAAAATAAACCAAAATACTGTTCCGATGGATTGTTGTGAGAGAAAAATATTATTCTATCTGGAAACACTGTTTATGTGAACAGTAAAAGTGTGAGTGCGCTGGCCAGCCCAGCCCCAGCCGGCCAGCCAACCGAACGCAGCCGAAGGTGACGACAGGGCCAACACCATGGGCCGCGGCCGCTGATATCGGAACAGCCATCATCAATGAGCTTTACAGGGCCGTCGATTGTGGTAAGTTCTTTAATTATCATACCGTCGATTATGGAAAGTGATTTTTTTTTCATGCCGTAGATTGAAGTCGGTCAAGAGGAGGAAGAAAATGGACATTTTCGACGACGACGAGGATTTCGATTTCCTGGAGGAGGACGAGGATTTGGGCGCCGACAGCGTTCACGCGCCGCCAGACGTGCGTGTCGCTAGGGCCGCAGTGGCGAATGTGACGGTGGGCGATGCCGACGCCCTGGAGTGCGGCGTCTGCTTCCTCGCGCTCAGGCCTCCCATCTTCCAGATTATTACCACATCTATATCAATCTGCATACATGTTCGGTTATTAGCATTTCTTGAAGCAAGCAACTGAGATTGGAATGATGGATAACCGCACGCATGCAGTGCGAGGTGACCTTGGCGGTGCATGTCCGCGCCGGGGAAGCGTTCAGCATCCGCTTCCACGACGGCTTCAACTTCTTCCTCCTCGCGGACCACCGTGGCGATGGTGAGCAAGCGGCCGCCACTTGCTGCAGCGTCCCGTGCCGGCTGTTCCTGCTGAACGTGACGCAGGAACGGCTTGGCCGTGCCATCTCGGTGCTCTGCATCCATCCTCACGCATCCGCCGCCGCTGCTGCCGACGGTGCTCAGCAGCTGCCGCTGACGCAATGCGAGCGGGTCTTCTCGCGCTGCGGTGACAGGAGCTCGAGCCGTAGCCACTCTGAAGTTGGTCTTGCAGACTTGGATATTGGGACTGATTCCACTGAAGAGCAAGTCATTCCTGGCCCCCCAAATTGTCCAGCACATAAGGATGATGGCAGACTTGGATGTGTGTTTCATGTTCTGTATTTCCTGAGTTATATGTGTGTTTCTTGTTCATCTGTTTCCCAGAGTCGATCTAATGATGACCCTAATTCCGTTTCTCTTCTACCTGTGTACTCCTTTTTATCTTACGCCGTGTTTATTTCCAAAAAAATTTTCCAAAAAGTGCTACAATACCCATCACATCGAATCTTGCGATACGTGTATGGAGCATTAAATGTAGACGAAAAAAACTAATTGCACAGTTTGGTTGGAAATTACGAGACGAACGTTTTGAGTCTAATTAGTCCATGATTGAACACTAATTGCCAAATAAAAACAAAAGTGTTACAGTAGCCTAAATTCCAAACTTCCCACAACTAAACACGCGCTTAGTGCATACAAGAAACCATGATGTCAAAAGGGGGCACCAAGAAAGCTATGGATTTAATGTCTCCTATGTTTTCTCTTGGATTAAGGTGCCGTTTGGTTGGATAACGCGAACGCAAACGTCAACGGGAATGGATGGCGCTCGGACCGGAAACCATGCGAGCACTTACGGCTTTTGTTTGGTTCACCACGCATGAAACCATGGAATCGTTTACTGCCTAAATCGGGCGTAATCAATTTATTGAAGCTCGGGATCAGTTGCCGTGGTATTGGGTCCCGTGGTCGCTGAAACAAACGGAAAGTAACGCTATTAGCTCACGGTGCGATCGGATCACCCCGAAAAGTGCACGAACCAAACAGCATCTAAGTCCAATGTTTGCTTCTGGAATGCCGATTTTACTTTTTGGGTCATCGACTGCGTACTATCATTAAGTTAAATTTTATTAGTGTGAACGCCCATAACGCAAATGAGGTATTTTTGCACTCTTTAGTTGTAGTATTTGATTCATAAGTATGAAGAAACAAAGCAAATATTCGATATACAATATGCATGATGGTAACCATGATTGTCCAGCAGCAAATATTCTTTAGTTGTATCGAGCGAAGCTGGCAGTACCTCTTCTATAATAATTGACTTTAAAATGGCTAATTGTCCTGACAACCATATCTATTCTATCTATTTTCAATGTCAGAACTTACACAGCTGTAGAGCAAGGTCAGATACAGGCATACAGCAAATCGTCCTCACTTTGCAGACCGGGCCACAAGGCCCACTAAGGCCATGCCCGCGCACCCGTATTTGAACAGTTTTTGTTAAGAAAACTATCAATTTCAAAGCATTTTGTTGATGATTAAACCATAAAATTGCTATATTTGACTTGCCTTTTTCGTCCTTGTCCTCTCCTGAGATTTTAAGCAAGCTCTGCCACTGCTTATATGCCTTGGGTAACCGAACTAACCGAATAATTGAACTTTATTAGCATAATTTGTACTTTAGACTATTATTATTGATGTAATATTTACCCTAGTGCATTTATATTAACTATCACTCTTATCAATTTTGTTTAATCTAATATATTCTCTTGCCATTTTTGCCTTGAAGTAGAAAAATATTGCTTAAATTTGCTACAAATTATAATGTTCTGTGGCTATTAGTCTGGTTCGGTTAGTTTGGTCATAAACAAAAACCAAACTTGCTCGATCCTAAGTTTTAAAACTATCCGGTCGCTATTTGATTTTCAGATGGCTGGACTTTCAAAATAACCAAAGAATCGATTGGTTCGGCTCGGTTCGGGTAGAACGAACACCCACCCCTACAACCTACACCTAGTCCAGGTGATAATTTGTGATAACAAAACTAAAAAATTGATCTTTGACATTTATAAAAGTTTAACCGATCCAGGCGACTTTTGGCGATTCCAAAAGAGGGCCTAACTGCCTAAGTATGCTGTTGCAACAGGCCAGGAGATAAGATATCTCAGTTCGTTGTTCTCTTCTTTTTTCAAGAAAAGCCTCAATTTGTTCATATCGGCATCTCCTGGCACATCACAACAGTTGGTCCATGGATGAAGAGCCCAATGATGCCATGGATATTTGGTATCCACGTACCAGTCCAGTTGCTCACGGCAGAGAGAGACTAAAGAAGCTCCCTTTCAGATTCTTTTGGTGTTGCTGATGGGCAGGGGAGAGGGAGACTATCAAGATGCTACCAGAAAATACCCCAATGAGGGTAGAGAGGGTGGAGCATATGCAGCACCAGCCACCAGGGATATGTAGATTGATGGGAATATATAGTATGGAGACTGACGGACGGACCAATCTTCAGCAGATTCCCTTCTCCACATTCTGGACAGTGCGAGAGGGATCATATGGAGATCTAGAGCAGGATTTGGACCTGCATAAACATCAATTTAGTCAGTACGAGGCTGTGAATGATGCATATATCTTTTGCATTTTTCTTTTGTACCTCAGCAACATCAGGGAGGGTCCAGCAATGATTAACATGTAGGGGGGGGGGGGGTCCAACTCGAAATAAAGTGCTGCAAGATCTTACATCTGCATATATATTTCTTTCGTTCATTCAGAAGGTACACTTTTAGGCAGAGTCGCAGAGAGAGTGATGCATGATCTAGTCCTGGTTCTTGAGCCTAACAATTGATCCTCCATTTTGAATCTTTTCTATGTAATAATGCTCCAGGCGTTTTGGATGTCATAGTTTTAGAAGACTATGATATTAACAACTTTTCTATTTTATTTGCTTCTTAATTGTAATTTGGTGGATTTATGTCTTTTCTTTGAAGAGGTTTGAAACCGGAACGTTTCCAAAATTTGATATTAACAACTTTAGTTTCATAAGCCAAGGACCTGAGCTTATAAAAAAAGAGGTTTCGATTGGAGTTTTCAAAATGGCTACAGCATTCGCATGGCCATAGTTCTCAAAACTAAGTATTGTTGTATCCAAACGCGCAGCAGCTTTCTAAATCAAAGTCCTTCTAACTCTGCAAAAAATCTTTTTTCATCCAAACAGGACCCATAAATAGGGCCTGTGAAATACATCCATATTGCTTCATCCAAGTCGTATTTTCATGTTCTGTAGTTATTCTGAACAATCTGAAGCCAAGCTTATTTACAGAATAATATGCGCATTCGCCGCACTTAACCTAATATATATCCGACCCTTATAAAAAACCAATATATATCCATCCTAGAATGCCACTTTCTTTTACTCTTTTCCTTTTCCATTTCCTGACATGAGAATATGTTGGTTGCCGAGCCTTGATGCTCTACGAATTATCACTTTATCAGATAAAAAGATGCAGCATGATGGAAACGGGGTCCTCCCTTGAGAATCAGCCTATGGAGATAAGTTGGACAGTGAAAGAAAGAAAGAAAGAAAGAAAGAAAGAAAGAAAGAAAGGTTCCCCTTGACATCAAATTCCATCTCCAAGAAATGTATGTATATAACAAAAAGAGGACAGGGAACTGGGAAGTGGCCAGGAACAAGAGCAAGGTGCCACCCATGCATGTACCCGGCGTCCTGGCATAGTGAGAGCATGTACACTACCCGTGCACTGTCTGCCTACCTGCATAGTAGAGCAATTTTGGGGTCGAAATAGTGAAAGCTACTGACATGCACATCTAAAGCAAAGTGCTACATGATTTTTGAGATAACTTTTCTGCAAAAAACATTTTCAGATGATCCATCCATCAGAGGAGTCAATTCAATTCTCTGCAGCTTCAGGTTAAGATGCAGATCACTGAAAAAGGGCCACAAAAGAAAAAGGAGAAAAAAAAGGGAAGATAAGTGACATCAAATGTACCTTGTTGCAAATCAGCGAGTGATCCAAGGACATACAAGCTGTTCTCGTCAGAGGCTGCTTTGCCTTCCTGCAGCACTCGCACAGTTGAGCGTGTCATGGTGTCATTCACATTATTACCACACACATGCATGCATTTTCAAGAGGCAGGGATGAATAGCACACTGCATGATTTGTATGATTGCAGTTATGATTGTATATCTTAAGGACAAATGGCCTATATAATTTAATTTCACCAAGTCGATTTTGAAATATACCTAAAAGTTTATGACAGAAATTACAAGTGAGTCGATAATATATTTTTGAAGAAAAATGATCATGGCCATAAAATGGATGATGGAAGTTAACTAGTCAAGATTGTGTGAATCCCACCAGGTGGGTTTGATGGAGGAAACCTATACCTGGCTATGGGACTAGACTAACCCTTGGAAAATGCAAATGCATTAGACTTTTCATTTGTATTTTTCTCTAGGGCACTGAGCTTGCCAATTGATATAGGATACAGCCCTGTCCTTCACTGCCTTGGTTTGGTCAGGAGTAGCTTAGTTTAAGCCTATAATATTAGTAGGTGGTTAGGGAACAAAGCAAGGCCAAGAATCCGCTCAAGAGAGGGGAAGAAACAAAGGACAAGAAGATTGTACCTCCCATGGGGAGGTGCTCCATCTTTTGATAGAAAATCCTGAGGTCTCTAGTACCATGTCACTGTGATATTCCTGTGTTGTTTGTTACTGGTGTTGCCTTGGTGGTGGAACACTGGAAAACTGATGTGGGCAAACCTTCCCATTGTTGCTTTCTCTCTTCAAGAATCTTGCCAACTTTATTAACATTGGGCTCTGCAAAATCATGCAGCTGGACTCAAGCTAGGATCCACTCATTTTAAAATTAAAAAAAAAAAGGAGAGACAAACATAGTACAATGTGGTAATTTAGCAAAAACATCATAGAAACAACGCAACCTCTTCATCATACACAATATTTAAGGCGTAGTTTGTAAGTTCAAACACCGCCGGAGACATTGTAGCGTTTTGTTTTCATCTACAAAAGACAGTTGTTCCCACCTTTATATCATACAGAGCTTTGTCCAATGAAGATCAGACAAGCCTTTTATTTTATATATTGACTTTTCTTAAAGAAAACCAAAAAAAAAATTACATTAGTGCCATTAAAAAACCGAGAGTAGTAGAGATTCATTAGGTCTAGTTTAAAATTTAAATAGCTAGCCCCAAGTCCCGTAGTGGCTTTCTTGGACTGTGGCTGATTTGCTTTTAAAAACAATTGGGATCAGTTTGCTTCGTAATTGTTGAACCCACCAAGATTAGGGCCTTGATTTGACCCCAAAAAGGCCATTAAATTGGATTTAGGTCCCATCATTTGTTTCTTCCTTCGTTTTCTCTCCACTCCTTTCCCCCTTCCAACTGAATCCATTCTTTGAAGGTCCCCAGAGACCGTTCTGATAAAAAAACATGATAGAGCTCAAGTGATTAAGCACGTACTAAGGCACTTTTTCAAATCAAAAGCGCTCCATGCATCTTTCAAAGGCTTAAAGATTGGCGACCCTGAATAATTAAACATGGTGATCTGCTCTAAGCCTCATTAGTTGCTTGAAAAGTACCTTTGTAACCCCACCACTGGTCCACTACTTCCATGCTAATGCAAATGCAAATCACGAATTGTTACATATTTTTATTCAGGTATAAAGACAATTTGAAAAGGTACAAGAACAGCAATATATTTGGACTTGTTCAACCCCCTACACTCTGGTTTCGGGAAAGCTTGACTAGGGAAACACAACTGAAATAGCTCCAAATTTATTTGAGTTCAATTCAAAATGTGTGGATGCTCAAAGTATCTCCATTTTTTTCTTCATACAAACTTCACGGGTCGTTGAGAATAACTAAAAAATAAGTGATACATTTTCAGCCAAATGAACTAATTTTGCAATTTCTACGCTTCCCTCGCTATCAAGTTCTTAATCACCTTTTCCCCAAGAATTGAGACTGTCTTCAATGTAAAACTACGGAGACATATCCTTGACATTCTTCGTTGACACATAGAGAATTTATCGTAACAGTATATTCTTGCAAATAGACCTTCCTCTTGAAATCAGCATCTGTTCTTCCCCCAAGTTGCCAATGAGTAAGGTGCATACAAATTTGACGGCATAAAGTATATGCCACGTTGCTATCCTTGACAATGAAGAAACATTAAAACCCAAACTTGAAAATTCGTCTGTTGTATTTCTCCTACAAAAGTGTTATTTGTTCGTTATTACATAAAACTTTAGCACGCAGTCCAGCGCAACCTACCCCTAAAGTTTTAACTCGGTAAGTGGGCAAAAAAATATTTGCCTCATTTGTACTTGTGTATGCCTCAATTTTGTACACAAGAGAGGTATGATATATTGATACTATATGATATATACGATACTCTCAAATACAATACCATGAAAGTACAGACGTTGCCTTGTGACTTGGGTATATCTTTACAGATTGATGACTTTTGTATGTAGTGCTTGGCTCCTCGCCTGCTCCTCCGTCAGAGCTGGAGCCGAAGGTAGGAACCTCAAGTCTTAGCTCCTCCTTCAATAAAAATGGCTCCGAGTCCTCTTTCATACGCTAAAAAACGGCTACTTTTTGGGCATTTAGTCCGGCTCCTCTTCCGAAGTTGCCACTCACTAAACATGCCTGTAGTATATATAATACTCCCTCCATCCCAAATTGTAAGACGTTTGACTTTTTTACCTCAAGTTTGATCACTCGTCTTATTCAAAAAATTTGTGCAAATATAGTCAAATTTAAGTCATTCTTGAAGAATTTTTATTAATAAACCAAACCACGACGAAAGAAGTGATATTTTACACAAATTTTTAAATAAGACGAGTGGTAAACTTGATGTCAAAAAAGTCAAACGTCTTACAATTTGAGATGGATTGAGTACATGTTTATAACCGTATTGCCGAACATAAGTAGAAAAAACTCACACAAGTAGCTTCGCCGGTATCCCCGACCCCTACAAAAACCTAGGCAATTGGGAAATTTGTTGCAACCGGTAGAAGAAGCATTTTTGTGATTGCCTTTGTTCCTTGCGGTTATTTGTCTTCCTAAGATACCACCTTCTTCACACCATATTTCCTTGCCCATACGCCCATATACATACATCAAAGAATAGCCAACTATATGTGTAGATTATGCAGCAAAATGTAGTAATAATAATCATCATCATTAAACAACCAAACAAATGATGCTGCAATTTCATATAGTAAACTACTCTAATATATATAACTAATAACACATCTAAAAATCATGTATTTTCCGGATACAGCAAAACGTTGCAGGTTGAAGGAACTCATCACAACCAGTTCTTAGCCAGAACAAGAGCTTAATAACTAGCACAGCCAGGCTTTGCAACATCTTCTCACGGTTAACAATCCAAATCAGTTGATTAACCGTCTAATATAATCCTCTCTCTCACATGACGCTGCACGCGTTGGCGTTCTCCTCGCTGAACATGTAGTACGATCCGGGCGCCGCCGACACCGGCGCCGTCGAGTAGAAGTACCCGCCGCCGCCCCCCTCTGGTGTGTACGCGGCGCCGGCCATCGGGTGGTAGTACGCGCTGCTCCGGAGCGCCGAGCTCGGGTGCGCCGTGCTGTAGCTCATGACGTACGCCGGCGAGTGGACCCCGCCGGCGGCGTAGTACCCCGGGTAGCTCATCGCCGCGCCAGGCGGCGGCGGCGGGTACGGTCCGGCGTCGACGACGGTGAGAGGGCCGGAGTTGCCGGCGGCCGGCTTCGTGGGTGCTGCGTCCGGCGGGTGGACCTCCACGATTGCACCGGCGCCGGCGCCGTCTCCGTTGGCATTGGCATTGCCGTTGCTGTTGGCGTTGCGGTGGCCGCCTTTCTTGCCTTTCTTCTTGCCGCCGCCGCCGCCGCCATTGCCGTTGGTGGCGGGCGCGATAGGCTGCGGGCCGTGCGGCGTCAAGGAGAAAGGGGCCACCTTGCCGCTCGCACCGCTCTCGTGGGCTTCTCCAGCGTCAGGGGAGCCATTGCCGCCGCCGCCGCCAGCCTCAGGATTGTCCTGCTCACCATCTGATGCCTCATCGCACGAGGCGCCACCGTCAGCCTTGTCGTGCTGCTCCGGGGGGCTGGGTCCGCCGTTACCCTCCGCCGGCGCGGGCGCGGGCACTGGCTCGGCGGGTTTGCTGTTCGTCGCGGCCGCGGGGCTCTTGTTGCTCTTCTTCTTTTTCTTCTTCTTGCCTCCGCCGCTGCCGGGAGACCCACCGGGCCCGGGCGGGCTACCGCCGGCTGCCGGTGGAGCTGGAGCAGCAGGCTCCGGCCACGGCTCCGCGTGCTTCCCGGACTTGAGGAGCTTCTTGACGAGCGCGTCGGCGGAGACGTTGCCGATCACCACCACCTTTTGATGCTGCGTGTCTATGTCCGTCTTGTACACCCCTGGATCAGAATCAGAGGAGCTGGTGCATCAGTGCAACAACAATATACATACACAAAAGAAAAAGATCAAACAACAGAAGGCGAAAAAGCGCAGGACATAGGCCACACTGGCAAAGACTTGTTCAGACTTTTGTCAAGTCTTTAAGAACTAACCTGATTTAGTGAGAAGAAATAACAGAAGATTGCTCACTGCTTGAAGGTTCTGAAAATGAAACTGAAATTGTTCTTCCAGTTTCTTGTGAAGCATACCATACCTTCTATGCTGTGGAGCACCTTCTTGACCTTCTTCTTGCAGCCCTCACAGTGGATGCTCACCCTCAAGGCCAGAGTCTGGAGACACAGAACAAGAAAGGAACATCACAACCATTTAGCCAAAGGAAGCATCAGTCAAAATATGAGCAGCAGCAGCAGCAAGTCTTGGATAGGCTGGACTATGAGCGTCTCACCTGATACCTGAGTGGCTCTGGCCCTTCTTCGGCGGCCGCCATGGCTGAGCAGGAAGAGGGGAGGGCTGGACCAAGATGAAAGAAGGTGAGGAGGAGGTGAGCGGAGACTGAGAGATGGGAGGCTGCGAAAGAAAGAATGCTAGTGTAGTGTCTGGCCCTGAGGAGAGGCGTCTGGACTAAATAGCATCTGGGAGCAGGGCTGAACAATGCCGTAAGTATGAGCTTTTTGTTTGATTCTTTTGGTGGTCTGGAGTAGAATTTGATGAGGTAATTGTTCGCCCACATCTATCTCTGCTGCTGGGTGCAAGATGCCCCCATCTTTGTGTTCACGGCAAGAGGGCGTTGTTTTCATTTTTATTTACCTCCTCCACAAAATCAAGCGTCCGTGTTCACTATGGAGTATGGAGTATCCCCCCCCCAACCCCACCCCCCACCCCACTCCCCACACACACACACACAAAAAGAAAGGAAAAAAAACCCTGCAAGTTAGGGGGGGGTGTTAAATACCAACCTGCAATTCACTTCCTTATACGCAAACACTGGCAAAATTTGTATGTTTTCAAAATCTCCCTTGAGCCTTTTTTTGTTTGTTAGTTGGCCAGACGTACCACGAGGAGATGCGCTATGCATGAATAGTAACTGTGTTAAAGATTGCTCGAATAATAGAATCATATAATAGTGCAGCATATCCAACTTCAAGGAGAATTAATAGTGCTGGTCTCGATGATATAAAGACGATTTCAGTTGGAACAGACACAAAAGGTGTATTTGAAGACATAGAACTCAAGAGTGTACTGTTAGACTATACAAGGAGGTAAGATATAGGTCTACGAATATTCGCATACGGTCCGTCCGGACGAACCCATATAATAAGTCGTCTGCTTGCTTTGCGCCTTGCCTGTGCCGCCCCCAGCCGCATTGCCTGCTCACTCCTACGCGCCTCTGCTCCGGGAGAGACCCTGCCCTCGGCCACGCCGCCCCGCCTGCATCCCCGCCGCCCACCGTGCCGCGTACCCCCGCCTGTACTCGCGCCTCCTGTCTCAGTCGCGCTCCATCCGTCTGCCTCTGCCCCTGTCGAGGTCCGTGCCACCGCCGAGCTCCACATCGTCGAGCTCCACGTCGACGAGCCTCCATTCGTCCAAGCAGCAAGCAGATGCTACACTGAAAGCGTATGTTGCAATAGTACGTTTCAAGTGTTTCAGAGATATGTTGCAAGTGTTGTATATCGATGTTGCAAAAGTAGATTAGGATGTTGCACATGTTGTAATGGCTATACACGTGTGTTTCAAGTGTATGTTCTAAATGTTTCATATGTTCCAGACGAATGTTGTAAGTGTTTTATCTGATTGTTGCAAAAATAGATTTGGATGTATATGCATGTTGCAAGCATGTTTCAAATTTTTCGGGTGTTTCATATGTATGTCTGCGAGTGTTTCATATGCAATGTTTTTCTAAATGGTAAACGGTAGACAGTCGGCGAGGTCTCCTGTAGCATTTAGACCGTGTACACAGTTTTACACGGATTACTCGTTTTTACTTTATTTGTAAAAATAACTATAATAACCTGTGTATATATTCCTATAACATAGATAATATAGAATTACACAACAACGGTTAGTCCAATAATATAGAATTAAGAACCTAAGTGCTAGACCTAATAGCCTAAGTGCCTAATAAAATACTCCCTCCATCCCAAAATAAGTGCACATCTCGCTTATCGAGGAGTCAAACTCTTTTAAGTTTGACTAAGTATGTAGAAAGTAATATTAATATTTGTATATTCAAATAATTTTATTATGAAAGTATATTCCACAACTAATCTAATGGTACTTATTACACATCATAAACATTGGTAATATTTTGAAAATATTTGATAAAATTTAACAAAGTTTGATTTCTCGACATGTGAGATATGCATTTATTTTAAGACCGAGGAAGTAACACACATAGACACACCTAACATGAATTAAGGAGGTTAACAAATGCATCGTATGTGGCACTAGCAGACAAAGCAATTCGAAATCAGTTATAAAAAAAGGAATTTGAAATCTCTATATATGTTCTTTACAGAACACACATTATTTATTTAATTACTTTACATAACAAAGCACACGTTGGTTTCTAGAGAGGAGAATGCAACACTAGTAGTCTAATACGCACGTGCTGGAGCATAACAGATGATTTTTAGAGAAGAGAATGGGGTATTACTGTATTAGTATTAGTACTAGTCCACATTCTGCACATGATGTAACATACGTATATCAGTTGATTTCTAGAGAATAGAGCGCCAATACTAGCACACACATGATGGCGCGCAGAGAGAGCAACTGGAGCACGGCGTCGCATATGAGCAGACAACAGAGACAGCTGGAGAGTGTCCCACCCGAAGGCTGCCATCGCGTAAACGCCTTGCTGCTCGCTAAACTCGCCGCACAAAACTGTGTTACGACCGAACCGTGTCGACCGTGTAGGCCGTGCACGACCATTTTTTACCATTTACACGGGATCGCCGTGTAACCTACCGTTTATGGCCTAAACTGCACGTTAGGCTACCGACTAGCGATTACACGCCGAGTAATCGGTCTACACGGCCGTGTAGGCGAACACTGTTCATATGTATGTTGCATATGTTTGCAATGATTTTCAAATGTTTTTCAGTCATTTTCGCAAGTGTTTCAAATGCTTGTTTTAATTGTTTAATTTGTCTTCTTTTGTATGTTGCAACTGTTATATTTTGATGTTTCAAAAGTAGATCGGGTGTTACACATGGGATGTGCGTGGGAAGCAGCCGATGGCGTGGACGACATTCGAGGTGGCGTCGGCGATGTCCAGGGCGGCACGGGCCCATTGCTAATGCGCTCCCTCATGAGCTCGACGCGCTATGTGCTCGTTTGCTCCCTTTGCACGACAGCGTCCGGACGCAAAGTCCGTATTCACATATCATATTGAGCCAGGGCCACCACAGTTCCTTGTGTGAAAATGATTAAAACAATTATATCGGGTTGAATTTTTTTTAGGTTTGCGTTTTGATATCCATGCGCTGTCCACGAAGCTGTTGGGACTAGGCCAAATGTGCTTGTGCCAGGCCAAAAATGCTCAGGCCTAGTACAGGTGTTTGAGACTACATACATAGACATCCATACCACTAAATGATCTCTTTTTTATAAAGACAAAGGTCTGTTTAGTAGGGCTATATTCAAAAAAAAAAAAAAAAAAAAAAATCTTGCCTCTAGTTCCCTAATTCTCTAATGGAGTGGTTATGGTGAGAGACTAGGGTGAGGAGCAGGTGGGAAGTGATCTTGATGGAATTGAGCGTCGATCGAGCGGTGTGCGGATTTTTTTTAATTCCTAGCTTCTAATGAAAATTAAGAAACTATTCTTAAATGATCATAGGGGCAAAGCTATGGGTGCATTTAATTTGGTAGAGATCTAGGTTCTCATAGGAACATTTCAAATCCATATTCTCTCAAGAAATATTTCGGATGATGGATTAGAATCGATTTATAAAATCGTTTGAGTGGTAGGCAGGATGCTGCCATTTCAAAAACAATTTCATAAAGAAGATAAAAATTAAAATATGCTTAAAACTACTATAATTTCATTATGTATGCATCCTCTAAGGCACGTGTTTACGTACTCTAAGGGCAAATACGTCATCCTCTAATTTACTCTAACTTCGCCACTATCTAAACATACTAGAATCTAGTTGTGTTTTACTCATTTATCTGTTTAGTTTAGGAACAATTCTGATGAAGAACGACTAAGAGCGCTCCCAGACGGTCCCTAAAACACACCCTCACACACACTCACACCACCGTCACGATTCACGCACGCGCACACACATGGCCATACATAACGGGGAATGGCAAAAGAAGTTCTGAAGAAGCTTTTTTCTTTTCTTTTCTGACTGATTTGAATAAAGACAGCTAAAACAAACTAAAAAAAAAGATGGACAAAGAAAAGGGAAAGAAGCTGATGTTCCCTGTTGGTCCACAGCAGCGCTACCTTTTACACCAACTAGAAAAGGAAGCGCGCTTCGCGGCGCCCTACCAGCATCATTTGAATCAAATTGTTAAGCAATATTATTAAGTGCATTTACAAGACATACCCTATGATGAACACTCTTCTGATTACTGGAGGCCTATTTGGGGGAATGATTAGACCTCAAAGAAGTTTTACACATATATTTTCAGCGCAGTGGATGCTCATCCAATTTTCCAACTGATGTGGAAATCAAGCTGCACCCCGAGAGTTAAGTTCTTTATCTAGCTTGTCCTGGTGGATTGGCTCAACACCAAGACAATGTGATTTTTTTATAATTTTAACCTTTTTTTGAATATAATTTTAAATCTAATACTGTCGGATTTTTTTTAAACTAACACTTTTGGCCGCGCCTATTACCATGGCGCGGCCAAATGTCTGTGCTGCGCCATGCATGGTGGCGCGGCAGAGGGCTGACGTAGCGAGGGCCGGACTGGGGGACCGATGACGTGGCAGGTGAAAGCTCTAGTTTGGTTTTGGTGAATTGATGAAACCATAAGTGCTAACCTAGTTTATCAAGTGATCATGAGATAGGTAGCACACTCCAAGTGGTGAAGCAAATAAAGATCATAGCATGATAAAGATGATGGCATGGTGATGATCAAGTGCTTCGACTTAGAAAGAAGAAAGAGAAAAACAAAAAGCTCAAGACAAAGGTATAATTTGTAAGAGCTATTTTGTTTTGGTGATCAAGACACTTAGAGAGTGTGATCACATTTAGGATTGATAGCCGTACTATTAAGAGGGGTGAAACTCGTATCGAAATGCGGTTATCAAAGTACCACTAGATGCTCTAACTCATTCCATATGCATTTATGATCTAGTGGAGTGCTAAACCCCTTGAAAATGTTTGTGAAAATATGCTAACACTTGTGCACAAGGTGATACACTTGGTGATGTTGGCACATTTACAAAGGAGGTGGTGTTTGCAGGGTTGAGATGGGTTTGGGTCCCTCTCTCGATTCGGCGCTTTCGAGAAAATGGAATGCCTATTTTCTATTGCGCCGGATGCAAATTCTTGTGGTTGACACATTGGAGCAAGGGTGAAGAAGTTAGAAGTGAAAACGAGTTAATCGCGAAGACGCTGGCTTCGGTCTTCTGACCGGACGCTGGGTCTGAAAGCACCGGACCCTGGCTGCGTGTGTCCGGTCAAACTGACGGGTCTGCGCAGTGCCGAGGGTATTGCACCGAACGCTGGGTCACTCAACGACCGGACGCTGAAAGGCTACGTCCGGTCGTGATGTCAGACGGCACAGTGGCTAGGGTTGAGCACCGGACGCTGGTCTGTGTCCGGTCAAGGTGGAGCGGACACGTCCGGTCGAAGAAATATGCCTCGGGGAGCTTACTGGAAACGACCGGACGCTGAAGTCCAGCGTCCGGTCACTTTCTAACTGACGCGTCCGGTCAGTAGACGACCGTTGAAATCTGACAAACAACATTTGAAGCAGGGGACACGTGGCGTGAATCACGTGACCGGACGCTGAGGGCCAGCGTCCGGTCACCCCGCGTTGTACCCAATGAAGGGGTACAACGGCTCTATTTCGTGGGGGCTTCTATTTGAGCCCCATGGCCGGCTCAAGCTCACCCTCTTGGCCATTTTCATTGACATAGCAACCCTGTGAGCTTAGCCAAAGCCCTCCCACTCATCTAGATCATTGATTCATCATCATAGTGAGATTGGGAGTGAATCCAAGTGCATTGCTTGAGTGATTGCATCTAGAGGCACTTGGTGATTGTGTTTCGCTGTGGATTTCGCTTGTTATTCTTGGTGGTTGCCGCCACCTAGACGGCTTGGAGCAGCAAGGATCGTTGAGTGGAGGAGGTGATTGTCTCCGACTCCGATCGTGGTGATTGTGAGGGGTTCTTGACCTTTCCCCGACGGAGCGCCAAAAGGTACTCTAGTAAATTGCTTGTGGCTTGTGTGATCCTCATCTTGTGTTGGTTGTGCGGCACCCTATTGAGGGTTTGACGAGTGATGCCAATCAGCGCGTGAACCTCCAAGTAAGTGAATCGCCACAACGAGGACTAGCTTGCCGGCAAGCAAGTGAACCTCGGTAAAAATTATTGTGTTCATCATTTAATTCCGAGGTGATTGGTCTACATTGGTATTCATTATTGTGATTGATTGGTTCCTACCACTACACGGTGGTATAACTCTCTTGCTCATTCTTACATTACCACAAACTAGTTATCAAGCTCTTTAGTGTAGCTAGTTGTGAGAGCTTGTTTGTTTGATTAGTGTTGCTCTTTAGTTAGTCTTTGAGAGCACACTAATTTAGCTAAGTGTCATAGCTATTGTGTGGACATACACTATTCGAAATAGAATTGTGGTAGGTGACTTGCATTTTAGTAGGCTGGCGCAACATTCGCTTCACCGCAAAATTGTCTAACACATTTTGTTAAGTGTTGTTGTAGAATTTTATTAGGCTATTCACCCCCCTCCCCCTCTAGCCATTAGGACCTTTCAAGTGGTATCAGAGCCGAGGTCACCGTTAATTTGAGGCTTAACAACCTTCGGTGTAAAATGGCTCAAATCAACAACACCAAGAAGTCACCCCAATTTGATGGCTCAAATTATTCATATTGGAAGTCAAAGATGACTACACACATCAAGTCAATCAATAGAAAGGTGTGGAAGGTGGTAGAAACTAAAATTGAGATTGATGATCCGGAGAATCCCACCGCCGCCGAAGAAGTACTTCTCCAAAACAATGATATTGCTCTAAGTGCCATTCATGATGCAATTGATGCAAGAACTTTTGAGCAAATCAAGAATATTGAGATGGCACATGAGGCTTGGAAGAAGTTGGAAGAATCTTTTGAGGGTACTCAAGCCGTGAAGGGTGCAAAAGCTTATATTCTCAAAGAGAAGTTTGCGAGCTTCAAAATGAAGGAAGATGAGAGTGTGCCAGACATGTTCCACCGGATGGAAGTGATTGTCAACGATCTCAAGGCACTCGGTGAGAACATAGAGGACAAGGACTTCTCAAATAAGTTCTTGAGATGTTTGCCCGCAAGATTCAAGATATTGGTCACCTTGCTAGTAGGAGTGGTTTGAACACAATGACACCAAACCAAGTCTTGGGAGATATCATGACCGATGATGCCTATAGAGATGATGATGAGAAGGAAGAAAAGAAAGATGACAAGAAGGATGACAAGAAGAAGAGTGTGGCTTTCAAGGCCACATCATCCAAGGGCAAAGCCAAGCAAGAAACATCAAGTGAGGATGATGATTCATGGGATGATAATGATGATGAGAGGATGGCTCTTTTTGTTAAGAGGTTTGGCAAGTTCATGGTAAAGAAAGGCTATCGAGCTAGAAGAAAGAAGTATTCATCCAAGAGCAAGGAAGAGGCAAGGAGATGCTTCAATTGTGGAAGCAAATATCATCTTATTAGCAAATGTCCATACAATAGTGAGAAAGATGATGACAACAAGAACAAGGAGTGGAAAGAAAAGAAAGATAAAAAGGACAAGATGTCCTTCAAAAAGAAGAAGGGTGGTTCATATGTAGTCACTTGAGATAGTGATGCTTCTACAAGTGACGATGATGATAGTGATGACAACAAGACCACCAAGAAGAAGGCACTTGCAAGCATAACAATCAATGAGAAGCCTTCTCTTTTCGACTCTCCATCATGCTTCATGGCTAAGGCCACCAAGGTACAAACTTGTGATGATGGAAGTGATAGTGAACATGATAGTGATAGTGATAATGATGATGATGAACCTACTAAAGATGAATTAATTGACATGCTAGAAGATGCTAGAGAACACTTTAACATCTCAAGAAAGGAATGCAAAAGCTTGCGTAAGGAAGTAAAAGCCCTTAAGCAAGCCTTTGATGAGCTCAATACATCTCATGAGAGGCAAGAGGATGCCCATGAGAAGCTTTGCAAGGCTCACAAAAAGCTTGAAAAAGCTCATTCTTCTTTGCTTGATGAGCAAACTAAAAAGAAGTATGTTGAAACTTGCAATGTAGGTTTAACTTGTGATTTAATTGATACATCACTATCTATGCCTATCATTATTCCTACAACTAACCCTTCTTGTAGCACTACTACTTCCATCTCATCTAGTAGTGATGATCACACTTGTGATACCACACTAGTGGTTGAAAATGAGAACCTCAAGAAGGAGGTAACTAAGCTCACTCACACCTTGGCTAAGGCTTATGGTGGTGAGGACCGCTTGCTTATGTGCTTGGGTAGCCAAAGAGCTTCTCTCTACAAAGAGGGATTGGGCTATACCCCCAAGAAAGCCAAGGCGGCCTTTGCTCCTCACAAGACTAGTTTTATGAAGAACAATGGTCGGTTTTGCACTAGTTGCAAGCAAGTTGATCACAAAGAGCATGAATGCACCAATAAGAGAAATAATGCTAATGTATCCTTTATTAAGCTAGATTCATGTTATATGCTTTGAAAAGGTGCAAATGGTGTTCATGCTAAGTTCATTGGTAAACCATGGATAGGCTCAAAGAAGAAAGTCATGTGGGTGCCAAAGAGCCTAGTAACTAACCTTAAGGACCCAAGCAAGTTTGGGTACCTAAAAAGAATTGATCTTCTTTTGTAGGTTAACTATAAAGCCGGAGGAAGGCATTGGGTTCTTGATAGTGGGTGCACTCAATACATGACCGGAGATGCAAGAATGTTCAACTCAATCAACATGAATGGCAATGATGGATATGATAGTATCACATTTGGTGACAATGGGAAAGGCAAAGTCAAAGGGCTTGATAAGATTGCAATATCCAATGACTTGAGCATATCCAATGTATTGCTAGTAGAGAGCTTAAACTTCAACTTGCTATCCGTAGCTCAATTATGTGATCTTGGATTTAAGTGCATATTTGGAGTAGATGATGTAGAGATCATAAGTGTAGATGGCTCTAACTTGATCTTCAAAGGCTTTAGATATGAGAATCTATACTTGGTTGATTTCAATACTAGTGAAGCTCAATTATCCACATGCTTATTCACTAAGTCAAGTATGGGATGGTTATGGCATAGAAGGCTTGGTCATGTTGGAATGAAACAATTAAATAGATTGGTTAAGTATGACTTGGTTAGAGGCTTGAAAGATGTAGTGTTTGAAAAGGATAAGCTATGTAGCTCTTGTCAAGCCGGCAAACAAGTTGGAAACACCCATCCTAAGAAAAGCATGATGAGCACTAGTAAAGCATTTGAGTTATTGCACATGGATTTGTTTGGGCCAACACAATACATTAGCATTGGTGGTAATAAGTATGGTTTTGTGATAGTGGATGACTACACTAGATATACATGGGTATTCTTTCTAGTGGACAAAAGTGATGTGTTTGCAACATTCAAATCATTTGTCAAAGGCATTCACAATGAGTTTGAAACAACCATTAAGAGAGTTAGAAGTGACAATGGTAGTGAGTTCAAGAATACTAGAATTGATGAGTTATGTGATGAATTTGGAATTAGACATCAATTCTTGGCCAAGTATACTCCACAATCAAATGGCCTTGTTGAGAGAAAGAATAGAACACTCATTGATATGGCAAGGTCTATGCTTAGTGAGTATAATGTGAGTCAATCCTTTTGGGCCGAAGCTATCAACATGGCTTGCTATTGTAGCAACCGTCTCTATTGTCACCGATTGAAAGAGAAGACACCATATGAGCTCTTGAATGGTAGAAAACCTAACATTGCATATTTTAGAGTCTTTGGGTGCAAATGCTATATTTTGAAGAAAGGCACTAGATTGGGCAAGTTTAACAAGAAATGTGATGAAGGATTCCTACTTGGTTATTCCACTACAAGCAAAGCATATAGAGTTTGGAATTTGGATAGTGGTACTCTTGAGGAAGTTCATGATGTTGAATTTGATGAAACCAAGGGTTCACAAGTAGAGAATGAGAACTTGGAAGATGTTAGAGGCATTCAACTTTCAAATGCCATGAAGAACATGGATATTGGTGAGTTGAGGCCTAGGCAAGTAAATGATGATGAAGATGATCAAGTGCAAGTGCTCTCCAACTCAAATGTGCAAAATGATACAAATCAAGCTAGTACAAGTGGCTCTCATGACAATGAATAAGATCAAGTGGCTAGTACATCATCTCAACCCAATGATCAAGCAAGTGCAAGCAATCAAGTTCCAATCCTCCAACCAACCAATGTTGCAAGAGATCATCCATTGGACACTATCATCGGTGATATTTCAAGAGGTGTACAAACAAGGCCAAGATTAGCATCATTTTGTGAACACTTCTCATTTGTGTCATCCATTGAACCAAAGAAGATAGATGAAGCTTTGAAGGATGTTGATTGGGTGAATGCTATGCATGAAGAATTGAATAATTTCACAAGAAATCAAGTATGGGAATTAGTAGAGAGACCAAAGGGACACAATGTGATTGGAACCAAATGGGTCTTTAGAAACAAGCAAGATCAAGATGGGATAGTAGTAAGGAACAAAGCAAGATTGGTAGCACAAGGCTATACACAAGTTGAAGGTCTTGACTTTGGAGAAACATATGCCCTGGTTGCTAGATTAGAAGCAATTAGAATCTTGCTAGCCTATGCTTGTGCTCACAACATCAAGCTCTATCAAATGGATGTTAAGAGTGCATTTCTCAATGGTTATATCAATGAAGAAGTATATGTTGAGCAACCTCCCAGTTTTGAAGATGATAAGAAGCCCGACCATGTGTACAAGTTGAAGAAGGCATTGTATGGCTTGAAGCAAGCACCTAGAGCATGGTATGAGAGATTGAGGGACTTCCTACTCTCTAAAGGGTTCACAATGGGCAAGGTTGACACCACTCTTTTCATCAAGAAGATTGGAAAAGATCTATTTGTTTTGCAAATCTATGTTGATAACATCATATTTGGATCAACCAATCAAGATTTTTGTGATGAGTTTGGAAAGATGATGGCTAATGAGTTTGAAATATCCATGATTGGAGAGTTGAGTTACTTCCTTGGTCTTCAAATCAAGCAATTGAAGAATGTTACTTTTGTGAGTCAAGGGAAGTACATCAAGGACATGATCAAGAAGTTTGGCATGAGTGATAGCAAAGTCATTAGCACACCTATGAGAACCAATGGCAACTTGGATTGTGATGCAAGTGGAAATATGGTGGATCAAAAGTTGTATCGGTCTATGATTGGAAGCCTACTCTATGTGACCGCATCAAGGCCGGATGTCATGTTTAGTGTATGCATGTGTGCAAGGTTTCAATCCTCACCAAGAGAAAGTCATTTGAAGGCTACAAAGAGAATATTGAGGTACTTGAAGCATACATCAAATGTTGGCTTGTGGTATCCCAAAGGAGCAAAGTTTGAGCTAGTTGGTTACTCCGACTCGGATTATGCGGGATGCAAGGTTGAAAGGAAGAGCACCTCGGGCACATGTCAATTGTTGGGAAGATCACTTGTTTCATGGTCATCAAAGAAGCAAAATAGTGTTGTATTATCAACCGCCGAAGCCGAATACATATCCGCCGGTAGTTGTTGTGCATAAATACTTTGGATGAAGGCCACTTTGAGTGACTTTGGAATCAAGTTCAAGAAAGTGCCATTGCTATGTGACAATGAGAGTGCAATCAAGTTGACCAACAATCCGGTTCAACATGCAAGAACAAAGCACATTGATGTCCGCCACCATTTCATAAGAGATCACCAACAAAAAGGGGACATTTGCATTGAGAGTGTAGGCACCGAAGATCAACTTGCCGATATATTCACCAAGCCATTAGATGAGAAAAGGTTTTGCAAGCTAAGGAATGAGTTGAACATATTGGATTTCTCAAATATGTATTGATGCACCCCCTACTTATATGACATGCCCCTCCTTCAAGCAATCTAAGGTAAAAGTTGATTGGCATGGCATACATCCTTGCTAAGGACATGTTTAGTGCATCTAATCATCTCTCCATTTTATTAGGCTCATTCATGAAAACCAAATGAATTTGATGTTTATATGGTATCACTATTGCTTCTATGCTTGACTTGATCTAGTGATAGCATATGGCATGTTTGTGGGATTGTAAACCTAGTGTTTAATCTAGAAAATAAGCTATAAGTGTTTAACTCAACATGGTACAAGATAACCCTTATTAGGAGGTGTGAAGAAGCTTGTCCTTGGATCAAACCGAGTTAAATATCTTTGGCAAATACTCTAGCTTGAACCAAATTTGGGAATATAATCCTCACTCCATTGATTGACATTGATAATCCTAACCTATCTACTTTTTAAACCTTTGTGGTCATTGATGATAAAGGGGGAGAGAAACAAAGATATAAGTGATAGGGGGAGAAATAACAAAGAAAGAAACAAAAATATTAGTGATATTAGTGTACTAAGATGGTGAAAAGACAACGAAGGGGGAGAACTTGACATAGGGGGAGAGATATGATAAAGGAAAGGAATCAATTAGAATCTTGAGCACACAAGTAGGGGGAGCAAGCTCATGAACTTGTATGGTGCATTTGAATGTGCATTTCATATGTTTGCTTGCATGGCACAGGTTTTAAATTTTAATATTCATGCTTGTGTGGTGTATGCTAGTTGTAGGTTTGAATGATGAAATAAAAAATTAGCATAAATAGATCATCTAGTGATTTCATTCTCTAGTATTATCAAGTGGTATCTAATGATTTCATTTCCAAGTGTTGTCTCCAATTGGTATCAAGCTAACCATGATGCTAAGGATGGTATATTGGTACACTCCGATTGGTATCACGCTTCAAAGGTCCATCTTTTATACCTTAGCATCACTTGGTAGACATTGTCTCCTATATTTTCTATCTAAGCATATGTGCAAACTTCAATCCAAACACTTAGCACATATGTAGGTGGAGCAATTGCTACCATATAGAGTTCATGAAACTTGTCCATTTTTCTTTTACACATGGTAAATATGCTTGGACAAGCAACATGGATTCAATTGAATTTTAATTCATATCTTTGTATAAGGGTTGTCATCAATTACCAAAAATGGGGAGATTGAAAGCTCTAGTTTGGTTTTGGTGAATTGATGAAACCATAAGTGCTAACCTAGTTTATCAAGTGATCATGAGATAGGTAGCACACTCCAAGTGGTGAAGCAAATAAAGATCATAGCATGATAAAGATGATGGCATGGTGATGATCAAGTGCTTCGACTTAGAAAGAAGAAAGAGAAAAACAAAAAGTTCAAGGCAAAGGTATAATTTGTAAGAGCTATTTTGTTTTGGTGATCAAGACACTTAGAGAGTGTGATCACATTTAGGATTGATAGCCGTACTATTAAGAGGGGTGAAACTCGTATTGAAATGCGGTTATCAAAGTGCCACTAGATGCTCTAACTCATTGCATATGCATTTAGGATCTAGTGTAGTGCTAAACCCCTTGAAAATATTTGTGAAAATATGCTAACACTTGTGCACAAGGTGATACACTTGGTGGTGTTGGCACATTTACAAAGGAGGTGGTGTTTGCAGGGTTGAGATGGGTTTGGGTCCCTCTCTCGATTCGGCGCTTTCGGGAAAATGGAATGCCTATTTTCTATTGCGCCGGATGCAAATTCTTGTGGTTGGCACATTGGAGCAAGGGTGAAGAAGTTAGAAGTGAAAACAATTGATCGCGAAGACGCTGGCTTCGGTCTTCTGACCGGATGCTGGGTCTGAAAGCACCGGACCCTGGCTGCGTGTGTCCGGGTCAAACTGACGGGTCTGCGCAGTGCCGAGGGTATTGCACCGGACGCTGGGTCACTCAGTGACCAGACGCTGAAAGGCTACGTCCGGTCATGATGTCAGACGACACAGTGGCTAGGGTTAAGCACCGGACGCTGGTCTGTGTCCGGTCAAGGTGGACCGAACGCGTCCGGTCGAAGAAATATGCCTCGGGGAGCTTACTGGAAACGACCGGACACTGAAGTCCAGCGTCCGGTCACTTTCTAACTGACGCGTCCGGTCAGTAGATGACCGTTGAAATCTGACGAACAACATTTGAAGCAGGGGACACGTGGCGTGAATCACGTGACCGGACGCTGAGGGCCAGCGTCCGGTCACCCCGCGTTGTACCCATTGAAAGGGTACAATGGCTCTATTTCGTGGGGGCTTCTATTTTAGCCCCATGGCCGGCTCAAGCTCACCCTCTTGGCCATTTTCATTGACATAGCAACCCTATGAGCTTAGCCAAAGCCCTCCCACTCATCTAGATCATTGATTCATCATCATAGTGAGATTGGGAGTGAATCCAAGTGCATTGCTTGAGTGATTGCATCTAGAGGCACTTGGTGATTGTGTTTCGCTGCGGATTTCGCTTGTTACTTTTGGTGGTTGCCGCCACCTAGATGGCTTGGAGCAGCAAGGATCATTGAGTGGAGGAGGTGATTGTCTCCGACTCTGATCGTGGTGATTGTGAGGGTTCTTGACCTTTCCCCGGCGGAGCGCCAAAAGGTACTCTAGTAAATTGCTTGTGGCTTGTGTGATCCTCATCTTGTGTTGGTTGTGCGGCACCCTATTGAGGGTTTGACGAATGATGCCAATCAGCGCGTGAACCTCCAAGTGAGTGAATCGCCACAACGAGGACTAGCTTGCCGGCAAGCAAGTGAACCTCGATAAAAATCATTGTGTTCATCATTTGATTCCGATGTGATTGGTCTACATTGGTATTCATTATTGTGATTGATTGGTTCCTACCACTACACGGTGGTATAACTCTCTTGCTCACTCTTACATTACCGCAAACTAGTTATCAAGCTCTTTAGTGTAGCTAGTTGTGAGAGTTTGTTTGTTTGATTAGTGTTGCTCTTTAGTTAGTCTTTGAGAGCATACTAATTTAGCTAAGTGTCATAGCTATTGTGTGGACATACACTATTTGAAATAGAATTGTGGTAGGTGGCTTGCATTTTAGTAGGCTAGCGCAACACTCGCTTCGCCGTAAAATTGTCTAACACATTTTGTTAAGTGTTGTTGTAGAATTTTATTAGGCTATTCACCCCCCCTCTAGCCATTAGGACCTTTCAGCAGGTCATGCCACGCCACTGACCTTGGCACGGCAGTGCCGCGCCGGCAGGACCAAATATACCACCCGAGCAGCCACACCACATGGCCGCTGCGCCCACCGCCCGCCCGTGGTACCTGGATGGTTGAATCGAAACGCGTCGCGCCCGTCTTTTGTTGAGTTTTTTTCATGGCCAAATAGATAATTTGATAAGCCAATGATTAGTTTTTCGTCTTTCATAATACGGTTATGCACCATTTTAACTAATCGATTACGAAAAATTGCCACCGGCAGCCAGATACGTCGGGACTGCCGGTTCCCAAACTAGTTCGTACTTAATCTCGCTGGTAGTGCTGCCGTGACTCAAAGAAACGAATAAGAAGCAAGTTGACAAGCTGCCACATAACATATTCATTGTTTTAACATAAGTTTGAGATAACATAACCAAATAACCCCGCAAGTTTTGGATGCCAATATTCGTTTGACCTAACAAACTAAGACCTGGGAGTGTAAGGATCACTCGGATGCCTCTATCTCTTCGGATTTGTTGGTAACACATTGGGAGTGTAGCCAACGTCGGTATGGTCGCGTCGACGGTGCGTATGGCTCGTACCCTGCAGGTATATGATACGCACGATTACTTATAATTCTTTATGATTGTTAGTTCATGGAGCCTACGTATTGAAACAAAATATCTTTGTTAGTACCTGTGAGGCACCTTGGGTGCCAAGTGGGGCACCACCTAGCTGAGACATGCCGATCTCATCCTGCGGCCATTCGTCCCACTGGTCGTGCTGTCCGCGGAAGCCCAGGGGTTCCTCGTCGTCGTCATCATCCTCCTCCTCGTCCTCGGTTGCAGGGTCCTTCCCAGCGCTATGATGTGGTGGTGTACGCACCGCGGAAGTGGCACCTGTCATCGGTTGAGAAGAGCCAGCTAGTGTCCTCAAAGAGGTTGAAGACGTGCCACCCGACCGCGCCGGGAGTGGCGCTTCCTCATAAGGAGTGTCCATGCAGCTCAGCTTCTAAGCTAGCTTCCTGCAGCTCTTCTTCACCTTCTGTATAAATAGACGTTAAAGTTAGTTCATTACATAAACGCATATATACTAAAGAAACATTTTCGAAACGGACAAGTTTATATTTACCTCCACAAAAGCCACGAGAACGCCTGGCCCCTGCCCTCTAGACTCATGAAGCCAGAACGCTGCTTCGTTGGACAGCCTTGACAATTGTGTCGTCTAGGTACAGAAACACAGTGGGACAGTTTTAGTATACATACTTAATACCGAAAGGATAACAAATTGTACCATTCAAGTATCTTACCATGTATCTTTGAAGTGGGGCTCTCTGTAGTTGTGTGTCCTCCCTAGTGGTAACGTCGTACACATCTTCGATGACATCTTCCTCTGAATCCTCATCAATCGCCACGTCAGTGTACGGGGGCTTGATATGTGTCCTTGTAGACCTGTGAAGCCACCGCAGGTACTCGTCGAAGGTGTGCTGGTCATGTGGAGGACCCGCAAGGACCGCATGTGGTACCCTGGTCTACCACAAATTGATATACGGGCTGTGTGTCATGCGCCAATCCTTGGTTTTGTACCTCTTCCTGCGGTCAAACCTACAACAAAACGATATTAGTTGTACCAAACACACCTCTGAATTGTAGCATTATTATTAATCGATAACGCACCCGTGCATTTCTTGGTTGGTGGAGTAAAGCGGTGGTGGGCAGGCTATCATTCTTTCAAACTATCTGCAGACCCGGATGGGCAAGTGAATCTCGACCACATGGAAGAAAATAAGAGGGACGTCCCAGCGATACTCGTGTGACTCGTCCCTAGTGACAGGACTCAAATAGCCCTGGAGCTCCGGAGAATCCCAAGGACACCAAAACACCTGAAATTTCGTAATTGTGTTAGGTTGTGATATAGTGTGCATCGAAGAAGACACTGGTACGATAGTATAGAGAGCGTAACCTGGTACTGTGTTAGGACGTCGAGACCGTCCGTGTACTCCCTGTACTTGCGCCACGCATTCCCTCTAACTAACTGTGCTTCCATCCAGATATACAGAGCTGTAGGGAGTGTATCATGCCCGTTCCATCGCTGCATTGAACACGATAATTAATTAGCAATAAATAATCTCATCATATCTAACTGCCTGCAAGAATATAATAAACCGAAGTACTTACCGGTAAACCATTATTAAGAGGCCTCCCAACGGACAATCGTTCCCAACACCAAACCTGGAGTAGGTAGGAGCAACCCCCAAGGTTCGCATGTCCTGAGGTGCGACGGCAGGCAACGCATAGCTATCGATACGTCCATGTCAGGACTACGCTGCCCTAGCTGTACCCCGCTATGTTCTCCCACGGCTAGAGAAGTATGTCAAGGAAGATCCAGCTGATGGTGTTGCCCGAGACGTCTGTGAAGAGGAAAGCACCAAGAAAGTGCCACAGCCACACTCGAGCGAACCTGTCGATCTGAGCCTCCTCGGCTTGTGGGTCCAAGTAATCAAAGCGCTCTGTGATCTAGGACGACGAAACATCGGAACTTTTCCTGTAATTGATCAAACAAAATGAGACCCGATGCCAGCTGTACAGCAATGCAAGTATTAAATAGGCTTTAATTACTCACTTATTTTTCTTGGAAGCATCGTCGTCCAGTGGAAGAAAGCCAGTAAACTAAGCCACCAGCTCCCTCTAGTGATCGTTGTCAACTATCCCTGTCACTGGGAGTCCTCACAACCGAAGGCCTAAAATAGCCTTCACGTCCTGCAACGTCAAGGTCATCTCACCATAAGGTAGGTGGAACGTGTGGGTCTCAGGCCTCCACCTGTTATAAGAATAGAACGACTGTTAGTTGCCTCAAATTTGTTACAAGAAAGTTTACGTACAAAGAATGCACTCGCACCTATCTACAGCTGCAGTAAGTAGTGCTGGGTCAAGAGACGGAAGACCGTGGTTGACAACACGGACAAGCTCGAGGAAACCGGCACGCCGTATGTACGGCGTATAACGCTCATCCCACTGATGCGCCCTGGTGTGCGTGCGGGGCCTTAAAGGAGGCAAGGACACCTCTGCGTCGTTGTCACTCAAGATGTGTGCTCGGTGTTGGTCGTCGTACTCCAACTCAAAAATGGGATACAACGGGTGCTGCGTGGGAGGGGCCATCCTGTTACAAATTGATAAACAAAGCGTTAGAGTATTCAAATTAACAAAATTCAAGTTAACATTAGTGAGTTCACAAACAAATTCACTAACCTAACTGGCCTAAATCCCTAAACCCAAAATCCTAACTATACTAGATAATAAATACATAATCAATCAATATAAAACTTTGGTTCCAAAATTACAAGTAATCCCTCTGTCTCAAAATAAATACACAACGTGCTTCTCGAGTAGTCAAATATGTTTAAGTTTGATCAAAACTAAAAAAAAGATATCAATATTTGTATCTCCTAATAAGTTTATTACGAAAGTATACTCCATGCTTAATGTAATAGTACCTATTATGTATCATAAATATTAGTACGCTATTAGGAGATAACAATAGTCGTTCTCCGTCACATAACAATAGTCGTTCGTTGTGCATTTGTTTAGGATGGAAGGGGTACTTTCTCCGTCACATAACAATAGTCGTTCTAAGATATCGCAAAGACACTAATACTCAATGAAAATAGCCTCGATGCCCCTAGATGCTACTACAAATGCTAGCACTAGCAGACCATCATCAACTCTTTTGCTTCTGCGCCGGTCGCTCGAGGATTGCGAGGGCACGTGGGGTACCTTGGGAATAAAAAAATCCTAACTATACTAGATAATAATAATAAAAATGAAATCGAGATGGAGGCACCTTAGTAGCGGGCGGCCTTGACGCGTCGGCGTTCGTGGCGCGGCCGGCTAGGGCGATGCACGGCGTGGGCGAGCGGCCGAGGCCGGGCCGGGCGGGCGCGGGCGGGGCGAGGCCGGGCGGGCGCGGGCGCGTGTGGCCGCTGGCAAGGCGCTGGCGGCGGCGGCGGCGGGCGGGCGGGAGGGTGGGCAGGGGGTGCATGCGGACGGGCGGGCTCGCACGCGGTATATATTTGGTCCAGCCGCGCCACGGATCAGGGCGCGGCACTGCCGCGCCAAGGTCGGTGGCGCGGCAGGACCAGCCACATCATCGGTCCCCTAGTCCGGCCCTCGCCACGTCAGCCCTCTGCCGCGCCACCATGCATGGCGCGACACGGGCATTTGGCCATGCCAGGGCAATAGGCGCGGCCAAAAGTGTTAGTTAAAAAAAATCCGACCGTGTTAGATTTAAAATTACATTAAAAAAGGGTTAAAATTAAAAAAATATTCGACAATGTTGACAAGAAGACATCTTGACGTCCATGATGATTATTTCTGTGTTATGTGTGAGACCAGGGCAGAGGGAACTATTGAGCACTTATTTTTCACATGCCCTTTTGCAAGCCAGTGTTGGGCTTCACTCAACTTCATTTGGATCATTCACTAAACCTCCAGGATCGGTTCATTCAAGCCAGGCAGGCGCATGGACACAGTTTCTTCACTGAAGCTTCGATGATAGCTGCATGGGAAATATGGAAAATGTGAAATGATAGTGTTTGAAAGAAGAGTGCCGAGTCAAGCCAGAGGGCTTTGTAATTTCAAAAATCAATACGTTGTACAGTCGGTTAGATTCAAGGCTGACCTTAGGTCAATTTTTTTGCTTTTGGTTAGATGCTTTCAGTTAATTTCCTATGTAAGTTTCTTAGAACCACTTTAAATTTTATTTATAAAAAGTTCTTGACACTGTGGGGACCTCCCCCACAGTTTTTGCCCGTCAAAAAATATTATTAAGTGCATATAGACTTTCTCATAGAGAGATATATACTTCCAATAAGAGGAAATACTCCGATAACACAAATTGTAGTTCTTATAGCCCATATGATTCTGTCTAGATTACATGCAAAACAATTGTTGCGCCGGTAGTTCATAATGCTGGTCCAAATTTCCATCATATCCGAAGCACTAAACTGTACATGATGTAAATATGAAAAGAAGTAATACACGGTTTGCAGCATGCAACCATGTTCACACGAACGAATATCTAGTTGACTACAACCTCTAAATGCTTAGTACTAGTAGGTGTGATCAGGCAGTCACACATTGACATAAACAAAAAGGTTGCCTATGCCTAGGCATCTTATACGAACAAACAAAGTAAGGCAGTTATGTATTTATGCATACTCCATGTATCTCGAAAGTTTCTCACATAGAAATTTCTTATTCCATAAGATACTAGGAAGGTAAATGGGCCAGACCCCCTAACATTTTTTCTACTATGAGAATATTTCTTTCCTCTTAATAAAACATTGTTTTTTCTACTCTAGAAGTTCTTTCTAACCCTGATAAAATATTTTACTACAAAGGGGTAAGAAAAAAGGTTCTACCTATAGAAAAAAACCATTTGTCCCATAAAGGACTACTAGTGTAATGTAAGAGTGGCAGCATTACTAGTTTATTAATTATGCATTATTGTTATTTGTACAATACTTTTTCCGATTGCATAATTGTTTTTATGGTCAAACTATTTCTATTCCTGTCCTGTCATGTCAAGCCTTCTTTTGCTCTTGCCTCATAACGATGTTTGTCTTTTCAACTTGTATACCTTTGTTTTCGATTGGAGTTTTTCTATGGACTTAACGCCATTATGTGCCTCTACTTTCTTTGTGGCCTGCGGATAATAAACACTCACTTAGCTGAATTTATTTAAGGTTGATAAAGTGTGACTATTCTAGCACACAAAAGTATTTTGCAACCTAATCTTTAACCCTGTTGCAGCATAAAAATCCTTAGAAAGTAAATTATAGAATGGAAAGAGAGTGCTAGGAAGACTCAAAATTTTCACGAGATATTAAAGTGTTAGTACTCTTCATTAGTTCTTGTTGGAGCATGGAAATATGAGTCAACACCATTTTTTTATTGATGATAGCAATGCTCCTAGTTCATGGGAACTATTATTCCATGTTTAGCACAAAAATATTTAATATTCACTTGGGAAATTGTCACAGAGAGAAAATTGTTTCTATTTTAGAAAAATGTTGTTATCACTTTTTGGTTTGTGAAATTAGAATATGTCCTTGTGAAAATGGCTTCTAGCTTCAATAGAAACATATGCAACCTTAATAAAATATAAAAAGTTCCATTTACTTATTTACAATGTACTATATATATTCATAAATAACATTATTTATTTTTGTTATTTAAAACAAATGTTGTACTAGCCATTGATAGTGTCCAACGAAGAGAATAGATATGAAATCGACAAAAATAAAAAATTAAAAGGGAGAGAAAGAAAAAAATAATAAAAAAATCAAAGAAGCTTGTGGAAAAAAACCGCCCACAAAAAGCACTGTGCGTTTTTTTTCCCTCGCCGTCGATGTATTCCCCTTTCCAAATCCGCATGCATCCCTCTTCCCTCCTCGTTCGTCTCTCTCTCACTCTCAGACGACGTGGTGGGCCGTCGCCGCGCCTAAGCCAGTGCAGGTGCTGAGGCTTTCGCTTGTCTCTTCGCGGCGACGAGCACCCACCAGGTACTCCCACCCCTTCTCTTCCCTTCCCTTATGCTGTCAATGCGGTTGAGCACGAAACCCTAACCTAAAGCTATTTATCTATTTGACAAGCCTCTTGACTTGAAGTTTTTCAAAATTATTGGGTTGTACACCCATGTCCCTTTACTGGATCCACCCCTGGTATACATGCCTACTAACTTTCGATTTTTTGCAAAACTTGTTGGGTTTACAAGTGTACCACCATGCCCTTTCCTGGGTCTGCCCCTGCTTTCATAGTTAGGCTGTTTGGGGTCCGGCCAAGCTGCTGTCCTCCTTCCCGTGCATTTGCGGCTGTCAGAGCTCAAAAGATTCAGCTTCCCAAGAAGTAAGTGTTCTGAAAATTCTGATACATATACTTGCTCTTCTCTGATTTGCGCACATGCATGCATGTAATCAAGCGCCGTGCTGTATGGCTATTGTCAAATCAATGTATCCGGTAAAATGGAGGTGTATGTAGTGACTGGTGTTTTAAGTAAGATGTGGGTTTGTATGCCAGTCATTTGGACCATAGAACAGAATTTATCACATTCTATTGTCACATACTCTGTACGTTATTGTAATTGTGATGGCATTGTGTGGCTTGTGTCACATAGTAGAATTGTGCTGGCAGTGTATTTGGAAACTTGAATAAGCTTGCCATTGTGATGACAGTTAGAGCATCTCCAATGGTTTGCCATTTGCACTTGCTATCCTTGGTTATTTGGCAAAAACTACAAATTTGTTTCTCCAGTGGTTTGCTAAAACACTTGCCAAATTATGAGGAATTGCTATCCAGGGGTGAGACACGCGCAAATTTGCGCGCAGTCCTCGATTTGCCATCGCGCGAGGAAGCCCGCGCGCCGCCCTTCTCCCGCGCAGCCTCGGAAAATTCGAACTCCTTCCCGCGTCTCAATTATTATCGTCGCTCGTCATATAAATCGCGCGCGCTGTTCGGGTCTCCTCGCCGATGAGATCGAGTCAGTCCCTCGTGCCGCGGTGGTCATCGCCGCCCCGTCCTCTTGCCTCCGTCGTCGTCCGCGCGGCGTCCGTCTGTCGTTGTACGCGCAGCCGTCCTCCGTCCGCGCGGCCTCCGTCCGTCGTCGTCCGCTGCCTGCCTCCGTCCCTCCCGTCCCGTGAAGGTATGTTCTGGAATCGCCAACCGAGTAGCAGTGAGGGTAGCGTGATCTTGATGAAGGCCGGTAGTTGTAGAGTTGCGAGATGGATTGATGAAGGTATATGTTAATCGTCTTGTGCATGTATCTGCTAGATGGATCCGCTCCTTTATTTGTCATATTGTGCATGTATCTCTGTTGTCCATCTGCTATCGTAATCAAAGACTAGTGTTCTTTTGTGCATGTACTTGTCCATCTGATATCTTTGTTGTTCAGAACGATGAATAGTTGTAGCCAATCATTCATTGCCATGAAAGTTGTAATATGCAAGCTGTTGTTTATAATTTTTTTTAATTGCAGCAAGCTGTTGTTCAGGCTGCTATCCATCATTATGTTCAAGCTGCTGTTGTTTTTGTCAATTTGTAGAGCCTACTGTCCTTTTATTATTTTGTTCGGAATCATGAATAAATAACAAAACTATAGCCAATCATTCGTTGCCATGAAACAGTAGTGTGCAAGTTATTATTATCGCAGCAAGCTGTTGTTTATAATTTTTTTAATTGCAGGAAGCCATGAAAAACTGTTGTTTATAATTTTTTTTATTGTATGTTTTGTAGAGTTATGGAGATGCAAGGAGGAGATGCAAGTTTCTTGTCGGACATTCTTCTCAATGGAGGAGATGGTGAGCATTGGACTCACTCAAGACACTCAAGGTCAGGACGAAGTGCAAGCTATCAAGAATACAAAGGGAACGAAGAGGATCAAAAATTTTCATTGGAAGGAGGATGAAATTATATGCTCAGGCTGGCTGAATGTAAGCAAAGATCCCATTGTTGGTGCCAATCAATCTCGTTCATCTTTTTGGGGTAGAGTTCATGCTTTTTTTGAGAAGCACAAGAAAAGTACAGCTGTGAGGACTGAGAGTTCCATCATGCATAGGTGGCTGACAATTCAGTACCAAGTAAACAAGTTTTGTGCATGCTATGAAGCAATTCTACGAAGGAATCAAAGTGGGTTCACTATTGAAGACAAGGTACAAAATCATGTGGTGTTTTATTTTAGTTGTGATTATTTGTGAATGACATATACATCGACAATTTCTTGTGCTGATTAACGAAGCAAAGAAGTTGTATATTGAATGGGACAAGGACAACAAATCATTTGGCCTTCTACATTGCTACACCATATTGAAGGGAGAAGACAAGTGGAAAGCGAAGATGATAGAACTGGCCGAGATTGAGAAAGAGAAGCAAGCCAACAAGAAGAAACAGAAGCCTTCGAGTAAGGTGTCAAGGCCGAGAGATGATGAAGTCAATAGTGAGGATCATGTCATACAAGTTGATTCTGAGTCTCCGGAACCAAGGAAAAGGTCAGAAGGAATAAAAAAGGCAAAAGAAAATTTGAGGCGTGGAGGTGGCGAGGCTTGCATGGAGGCTTTGGGAAAGATGATGGAGGAGAAGAAAGCCTTGGATATGCAAAAGGAGAAGGCCAAAGAGGAGAGGTTCATGGCTACATTAGAGTTAGAGAAGGCGACATTTGAGCTAGAGAAGAAACGGGTGGCAACCGAAGAAAAAAAAGCAGAAGCCGAAGAAAAAAAAGCAAAAGCGAAGCTAATGAAGGAAAAGAAGAAATTATGTTAGCGGACATGTCCTCCCTCAATCCGATCCAGCGTGAATGGCTTGCGAAGATGCAACAGCAGATTGTCGAGAGGATGCGCGAAAATTAAGTTTAGTTCAAGTTCGGGTTATATCAATTTTAGTTAAAGTTCTTGTTTAGTTCCAATTATGAAACCTTCATTTCAGTTTATGTATCCTTAATTTCAGTTGAATTTTAGTTATCATGAATTCTTGGCCGGCAAATCTAATGGATGTGATAAAAACTGCTGGTACTACTGTTTTGACAAGACCGAGAGATGCTTGATGCAGATCGGATGACAAAGTTGAATTTTGGAACCATGATGATAAACGGATAGCATTCCACTTAATTAAAACAAGCTAATATAAATCTTGATGAGTTCAAACAGATAGTATTCCACTTAATTAAAACAAGCTGATATGAAGCAAAAATAAAACGAAATAATATCTAATATAAATCTGGATGATGGTTCCACAAGTGCTCGATGAGGTCTTCTTTCAGCTGATCATGTGTTTCCTTGTTTCTGATCTTCCGGTGCGCATCAATGTATTCATCAAGTGTTCGAGTAGCTCGTCCATGAGCAGGTTCAACATTATTTCCACCATAATCAAAACGCTCGTTAGGGTCGACCACGAATCCTTCATCTTCCACAATCATGTTATGCATGATCACACAAGCTCTCATAATCTGAGATATTGTATCTTTGTCCCA
Organism: Miscanthus lutarioriparius; assembly: GCA_904845875.1. NCBI lineage: Eukaryota > Viridiplantae > Streptophyta > Magnoliopsida > Poales > Poaceae > Miscanthus > Miscanthus lutarioriparius. The sequence goes on from CAJGYO010000016.1 coordinate 66,095,647, forward strand.
AATGTGAACGGGACCTCGAACAATAGCAAACCTAGCTTGAAGAACCCCAAAAGCTCTTTCGACCATTTTCCTAGCTGCTTCTTGCGCTTTGGCAAAATATTGCCTCTTGTTCCCTTGAGGAAGACTGATCGACTTGACTAAAGTAGCCCATGTGGGGTATATGCCATCAGCTAGGTAGTAGCCCATTGTGTAATCATGGCCGTTAATGGAATAGTTAACTTGTGGAGCTCTACCTTCTGCCAAGTTATCAAACAAAGGTGACCTATGCGAGAACATTGATGTCATTATGAGACCCGGGCATTCCAAAGAAGGCATGCCATATATCAAAAAGGTCGTTCAAGCAAGCCGCCTCCAAAATGATGGTGGGCTGCTCCACATGCCCCTTGTACTGACCCTGCTTATCGTACGGACAGTTCTTCCAAGCCCAATGCATACAATCGATAGAACCTAACATGCCGGGAAAACCTTTTTGCTCACCGATTGCAAGTAAGCGTGTTGTGTCCGCCTCAGTGGGATATCTGAGATACTGTTCTCCAAAGATTTCATCCACTGCAACAACAAACCTCCGTAGGCTCTCAAATGCAGTACTTTCGCCAATGCGAATGTACTCATCTGTGGCATCAGCGGGAACCCCATAGGTGATCATACGCATTGCAGCAGTGATTTTTTGGAAGCAACTCAACCCAAGTACATTTGCCGCGTCCCTTTTCTGCACAAAGTAATCATCGTGTGCTTCAACGGCGTTCATTATGCGTAGGAAAAGCTCCCTAGACATCCTGTACCTGGAAAAAAATAAATTTTACAAACTCCAGTAATATTTAAACACAGATAACAAGTCAATCCGGAGTGAAAGAACACCAACCTTCGACGGAATAATTCAGGGCCATATGTTGGATTCACTGCCAAATAATCTTGAAACATCCTCTCATGGCCGCCTTTTCTGTCACGGTAAATCATTCTACGACCTAGGACAGAGCCACCGTGTTTTTTTTCATCGGCAAAAGTATCAACAATTGCAGCAGTCCCTAATATCAAACAATCCTCATCATCGGATGATGAATCATCCAATTGCGTTTGAAGAAGGGGTCTCTTCCTAGACATGATTCCTGAACGACAAATATATCCTAAATCAAAACCCCAATTCACAATAACTGAAAATAAGAACTAGGTTGCTGCAATAAACAAATCATAACTAAAACTCTCCATAATTCGTTGATGCAATATTATTTTTTGGCTACATTTTTTTTCATACGCTAACATCTGAAAAAAAAAATCAAAAACAGTAACCTGAACATATTGATTGGAATCTGAACATGTAGACAGCAGCCTGAACAAACTCAATGTAATTTTTGAAAAAAATCAAACTCAATGTATTCATCTAGGCATATTCATGATACTGAACAAATACGGAGGAGGCTGGGAACAAATAACTTGAACGAGATGCTGGGAACGAGATGCTACGAACCAACTTGAGCACTCTGGGAACGAGATACTGACCTGCGTACGATGGAGACACGGCGGAATCAAAGATCGGCACAGCACGGCGGCCAGGAGATGGGGACCACGGCGCAGCACCACGTCCAGGAGATGGAGACCGGCGTAGGATGGCGGCCAGCAGATGGAGATCGCCGCGATGAAGCAGCGACGCACGACGGCCACGAGATCTCGGCACCGAGCATATGAAGAGACACGGGCGCGGTCCAGGCCGAGCGTCGCGACAGTTGAACGGTTGAAGGATGTGGGCCTCCTTTTCTATTTTACCAAGCCCAAATGCCAAACCATTGGAGATACAAGATTATTTCACTTGCCATTTGTTTTAGCCACTTGCCAAAACCCAAGATTTGGCAAGTGCAATTTGGCAAACCATTGGAGATGCTCTTACTGATGCCAAACTCAACGATGTTCATTTAGGCTCATAATATATGGGAATGTGTGGTCCTAGATAGTTGTTTTTACCTTTTTTGTTTAATTGTTAATTTGTTATTTGATCTAACTTTACTAGTATCTGCTTAGTCAAAAGTAGTTGTTCCTCTGTTGGAAAAAAAAGACAGTTGCAATTAAAAGAGGTGAATAAAGAAGTGCTAAATGCCTACAATATGCCTTTCTTTTCTTGAGATTATGTTATTTGAGCAATATTGGTCTTGTTCGCTTGTCTTATAATCCGTACTTTTCGGCTTGTCTTTTAAGCAAGAACAGTGTTTTTCTCTCACAACAAATCAGCCGAAACAATGTTTCAGCTTGTTTTTTCAGCAAAGCGAACGGGGCCATTATTTCTCAATTTCATTTACTTCTAAGAAGGGGAGCCTTGGCGCAGTGGTAAAGCTGCTGCCTTGTGACCATGAGGTCACGGGTTCAAGTCCTGGAAACAGCCTCTTGCAGAAATGCAGGGAAAGGTTGCATACAAAAGACCCAAGTGCTCGGACCCTTCCCCTGACCCTGCGCAAGCGGGAGCTACGTGCACTGGGGCTGCCCTTAATTTCATTTACTTCTAACACAGAAAAAGGCGATTGGATGAAGTGTGCTTAGAAAGGTTTCAACAATACAGTAGAACATACATCCAGTCATGGATTCTTCAAGGTTAGTTCATTCTTTTGATGATTCTGTGCATTTTGATCCTTGTACTTCTGGAAGCCATCAATATATTGCCCAGCATTCCCTGTGTTCTTCCAATCTTTTTTGTTCTGCTTGCTCCTTAGTACCTGAGCAGATTATTTAAGTTTGTTTAAAATCCTTATTTTTTATAAAATTTTCTTTCCTGTCACCTTCAAATATGTCTCTGTTGGTAGTGTATAGATTGCTTAGTTTTGTTCTGTTTACGGTTGTTCGAAAAAAATGCATGACATCCGTGTTATGGTAGGAAATTTCTGATATCATTAGATTTTAGACATCTGCCATTTTTTAATTATATGCTTTGTACGCAGAGCCATACTTCATAAACTATTCTTGTTTATTGAACCTTTATGTTTCTGTAGGTAAAGTCATTGTGGATGGAAGAGTTGTGAATAAAGCTGGAACACAAGTATCTGACAAGTCTGTCATTGAAATCAAGGCTGAAATCCCAAAATATGTATGTAGGTGATGCTCTAATTAATTAGCTTAAAGTTTTTTGTGATTTGCAATATACAAAGTTACTCCTTTCTGAAGCTTACAATCATCCCCTCTCTCTCTCTCCCTCTCTCTCTCTCTCTCTCTCTCTCTCTCTCTCTGCAGAGCAGGACATAAGCTTGAGGCAGCTATCAAAGGATTTGATATTGATTGTGATGGAAAGATAGCCCTTGATTCAGGATTATCTACAGGTGGCTTTACTGACTGTTTACTTCAGCATGGAGCATCACATGTTTATGGTGTAGATGTTGGCTATGGACAGGTTTCTTTACTTCTTTGATGCTGTCTAAGTCCTACCACTTTATCTGTCAGCTGCAGGTACTTGCTACGCATCTGCAGTAATATGACTCTAAACCTCAATGTGTCCTCCATTTCAGGTGGCTGAAAAAATTCGCACACATGAACGTGTTTCAGTGATCGAACGCACAAATTTAAGATATCTATCTCAACTGCCAGAACTGGTTGACTTGGTGACACTGGACCTATCATTTATCTCCATTCTCTTGGTATAATTTAATGTCCAATTTATTGTCATGCAGATTTAGCAGCCAGAAGGTTATCTATGCATTTAACATTTTCTAACAAAACACATATCATATAGCTGATATGTTAATAAAGTGAATGATGCATTTTACCCTAGTTGTTAGAATAGGGCCTTTATTTTGTCTGTTATTGTCTGTTTGATTTTTATTCAGTGCTCATAATTTCCTTTCTTTATGTTTTAGTGCTTTCTTTGTATAATTATCATTATAAAAAATTACTGAGCTTTAAAATCTAGTTCTCATGAAACTATGTTTGTTATGTGTATTGTAAAACAACCCAAGAAACTGCACAGATGACCATTTTTTTTTAACAATGATTAGGCATGTCATCAGCTTCAGTAAAATTAAAACAGTAGAGTAAAACATACATTGGGAAATGCATTTTCCCCTATGTGAATGTATGGTCTGACTATCCAAGTCTGTTCTGTTTTTCCTTTCATCTTATCTTTACCATGTGTCAGAAAAATGATTGTTTTCCTGTTGTGAAAATTCTCCTGGTATAGTGTATAGTTTGCATGACGTAAAGGGTTAATGGGCTTCAGACTCAAGTTCTTATGAAGTTTGCTTTGTTATATATTGTTCAAGAACCCAATCAACCACACATATAACTACCACCAAATTTTCAGAAGTTATTAGCATGAGGTCAGAAGGGCGGGCCTGGTGCAAGCGGTAGAGTCTTACCGCCTGTGACCGGAAGGTCCCGGGTTCGAGTCGCGGTCTCCTCGCATTGCACAAGTGAGGGTAAGGCTTGCCACTGACACCCTTCCCCAGACCCCGCACAGAGCGGGAGCTCTCTGCACTGGGTACGCCCTTTTTTTTTATTAGCATGAGGTCAGCTTCACTGAAACTGGAATAGAGTAGAAAGCATGCATTAGGAAAATGAATTGCATTTGTCCCATGCGAATATGTGGTGCAGGTGTATAACTATTATTTACGCCTGCTCTATTTTATTTCATTTGTGTTTAGGTCATGCCTTATATTACCCTAGCATGGACTTATGTTATCTGTGAAATCTAGGTCATGCCTGCTGTTATCAAAGTAATGAAGACGGATTCTACATTGATAACACTTATCAAGCCTCAATTTGAAGCACGTAGATCAAAGGTAAGATTGAAGGGAAAGAGTGGTTCTTCCCAGCTGGAGTTAGGGCTACTTGTTATATGTACATTAATAGAGATAACCCAATCAAATATATCTTGTTTTATCTTGTTCAGGTAGGAGGTGGAGGGATTGTTCGAGATCCTCTGGTTCATAAAGAGGTAGCAGTTCTGCTTTGTTTTCAACCTTGTTCCGGTAGTAATGCCATTAAGCTGTTTGTAACAAAATATTATTTCTCATTATTTTGTATTCTGACTACAAATATGTTGCTTCCTTGCAATGGAGTGGCTATTTACTGCTGGAAATTGAATGATAATTTGATGTGTACATAAAATAAAGACAATTCATCAGGATCTTGGATTATCCTGAGAAAGGGTGCCATATTTGTCTATTGTCTGCTTTTACTTCAAATATTGTTTTCCCATTGAATTGTGACCTGGGAATCACTCTATTTTGATCCATTCACTCCAGGTCCTGGATAGAATAATTTCAGGCGTGGAAGAATTTGGATTCTGCAATAAGGGTTGGATCGAATCTCCTATAAAGGGTGCAGAAGGGAACAAGGAGTTTCTTGCTTGCTTTCACAGTATCCGAGTATCAGAGTCACAGCAAGAGAGATAGAGAGAGGCAAATGAACCTGTAACCTAGGATGTTATCAGAAATTACTCAAATGAGTGATCATCAATCAGGACACCCCCCATAAAGTGTCTGGAAGTTATGTTGATACACAGTTCTGATATTCTTAGTTGTGAGATACAATTTGTCGAGCTTAGTCCAGTTCTGATACTAATACAGAATTTTGAAACACATTCTGAAGTTTCGGGGGTCGGTCTGCTTGCTGTTCCCCAGGAGAGCAAGAACAAACACAGAAAATCGTCAGCCTTTTGTTCATCGTAGAGTATTGTAACCTGACCGTGACATAAATTTGCTGCTCCGTTGCCTACTAAACACATGCAGTTTTTACTTACTGTGTAAAGAAAGGTGCATGAAAACTGCTCTTCTCCAGCAAAATTTGCTTCAGTTGCATACTTGCATTATGTGCCCTTGGTTGCTTATTCTGGTACTCTGAATACCTCTGGTCACCTGACCTGAGTCAACAAAAAGAACGTATCAATATACACAACTGATCACTAAGGCTAGCCAAATCGTTCGTTGTACACTTGCGCTTGAATTTAGGTGAAAAAGTGCCTTGTTTCATCTATGACGAAGATCTGATATAATGAAAGAGAAACTACATATACAGTTTGTTTTGTTCTCCAATTCTCAAGACATTTTTCTTAGTTTCAATTCAACTCTAGTTTTTATAAGCAACCTGTTCATGGACTGATAAGCCCGATTGATGTTGTCTCGTTGTGAGAGCTGATAAGCCCGACTCTGATTGGGCCGCCCCCCACCGGAAAATCGGTTGGGCTGGGCCGGGCCCGCGCTGCTGTCGCGGTGGCTCCACATGCCAGTGGTTGCCTGGTTCCGTTCCCTCCGCCGCCGCGCCTCCTCCCGCGATTCGAATCGGAAGCCCTCGCAGCTCGCATTCCGCTCCATCCCTCCCCGTCTCTAGAAGCCTCTAGAAACTTCTCCCCTGCGACCCAGCCCCGAGCCGTGGGCGCGCAGAGCAAGGTCGGGGTCTCTGCACCGGTAATTTCCCGCGCCGCCGCCGCCAAAACATCTCGATTCGAATCACTGAATGCTGACGGAATTTCGGGGGAAATTTAATGCGGTTTCGCTGATTTTCTCGTAGCCTCGCCGTGGCAGCGGGAGCGCGCGGGTTGCGGCCCGTCCTCGCCGGCCATGGATCCCGACGCCGCCGGGTGCGACGTGTCCGCGGACGGCCTCATCGCCGAGCTGCTTGACATGGGCTTCGACTTCGACGCCATCAGCGCGGCGGTCGGCGCCGTCGGCCCGCGCCGCGCGGAGGTGCTTGAGCTCCTTCTGGGCGGGTCCGGCGCCCGCGCGGGGCAGGCGAGGCGAGGAGGGGGAGTGCCAGGCCGTCCCGCGCCGTCTACGGCACGGCCACGGCCGGCTGGCAAGGGCACGAAATTGAGTAACCCTAGAGGGAGGCTTAGGCAGTCCAGCATTACTGATCACGTTGGCTCGGCTACTGGCGGCAGAAAGGAATCTGGTCGGGAAGCGAGCACTTCGTTTCCTTGTTCGTCGGCTCCTGGTGATCCCAGGGTGCTGCCAGTGGGTGTTGATTTTTGTTCCAAACCGGGACCCGAGTCTCAGTCTTTGGTTGAGAACTCAACAGGGGAGTCCGACCAAATGGACATAGTTAGTGCTGTTCTGCAAAAGCATTTTGGGTTTTCCTGCCTCAAAGCATTCCAAAAGGAAGTCTTTGATGCTTGGTTTGCTCACAGGGATTGTCTTGTCCTTGCAGCGACAGGATCAGGTGTGTTTTCTGTAATGCTCTTCTTTATCTTCTGTAGTTTCTTATTTTTCCCCACATGGATGACAGTTGTCCTCCTTTTCTTACATGGATAACTCTGCTGGCAGGAAAGTCCCTCTGTTTTCAGATCCCAGCTCTATTAACAACAAAGATTGTGGTGGTCATATCACCCTTGATAAGTCTAATGCATGATCAGTGCCTGAAACTTGCAAATCATGGGATATCTGCATGTTTCCTTGGATCAGGGCAACCTGATAGCTGCGTTGAGGGTAAAGCGATGGCTGGCATGTATAAGATTGTTTATGTTTGCCCTGAAACAATATTAAGGTAATAGTTCTGCTTCTGGTATTCTAAAGTTTATTAACGTGTTGCCATGCCTATCTTGGTGGTGATGTCTCTTCTTGCAGATTAATGGAACCATTAAAGAAACTTGCAGAAAAGCCAGGGATTGCACTTTTTGCCATTGATGAGGTTCATTGTGTTTCTAAATGGGGCCATGATTTTCGACCTGACTATAGGTCTGCTCTTGTGTTTGATATCCTCTGTTAAAGATGCTAGTTATTGTTTACCATTGTTTTTTTGTCATCGTCATTTTAATTTTCACATATAATGAAGTGAGATTTATTTCATTTTGCACTCAAGAACCAACATGTGCTTGCTATTTTCTCACATCATCTTATAACTCTTTAGAATTTGTTAGTAATTATTCTATGCTTTATTTATATTCTTACAACAGGAGACTATCTGTGTTGAGAGAAAATTTCAGTTCCAGCAAATTGAAGTTCTTGAAGCATGATATTCCTTTGATGGCATTGACAGCTACTGCAACTATTCCTGTACGAGAAGACATTATCAAGTCCTTGAAAATGTCAAAGGATACAACGATTGTGTTAACTTCTTTTTTCCGGCCAAATCTCCGGTTCAGTGTGAGTTACTGCAACTACTCCCATACAAGTGTTAACTTCTTTTTTCCGGCCAAATCTCCGGTTCAGTGTGAGTTACTGCAACTACTCCCGTACAAGTGTTCTGCTAGTTTTCCTTTTATGTTCTTCCTAGGTGATACGAATGCAGTGTGTAGAGCAGTGTACTGTGATATGCTGTATGAAACTACAGTCTTGGTATACCATATACAATTATTATACATTACAAAACTGAAGGCTTCAACTTCAGATTCCTTGACCTTTATAAGATACATTCAAGAAAGTAAGATGGTTGTGATCATATTTTTTTAAGTTACGGTATGGTTGCGATTATTGAACTATACTACCCTTCGTTTCATAACCTAAGCTTTCGTTTGAAGTGGTTTGTATGTCACTCTCTTTGTATTATCAGAGAGACAGAGACAAGAGGTCCATGATCCTCTCACAAAACGTGATACCTGCTTATTGTTTGTGCATTGTCTTGTTCTTAGTTCATATGCAGTTGAAGCTTGAGAGGGTTTTTAGGACTTCCTACTGATAAACAGTTATCTTATGCCACTATTTGCTAATCCGTGCTGCTTACATTCTTACTTCCCCTCCCAATTTGTCAGGTAAAGCACAGCAAAACTTCTGCGTCATCATATGGGAAGGACTTCCAAGAACTGATAGGGACATATAATTCTTCAAGGAAAGGGCAGCAAATTCTTCATGAAATTGACACTGACTCTGAAAGCAGTTCATATGAATCTCTGAATGATAGTGCATCAGATGATGAAGATGAAAATGTTGATTCTGCAAGCCATGGGTATAAGAATGTTGGGAAAACAAAAACTAGCATGACTATGGTAAAAGAAAACATTGAAAATGAGTTGGATCTGTATCAAGGAGTTGATGATTTTGATGGTAACGGACTGACTGATGATTAACTTTGTATGGAGATTTGCTTTTTAGTGTACAATTTCAGTGATTTAAGAAAAAGTACTTTTGATCTTATTTTGAGATTGTTTTTTTTTAGTATGTTAGATCCTTGAACTGAAACTGAACTTTCTTTTCTAGTTTCATGTGGAGAGTTCCTTGAATGCTCGCGGCCTGAGAGCTCCAAGTCTCCTGCTCAATCCAATCAAACTAGCTCCTCAGAATGTGGCGACCAAGGTCCTACAATTGTTTATGTACCCACAAGGAAAGAAACCATTGAAGTAGCTAACTTCCTTTGCAAATCTGGTCTCAGAGCTGCAGCATATAATGCAAAGGTAATCATCATTGTTTTTCTGTATGCGTAATGAACTCAGTCTTTCCTCTTAGAGAAAAGGGAATCAATAAGTGTGATTTGTGAACCATTTGTACATACATTCTAATCTTCTAGAAGTTGTCTGCAAATTGTAGTTTTCCTGATGAGATTATCTATTCTCTTAATATTGTCACCCTGTAATTAGTTTGGAGCTATCTGACACTTTTTTTTCAGATGCCTAAATCCCATTTGAGGCAGGTGCATCAGCAGTTTCATTGCAACGACCTAGAGGTAGTAAATGCTGTCTTAGTTTATTTCTGTTTTATTATCTCAGATATGACTGGAAACGTTATATGCTATGAAGGTTGCACCTCTTCATTAGTTGATGAAATTTCCATGTGCTCATTTTCTGCCTTTTGTCTGTGAAACATCAGTGTGCATGAAAGAGAGCTTTGTATTTTCAGTTAGACATCCTGAAGTAATAGATGGTTGATGTGTATATTTCTTATGTACCCTTTCTTCAGAGATTGGTAACTTATTATTCGTAGTATGCGACTTTTTCAGTACTGAATGTATAAGGGGTACTTGTCGTGGGAATTGGGATGCAGTTGGCATGGATAAGTCTAAGTGGACTTGTCTGATTAAATCCACACCCATATCATCCTATATGTTTCAAATGAGCAGGCTCTTTTGATTTTTCAATAATACTATCTCTTAGTGCTTATTGCTCGTTCACACCTTTGTTCACTACTCCCTCCAGTTTCCTAAAAGATGTCGTTTTGGACAAGACTTGGGTCAAACATTGGGAATATAAATCATGAATAACTTTTAAATTGTTGAGTTTGGAAATGCGAAAACCATATGAATAGATTTGCCTTGAAGTATACTTTCAAAAAAATATACATATATCACTTTTCAATAAATATTTTTATAAAAAAAGAAGAAGTCAAAGTTATGCTTTAGAGACCGTGTCGCTGTCCAAAACGACATCTTTTAGGAAACTGGAGGGAGTAGGCTGTTCCAATCCATGAGAAAATGGCTTGAATTAAAATGAGAAATGAACTGAAATTCTGATATGGTGTGCTCCATGCTTCAGTACTTACTGAATCTTCACTATATGTAGTCAGTATTTTGTCAGTTCTTGCTTTATGGCTCTTATACTATGTCTAGCGGCCTATTTTACCAATTTAGGATTCTATGATAAACTTGGTAATATGTAATGCTGTTGAAATGTTGGCGCATAAGTTATTTCACCTGTATTCAGTATTGCAGTGCCGAAGTGATTGTTTAGTAATATAATGTTCTAGCTCTTAGGGATCTTTGAAATCTTACGGTCCTATGTAGTTCCTTTAGTTACATAGTTCAGAACCATGAGCAAAATCACTTTTCACATCTCTATTTGTTAAGATATAAAGTTGTTGTTCTCGTAAGTCATAACTGTTATGCTATCTTATTTTTATATGAGTAAACATTATATTCCATCTGAAGTCATGCCTGTAGAAGTTTCTGTGTTTTATGTACATCTGTGATCTGTCACACTTTGTTGAACCCTACTGTTCTTTCCCTCTACTCTAGTGACCTTTTTCTCTATGTAGGTTGTGGTGGCTACCATAGCATTTGGCATGGGAATTGACAAATCAAATGTCAGGCGAATTATTCACTACGGTTTACCGCAGGTTAGTCTGGTCTGTAGTACTTCCTAATTAACTTCCAGACACAATTTTCCTGTTCATGTCATTTCACACTCCTGTTTGGTGAAATTGCATGATAGATTGTTCTGTTCATAAGCCATAGAAACAGATAGGGTGTGTTTGGTTTCTGGCCAACTTCTAGCTGGCTAGAATCCTAGCCTGGGCAGCCTTAGCCTGCTCTCACCAAGCCAATCTCTGGTTGTTCGGTTGTCTGTACTGTCTAAGCCTGGCTAGCTCCAGCATGTGTTTGGTTACCTGGTTTGTTTTGATATAGTCATCTCTTCTCACAATTGGTAAGGTTACCCCTTTGAGCCATTTCGTCGAACAAGTAATGGGCATCCCCGGCAATACTTATCCTGCAAGTCTGTACATATACAGGCAATATGCAGTAGCTGAAGCTCAAAAGGATAGCACTTCTGAATTTTCACATGGAATTGATTTTGTTTTGCCACATTCAAGTCTCAATCTCTTTTGCCATGTTAAATTAACATCAATAAATCGAGCAATTACATTCAGATCTCAATTCAGCAAACATTCAGATCACATTCAGTTACTCTGAAACAAACTTTCAGAACTCGTTCCATGCCGACGGAACTTCAGTAAACATTCAGATCACATTCAGCAAACATTCATCAAACTTCAGAGCTCGGTAGCCTGTGCCCCATGCCGACGGAACTCGTTCCACCTGCAGCACGGCCTGCAGCACGGTGCACAGCAGCACAACGACGGCCTGCAGCACGGCGCACAGCAGCACAGCGACGGCCTGCAGCACAGCGTTGGCCTGCAGCACGGCACACAGCAGCACAGCGACGACCTGCAGCAGCACAGAGACGCGGAGGATAGTGGGCGGTGGCGGCGCAAAGGGAGGCGAGGTGAGCCGCTAGTACGAAGCCAACCTGCCAGAGTCAAGGCCTCAGTGATCGCGGTGTTGAATCTCCGTCTCACGCCTGGAAAGAGCAGCGGTGGGACTGGGGAGGGGCGGTGGCAGCGCTCGAGGCTGGGGAGGACGGCGGCGGCGCGAGCGTCGTCGCGACTGGGGAGGGGAGCGGTCGTGGAGATGCAGAGGGCCACCGGAGAGGGCTGCCGAAGAGAGTGTGCGGGGAGAGGGCGACGGAGAGTGGGCCGCCGGAGAAAGGGCACGGGGAGAGGGCGCGGCGCCGCCGCCAGCCCAGGGCCGGGCGCGCTCGGAGGTTGACGATGCGGGCGGTGAGGAGACCTCAGTTCGGGGCTTTGCCAAGCCTGGCTTCCAAAGAACGGCCAGCCTCTGCGTTTTTCTGGAGCCAGGCTAAGGGGTGGTGGATGGCTTCTTGGAGCCTGGCTTGGGCCTCCAAACAGGCAACCAAACAGCCTGAAGGTGGCTTCCTGGAGCCTGGTTTGGACTTAGCCACCCAACCAAACAGGCCCATACTGTACAAACTTGTTTGCAAACATATCTATTATGTTTATCCAATGACTTACACACCTGAACATGTAAATGTGTGCCTCCAACCTAGGAGCTTACGGTAGTGGCAGTTAAGGAGATCAGGGAGTTGTCATAGAGCAATATGAAAATTTTGGGTGTTGACTGTTTATTACTTCTCTAGTTCTCTTTTTGCCTTTCTTTTTTGGTTGTTAAGGGATCAAATGGCTGCATGTGCTAAAAAGGTTTTGGCCAGGCTGCCAGTTTGGATTCTGATGAAGCATCATGGCAGAAATAGTATGAAATACAGGCTTTCTCTTAGAGTTCAGGTTTTCAGATACATCACCTATTGGCTTAGCCTTTCTTTTGTTTCATCTTTTTTTACTTTTGTCTGAGTTCTAACCAGTGTTCAATTGATTTATGCAGAGTTTAGAAGCGTATTATCAAGAAGCTGGCCGTGCTGGTAGAGATGGAAAGCTGTCAGATTGCAGTGAGTTGTGATGCTTCAGATTTGATACAGTTTTCATAGACATGATGTTTCTCACTTGTTGGTAGACTCTGAAGAATATGATGACTGATGAATCATACTCTAGTTTGAGAGTTGTACATGTATTATTTGTGTTTACCTGCAAGGCCGCAACCATAGTCATAAAGTTCCTGAGTCGACGAGGTCGAGGAACATGGTAGGTACACTACTTGCTAGAGGTTTTTACACTGCAGGGTCAAAAAAGACCCTGCGTACCTGGGTTGGGGTCAACATTTCCAGGTCCCTTGGACCATGGGGTCAAGGTTTAGGCACCAGTGGTGGCGCAGATACGAGGAGAACAGCAGGGAATAGGGAACTAGATTCAATCGATTACTTGAGGTTGTCCAAATACATGTGGCCTATATATATAAGGCCAAGTAACATGTCCTTTCTCCATACGACTTCAATTATTAGATTCTAATCCAATCTGCTAATATCTCTAACTAAAACCGACTAACATATCTCCTAAACAAAAGCACCTAGGACTCTGACTCCCTGAGAACTCAACCACTTGCGCGTGCTCTGCGCTGCATCCTGTTCCTGGGCCGCCTCCTGCGCTTCTGGCATCGCTCATACATAGGCCCTTTTTTTTTGAATCACAGTGCTGACACTAATACATGCACGTACACTCATCCCTATGAACGCACACCGGTACCTTGATTCAGTGGGCTAGGATACTTAGTTTGGAGCTTTATTGGCATCTTTTTTTTTACCAAAATGTTCCCTGTTCAATAATTCCCATTAAATATGCACCTGTACAGGGACCAATTAATTTGAAAGTTTTTCATGACAACTTCTGTGTTTTCTTGTTTGGTTGATTGTGTTTGAGTTTTCGAATTTACGAGCAAAGCTGTAGGGTATAGTCTAGAAAATGTTCTATGTTGTTTAGGTTGTGGAAGTTGTTGGTGCCAATAGGTATTGATGAACCTATGGCTGAAAATTCCCTGCTGCACCTTTCTGTCCTTATTCAAAGTATACTGTACACCTTCGCCATGCACTACTTTTATCAATTATTATCAAGCCTTTCCTTATTTCCTCCTACACTGTGTCACATTTTCCCCTGATATTGTCTGCAGCTCTATATTGTAATTTTTTTAGAGCACCGACACTCCTTCCTAATAAAAGAAGTGAGGAACAGACAAAGGCTGCATATAGAATGCTACGTGATTGTTTTCAGTATGTCTCTATCTATCAAACTGTGGTGATGTAATTACATGTATATTTGCTAAATGTCAAGGGATTAAAGTTGGTTGGAAATTCTTATGTCGCAGCTATTCTCTGAACACTTCAACATGTAGAGCCAAAATATTAGTGAAGTACTTTGGCGAAGATTTTGGTCATGATGGATGTCGCATGTACTTTTCTACTTCCTCACTTCTCTTCTTATACAAACCAAGGATGCGCTTCTTGCAATCTCATGTGAAACTGTGTCCTTATTTGCAGACATTTTTTACAAGTATATCTGATTTTCACTTTTGACCTTAGGTGTGACATCTGTACTAATGGCCCTCCTCAAATGCATGATTTCAAGGAAGAAGCGATTGCGTTCATGAATGTGCTCCAGGGTCGAAGTGTGAGTTCCAGTATAAATCTGGTTGACCATATACTATTCTGGTTCAGAACTCTAGCAATGTAATGTCAATTACAAATTGTAATGAGGTGACAAATTCTCAACTCTAGTCGTTGAGGAAGCCAGTACGTTTCCTGTAGTCATATACTGTTTTGAGCTTTGTTGTTTCATCTCTTCCTGAAGATGGAAATGACAATGTGGATACAGTTCTGATAATTCCATTCATCTTCGCAGTGCTAAGATCTTTTTTTGTTCTTTGAGGGAATCTGATACATCTAGTTGCAGGTGCCCTGATTTTTTTTTTTTTTGAAAAAAAAAACTTAGGCTTTAGGGGAGCAAAGAGCCCTTTTACTTATGTTTAAACTTAAAATTTGCCATGGAGCAGTCATCCTATAGTATCATTATTACTGTTAACAGTGATTTATGCTTAAACTTGGAGGTATAGAAACTTTAATCTTTGTACAAAAACTTACATTACTGATTTGTAAATGCCTGTTCACATAACTGATAAAAGGAACACAGGCAAAGTGATGCATAGAAGCAACATAAGGAGTCTCCCTTGTAATGTTGTTTAGCTATGAACTTACTGTGGATAGACAGACACATTAATGCAAGATTTTTCACATTTTTCCTTTTGCATGGTTTCATCTCCCTTGCATTTTTATGTGACAAGGAAACCGAGCTACTTTCAATTGAGCATAAATTTAAGTTACAGAGTATCTTTTTAGCCATTCTATATTGTTGTAACTTCATGTAAATCCTTGTTATCCAGGGTGATGAAACTGAAGATATGATTTACAGCAGTGTACCCCGTTACAGCTCTGGCAGGACAGGGTTTGGGGAGGCACCTAATTTTAGAATGGTTGTCAGTCATATAAGGGAAAAGGTTTGTTCTAATGACTTTCCATCTTTTGAATTTTGGATCTGGTAGCAGTAAACAGAGAATTCTTGTCTTGTTAAACAATGACCATAGGCTGGTTGTATATTGCATGAGAAGTTCTTAGATTATCGTTTTATTGTGATACAATTTTATATTAGAACTAAACAGAGAATTCTTGTCTTGTTAAACAATGCCATAGGTTCTTAGTTGGAATTGCCAAAACTGTTGTTGTGATTAAAGATTATTTGTAGCTTCCTAGGTTCGCCGCAACTGACAAGATATGGTGGCAAGGTCTTTCCCGTATATTAGAAGGCCTGAGATACGTACAGGAAGCAGCTGAAACTGTAAGCAATTTACTTTAGTAGTGTGTTCTTCTTACAATGTGTTAATTCAATGTTGTTTTGATGCTCGGTATGAAACAATAATGCTACTGTTCACTCACAGTATGCGGGCCTTTTAGAAGCTACTAGCAATGTTTTCAAGTCGTCCAATTAATCACGTTTAATCACGATTAATCGTCCTAATCGGTCCCTGCTGACTGATCAGGGGTACCGTCGACTTATACAAGTCGTCCGATTAATCGCGATTAATCGTGATTAATCGTCCTAGTCGGTCCCATGGCGACTAGGTTCGACTGGACGACTTGAAAACATTGGCTACTAGTGGTATTCCTCTTCTTTTTATTAAGTCCTCATTCACTATTCCGAAGTCAGAAGTTGTGCCTTTTCATGTTCAGCCTTCAGATCTAAAGCCTCTAGGTGCTAATAATGTTGACAGCCTTTTGCTGGCTCCATTCCCGTTCTGCACAGAATAAGTTAACTATTGGAAACAAGCCAGTTTTCAGTTGTGCATTGCCTTCTGCTTCTAGTCATGCAGATTAAAGAAACATTTTAGTGACATACTACACCCCTGACTGTTACTAAAACTTCCACTGATGACCGACTCATAAGTCATATCAGTATATGGGATGAGTACGTACCAGTATTCAATCCACATGTGTTGGAGTGGATTGAAATGGAACTTAGTTCAATTCCACAGCAATTCACTTCAACAAATGTGGATTGAGATGAATACATGCGCATCCAAACAAGGCTTAAGTGGGCTATGGATTATTAAAGTTCCTCCTGTCGCTCAGTGTAGAAACTCCTCTAGGCAGTTTGTTCAACAACTTTCCGTTGCAGGAATGCCATTTATGAGGATTACCAAAGACCTATATGCAGACACAAGCATAATTTTTTGTTTAGGATTTATTGCTTTGTTGTGCTTTGTTCGCACCACAAGAGGCAAAACATAAGAAAATTTATGAAAAAAAAAAAACTGATTTCTCCTGACACTATCTCCCCATTATCTGCGAACTGATAACGGATGTGGTTTGCAGCCTCGTGTCTCCATGCAGTACCCTGAGCTGACGGAGGAGGGATTAAAGTTTCTGCGTAGCTCACAATCAGAACAACCTCTATATGCATACCCAGACGCGGCAATGCTCTTGGCAGTGAATGAACCAAGGCCCTTCTCTGATTTCTCTGAGTGGGGGAGGGGCTGGGCCGATCCCGAGATCCGCCGGCAGCGTCTGGCAGGCAAGAAGACCGGGAGAAGAAAGCGGAAGTGGCGCTCCCGATCCCGATCCCGGCAGCAGCAACCGCCCGGCTTCACCACTGCCAAAGAGAGACTGGCCGCGATACTGGCGAAGAAGCGAAAAAGGTGATGTTGCACAAGGTTGGTAGTAGGATTAGATAGTATCACCGTTGCTGTTATCGTCGAAGTTTATATGGTCAGTTAGATTTTATTCTCTCGAAGAATCTATCAGATAGAAGCGAAGTTTTTTTTTTTTGATGAAAATCTGGTTTGTCATTGTGCTTTTACCATATGATGGGTGGGGGAAAAAAGAGAGAAGAAGACCCCATGCTTGATGAGGATAACGAGCACTGTTTCGGCGATCTAATTCAATCTAAATGTGCTATCAGATTATACGAGTACGTACCTCTGGTTCTCTCTAACCGTCTAACGTGAACCGAAAGAATCAGAGGTGCAGATGTTATCATCTGTCTGCTGCTGCTACTACTCGTCGGCCCTGTTCGGCTTGTTGAATCTTAGCTGCTGCGAGAGAAAAACGTTATTTCGGCTGGAAAAATAAACCGAACGTGCATGCTACGGGCTCCATGTCAACAGTGATGCAAGTCTCGTCGGCCCTCGCATCAGGCCTGCTGCTGGATTTCATTCACGCCCATCCGTTTCATTCATGCTTTCCACCTGCTGCTCCTAAGAAGCCCTGCTGAGCGCTGAGTGCTGAGCCAAACCAAACCAAACCAAACGGATGGCGCCTGTGATGTGTCACGCCCTGGCACCGTTCGGTCGGCTGGGGGCTGAATCTGCAACTGGAAGCGTGGTGGATCAGATCAGTGATGCAGTGGCAGTGGGTGGGTGCGTCCGAATTTTTTAGTTTTTAGCCTATTTTTTGAATTTTTTTTACAAATATGTCCTTAAGGTAAGATTTCAAAATCTGGACCTTTAGCTCGACGCTATCGTTACTGGCGCCGAGATCTTGGGCTCAACACAGACGTGATGGTGACTTGGCAGGCAGCTCGACGTCATAGTTCCTGGCGCCGAGCTTAGCACCGTAGATCCTGATGTTGAGGTGGTGTTTTAACCCTGGCCCTAACCTTCCTGGCCGAGCCTTCTTCCTCTTCTTTTTCCTCCCTCTCGGGTTTTGGCCCCGTTCGCTTCGTTGAAAAAACAAGTGAAAGGTCCTTGTTGGTTTTGGTAATTGAGTGACAACCTAGGTGGACTAATTGTGTTTATGTGAGATACATAGGTGATTAGTCCACAGGTACATGTGTATGAGCAACATATGCCATGGAGGTGAAAATGGCTTGGAGATGTTGTAAAGCTCACACATGTGATGATGAAGGAGCTTATTGCACATGAGACATGACATTGAGTCATGTGATCAAGGTGGAGAAGATCAAGACAAGACTTGGCTTGATGGACCGGTTGCAAGCGTGAAGGGCAAGTCAAAGGCTTTGGAGTGATGGACCGCGTGGCGGTGAAGCTTGAGCAAGACTTGGCGCCGATGGACGATAGCAACGGTGAAGAGCAAGTAGAGTCAAGATCGATGAACCAATATGATCATGTGATGATATGAAGTGGATCATATCATTGTTGATCGTGTTGGTGCATGTGTTGCATCGACATTGAAGGAGATGGAATGGAATGCGCAAGGCAAAGGTATAACCTAGGGCATTTCATTTCACCGGTCATAGGTGTGTAGAGAAGTATATGACCGGGTTTAGGATAGATGGCCGTACTATCAAGAGGGACAAACTTGTTTGCATATCGGTCATCTAGTGCCACTCGAGTGATCTAACTTTACATTGTCGCTAGGATCGAGTGGCGTGGCAAGTTGAGTGGCTAACATCCTTTGGGAAATGATTGTGAAAATGCTAACACACATACACATGGTGGTGTACACTTGGTGGTGTTGGCACATTTACAAAGGAGGTGGTGTTTGCAGGGGTGAGATGGGTTTGGGTCCCTCTCTCCCTCCCGCCGAGCTTGCGAGGCGGGATTCGACGCTTTCGGGAAAATAGAATGCCTATTTTCTATTGCGCCGGATGCAAGTTATTGTGGTTAGCACATTGGAGCAAGGGTGATGAAGTTAGAAGTGAAAACGAGTTAGTCGTGAAGATGCTGGCGTCGGTCAACTGACCGGACGCTGGATCTGAATGCACCGGACGCTGGATCTGAATGCACCGGACGCTGGCAGGCTGCGTCCGGTCAGGCTGACGTACGGTGATGCAGAAGCTGGAGTGTGACCGGATCCGGACGCGTCCGGTCGAGGTCGGTACCTTATTGGAAACGACCGGACGCTGGGGGTTCAGCGTCCGGTCAGTTGAAAGCTGCTGCGTCCAGTCAGGTCAAGTGACCGTTGGAATTAGGACACGTGGCCGTCTGCGGGCGACCGGACGCTGAGGTCCAGCGCCCGGTCAACACGACCGGAGCGTCCGGTCGGCCCGACCGTTGCCCAGTGAAGGAGTAACGGCTAGTTTAGCCCTTGGGGCTATAAATAGAAGTGACCCTCGGCCATGGCTGGTGTAGAGCACCTCAAGGGACTTAGTGTCCATACTTGTGAGTGCTTGGGAGCCCTCCATCATACACATACTTGATAGCGATCATCCGATTGTGTGAGTGAGCGATTCTAGTGCGATTGCATCGTGAGGTTGCATCGAGTGGCACTAGCTGATCGAGTTGCGAGCCGGTGATGCTTGTTACTCTTGGAGGTTGCCACCTCCTAGACGGCTTGGTGGTGGTCTCCGTCGAAGCGCGCAAGAAGCTTGTGCGGCGCTCCGGAGAAGTGCTTGTGAGGGGTACTTGTGCTCGCCCCGCGGGAGTCGCGAAGAGCAACTTTAGTAAAGCGTGTCATTGAGCTACCCTCACTCAAGGGATAGGTTCTTGCGGTGCCCGACGTGCGGGCTTAGCGGGTAATGCTAATTAACCGCCGAACCACCAAGTGAGCGGTCGACACAACGGGGACTAGCGTGTTGGCAAACACGTGAACCTCGGGAGAAAAATCATCGTGTCAACCTTGTTCTTCCCGTTGGTTTGCATCCCCATTACACAAGCTTGCAATTACTTATATATATATCTTAAGCTTGTGTAGTTGCTCTTGTAATTAGATAGCTTGTGTAGCTAGCTAATTACCTTCTTGCTTGTGTAGCATAGAAGTAGCTCCCTTGCGTGGCTAATTTGGTTTTAGTAACCTTGTTAGTCACATTGCTTAGTTTGTGTAGCTAAGTATTTGCGCTCTCTAATTAGGCGTTGGTTGCCTTGTTATTGAGCATTGCTAGTGAGCTTAATTAGCTTTGTGCTTTTGCTTACTAGCATGTGTAGGAGCTCCCTTGTTACTTAAAGTACTAGTGGCATAGGTTTGTGTGACCTTGCTCCTAGAATTGTTTAGGAGAGCTCTAGCTAGCCCGGCACCTTAGTTGCTTTATTAGTATCTTTGTAAGGTGCTAGTGAACATATATAGAGGGGTGTAGTCTTGGCTAGACCGATTGTTTTAATTCCGCATTTATATCGGTTAGCCGACGCGATTAATTTTAGAAAAGACTATTCACCCCCCCTCTAGTCCGCCATCTCGACCATTCAACAAGCCGAAACACTGTTCCGACTGATTTGTTGTAAGAGAAAAACACTGTTCCGGCTAAAAAAAGCTGAAAAAGGCAGATTATAAGAGAAGCGAACAGGGCCTTTTTCTCATATGCTAATGACGGATTAATTAGGCTTAATAAATTTGTCTCGCAGTTTACTGACGAATTCTATAATTTGTTTTTTGATTAGTATCCAAACACCCCATACGACATCTTTATATAAC
Source organism: Miscanthus lutarioriparius (assembly GCA_904845875.1). Classification (NCBI taxonomy): domain Eukaryota; kingdom Viridiplantae; phylum Streptophyta; class Magnoliopsida; order Poales; family Poaceae; genus Miscanthus; species Miscanthus lutarioriparius. The sequence continues at coordinate 66,116,357 of CAJGYO010000016.1, forward strand.
ATCCAATGTAACGTCACGAAACTTGACACAGTGTGTCTAAACACCACCTTAGACCTAGAGCAATATTTAGACCGAGAGCCGATTCCATACGCAGGATCCACACCGACAGAGAGAAGAGATCATGGTTCCCTAAACTCCTTTTCCCATATTCCATATCAGATTTCTACAGTTTTTCAATCAATAGAACCGGGTTCCATGGGTGAGAAATGCTGGCCTCTACGGTGTAAACCTGGTTCTATAGTAGTAGCATTTATTGCATAGAATCGACTTGGATATGCTCATTGCGGACGCCATAACACGCCAATCTTTTTTTTAAGGTAAGAGTTGGTACATACTCGTATCTGCCCCAAACATAATCACCCGTTTTTACAGATATAGCAGGACTCGAGAGCTACTATTGGCCGGATATGAGCACATCAGCAATTGGTCCAAACAAGGAAAACATGGCAGGGAGATTAGCCGAAAGGAGCAGACACTGTCTACTTAAGACTGGCAGCAGACATGTAACACAACTCAACAACTGAGCATCGATATAACAAATTTGTTCCATCACAATTTGTTTGCAGAACAAATGATCATCGATATATCAGCAAACAAAGTGCAGATCAGATGATGCGAGATTAACCACAGGTCCACAGCCAGTCACAGCATACAATTCTTTCTACAGAGGGTTCACAAAACACTACTTCCTTCCCTTGCCCTTCCTTTTACCCTTTGCAGCACCCCGCTTCTTGTCACCCTTTTTCGCTTTATTCTTGCTCTTGAACGTTCTCTTCTGTGGCTGCTTCTTCACACCTAAACTGTTGTTCTTCTTGGCAAACGAGCTAGGATTCTTGTTGGTGTAGCTCGTCGCCACAGGGCCGACAGTTTTCGGGCTGATGTCATCGTCTTCAGGAGTAATTTCACTGGTGGTGACTATAATTCTGGTCCCATCATCTTCGTAGGTTTTGATTTCTGGAAGCACGATCAATTACCAGAGAATGAGGTTTGACTTCTAGAAACATCATAGTGTGACATGGTAGTTTACAAATTTAGTTCAGGTACTCACCAGACAAAGGTTCGTCATTTTCCATATCCTCACCATCATCACCGTTATCTTCATTTTCTAATCCAGCACCATCATTGTTATCCGATGACAGTACTTTACCATATATAGCAATCTCCTTCTCTTCTTTCCTCTGTAACAAAATAACAGCACTGAGAAAGACCTAATGGCAACAACCAAGTAGTGTGCTCATGTATAATTACTGAAACACAAGCCACCTGAAAATGACATTAAACTGTTCATAGACATCCCTATCACCTTTACATGGATATCTGTAAAATCCTTAGGTAGCATTTGGTTATTAGATTGGGGCTGGAATTGGCTCCAAGTAACTATCCCAACCATTCACTTGCCAACCAAACAAAAGCATTAAATTGGTGCCTCCATTTCAATTTCCACATGGATTTGGTTTTGGGACTTGTTGAATCGGTTCTAACAATATAGCGAACCAAAAATAGTCCAAGCAGCCTACAATGACTGAAATCCTTAGGTAGCATTTGGTGCTTAGATTGGGGGCTGGAACTGGGTCCAAGCAACTATCACAGCCATCCATTTGCCAATCAAACAAAGGCATCGAATCTGTGCCCCATTTCTATTTCCATATGGATTTGTATTTGAGACTTAGTTCAATTCGGTTCTAACAATTTGGACAACCAAACGTGCCCTTTGTGTTGTCTCATCGCCAAAAAGGAGGGGGAAATCAGCTTTAAGAACTGCAGTATGAGCTGCGATCTGCAGACATCTTCCATTGAACTTACCCATCAGTCCATTGGAGTATATATTAGCAGTCCCCTTAGTCACTACTCCCCTAACGATGCATATCAACTGCCAATTACTAGAAGCTTTCTCCATTTCAATATGAACAACATAAGCACACCCTCTTTTGGATTTCTTTCTTCCTATTTTCTCCTAATATTGGACTCGTGAACGTTGGCATAATGGCATACATTACTATCCCAGATGAATAACAATCTCTAGGACAAATAGCAAGTGATTGGAAAGAGAAAAATCAACGGCCAATCATTTTTCGCTAGGACAAATAGACAATTTGTCTTTCATCAATACAAGAACTAGCCACCACTCATTCTAAAATTCTGAACCAAGATATCTTTCATGAACCACATCGTTACAGAATAGAATCTGATATCTTTCATGAACCACATCGTTACAGAATAGAAACTAAACAGCTTCTGTATGTGTGTCAGGGAGAGAAGTGTTTCTTACCCTCTTGCGGTTCTGTATTTTCTTCTTCCTCTCCTTCTCCTGCAGAATCTTCTGCGCCTCTTTTCTTCTCTTCTTCTTCCTCTTGTGGAACCCAGTCACGAAATCCCTGCCAAACCAAGGTCCCGGCCACGAATTCGTCAAATCCCTTGAACCACAGTACCACAGCTATATAATGCGTCGATCGACACAATTCGCAACAAAAATAACCACTATAATCATGTTTTGCAATAGGAATTTCGCGGGCGTGGCCAACGGGGACGAGGCAAGGCAAAGGAGGTAGCCGCACCTGAGCGCTTTCTTGTCGAGCGTAACAGAGAGCGCCTTGTTCTTCAGGGCCCTCTTATTGATATGCTTTGGCACCATCACCGTCGGCATCTGCCCCACCACGACGTCCTCCTCCTCCTCCGAGGCCGCCATCTCATCCCCGTATTCCTCCTCTTCCACCGCCTCCTCCTCCCACACCATGGCTACGGAGTTCGCCCTCTCTCGGCAGGAGGCGCCGCCGCTAGCCGCACCTGCGTGCGTGCGTGCGTGCGTGCTGAGCGAGCGAGCCTACTGCTGCTACGCTGCTGCAGCGGCAGCGACCGTGTCGCTGGTTCTTCAATCAAAGCCAAACGTGACGGTGGCGGCGGCGGCGAGAGGGACAGCAGGCACACAAGGAGGGGAGCGGGGCTGTTGGGCCTGTGCTGTGCGTGTGGGGACGCGGGCCTAGACCCGTCTCATCGAGCGGCTGTAGCGTAGCATGGGCCGGTACGGTTGATGTGTGGTGGGTGTGGGTGTGGGTGTGGGTGAGACCCAACCAGGAACATTTGCATTTCCAAGATCTAGATTAGATTAGATGCTTGGACTAGGAGTAGCCGAGGAGTAGGAGTACGAGTATGCTGGCTGGACTGCTGTTGCTTCCACGTTGTGCTGGCTGGACTGCTGTCTGGATCGTAGAGCTAGCTTCGTCGTGACGGAATCTGATGATTTGGGTTTTGAGCACGGGCGTTTTTAGTTTCGGCTGTTTGCTGTTCTACTAGTTTCTCTTTCGGCTGAGTATTCTTCGAGTGGTAGCCAATTACAGCGAGAGTTTGTGCTCTTGTTTCAGGGTCCCTTTGGATCATCTAGTCTAGAATTAAATTTTAGGTAAGTGTCGTTTGAATATACAGACTACCGTTCGCTTAGAGAAATTGTGGAGGAATTTGGATGGTTTGGAGAAATTTGTGAGAGAAAAACACTGTTTCGGATAAAAAAAAGAAGCGGATCAAGCCGGATTTAAAGGCATGCGAACGGGGCCTAAAAGTGATAGATATACGCCTAATTTCTCTCCATATGCATTAAACCGAAAAATGATTCCGGATCAAGGGTTTATTTGGAACGGGGATTATGGAAACATAGGAAGAGAAGTCTAGGAATCGAGTGCCCTAACTCTTCAATTCTTCGATTCAAGAAAACAATGGAGATGTTCGGTCGATGGTTTCTGCGACTGATAAGCCATCCGAAGTTGATTTGTTGTGAGAGAAAAACATTGTACCATGGCTGATAAGTTCAAACAAACAGGGCGAACAAACTACACAGAAAAACACATAGCAACTTGATGAGAGTGGGTGGCATAAAGAAGACATCCGTTCGACTGGTTCAGCTGCTTCTGTTCGCTTCGCTGAAAAACCAGGCTGAAAAGTAATGTTCGCTGATTTGTTGTGAGAGAAAAACACTGATAAGCCAGGCTGATAGGTTCAAGCGAAGCAACCACTCTAGAGAAATTTCATTTGATTTGTAGAATTGTGAAAATTTTCCTATAGGATTTCAATCCTCTATTTTTTTCCTTTGCTGTAACCGTGTGTTTGGTTGGAAGGACGATGTGGGACGGGATGGGATGAACCCGAGATCAGCGTTGTTTGGTTGGGAGGCGGAGTGGAGCGAGGACGTCCCCGACGCAAATATTCGCGTGAGATGCGGGGCGACCCTGTCCCCCAAAATTTCACAGACGAGGTCCGTCCCAGGTGGAACGAGCGGCTCGTGGAGGTGCCGAACGCGGACGGGGTCGCGGAGAGGAGCTGCGCCGGACACGACGCGGAGAAGAAGAGGAGAGAGGAGCCATGCCGGATATGGAGGAGAAGAGGAGTGTGGGGGGCTTGGCCGGCCGTGAAGCTGCTGGGAGATCCGGTGGTCATTGTTGTCATGTGGGCAAGCACGCAATAGAGATCCGCCCACGCCATTGGCCATGGTGACCTTCGATCTGCTTGGCGTGAGGGGTGGGAAGCGGCGGGTGAGGCTCGCGCCCACCAACGCACAAGGCCATGAGCCTGGGACTCCGAGGAAGACGATGCGTGCGTAGGAAAAAGGAAGGGAAAGGAGGAAGGAAAAAATAAATAAGACGCTGACGGATGGGTCCCACATGCCGTGTGTACGAAGAAGAAAGGATAAGGAAGAAGAAAAGAGAAAAAAAAGAAAAGAAAAAAGAAAAGAAAATCTGATGAATGTGGGCCTATATGTCCACTTTTGAAGTCCGAATCAAACAAAAAACGGGTTGATTCTATCCTTTCACAATCAAACAGAAAATAAACTCATCATATCCCATAAATCAGAGATATAACCATCCCAACCCACCCTACCTTTCAACCAAACGCTACCTAGGTTTGCTCGATCGTACTAGAGGGATTGATTGTACGTCTATCAAACCGCCCTAGCTAGGCTCGTACTCTCATACTGTATATTGCACTTGATTTTGTGCTGGCTGGGTTCCATATTGCGGTGCAGGACTGAAATCATCACCTCTTCTTCTTCGAGCACATCGTTGTCGGTCGCCGATTGGCCTGCTGGAGCCCATTCCACGGCATGCATGTGCGTCCGCACAGTTTTACCCGTTTACTCCCTCCCCCCCAGCTGCCACGCGTCCATCATCCTATCCTACCCTATCCACCCTCATCATTTCTGTATCGTGTAGATAAATATGCCAAATGCAGAAAAAAAGATAATAATTAGTATTATTATCGTTATCATTAATGAAAAAGAAAAGCAGGGGGGGCCGAGCGCAGGCCTGAAAAAGGCGTGGCAGGCCCACCGTGTCAGGCAAAAGCGAGCGACGGGCGGAACCACGCAGAAAAAGGACCATGGATCATCGGCGCCCGGGCAGTGACGTCACCCCGGGGGAGAGGGGCGTTTCCGTAATCTCGTCGCCCCAGCCCAAATCATTTGGTCAATCGGATCGGACGCCGGGGCCCACTCTCGTCTCGCCCCTATCATGCATGCGCGCTGCGGCCCCTGCCCTTTTCCCGTTTCCTGATTGTATATTTACTTCAAAATCATTATATTATTATTATCTTATTTGTAGTGTGTTTTCCATCGTCTGAAAATATACACATGTTGGTAACGATAGTTTCTATAAATTTAGTCATGTTTAAAACAGTTTGACCTTGATTGAATCCGGAATTTTCTCTCTTTTTAGACGAGATCAGTATTATATTAGTAAATGGTAAATGGTGGGCATCAACGAGGTGATGCAGCATCCAGACGCAGTGCTGCTGCCTTGTAGCCTTTTGCCGGCCAAAGAATCAAGAGTGTGTGTGAGAGAGAAGGGGCTATGAAAAGAGGAGATTGCAGCAGGGCCGGGCTGCTGGTATCACCATCTTCTCAGTGATGAGTTGAGTGAGGACCATCTTTCCATAGCAATCGTCTGCCCTAGGCCCTAGGGTTCCTGCTTTTAGGTATCGTCGTAGTAAGAAATTTGTATAGGAAGCAAGCCATGGCTTTGCACAGCATCATCCACTGGGAGGTTTGGAATGAGAGGAATCGAACTTTTTTTTTTAGGGTTAGAGTTGGATGAATCGTCATCTATAAATTTTTAAGATCAACAGGGAATGGTACGGTAGTCCACATTCAGAACATAACTCGCTGTGAAAAATAAGGACGAAGACAAAACTTGAGCGCTAGCGCTCTAAAGACCGTACACATATATGGGCCTGTTTGATCCACACAGCTAACTATTAGTTGTCGTTAACTTCGTGGTAGGTAAGACATTAACTAACTAATTGCGTAAGAACGTAGACAGATTCTAGGCCTATTTTTAGCAGCTAATTAACTATTAGCTGCAAAGGTTCAAATAGACTCGTACACACATAGACATAGACTGATTTGGATTTCTTCCGGAAGGATGAACCCATGATTTTCAACCCGGTTCTATTCTACTCTACGCACGGGTTGTTATTACTTGTTAGACAAAAGTGGGTTGGTCTGATCTGAATATCTGATCTCTTTGCAGAAGTGGCAACTGCTCACCGTTGCACACACAGCCGGGACCGGGCGACCAGTCGTCGTCTCCAATCCAAAGAGGGAGGAGACACTGTACTGTGCTCTCTGGAACTGGGAGGAGGACCATTTGTGTTGTGGTCGGGCCTAACGGTGACGCACAGAAACAGCAGCAGCCTCTGCTAACTACTGTAACTGTAGTTGCAATAAGCTCACCCATCCATATAAACTATAAAGGTCAAGTATAGGAGCACCACAGACTGACATGGCCTAACTTTACAGTGTTTGCTTATAGTATTGCATGCAGTATGTATGTTAATGTGTTAGTATCATTTCATCTGGTAGCTTCGATCCTTTTTATTTTTGGTTACATTCGCTTCGCTCACAAGCTATGGTTGAAAGTACTGTTCTTTAATTTGTCGTGAGAGAAAAACATTGTTCCTTTCGCTGAAACACTATGGCTCATAAGACAAGCGAACATAGCTTTTGTCTAAAAGAGTAATACTAGTTCGTTACTGCATATGAAGAGTACGGCCTACATTAGTTACGGGTTCAATACATGCGTGGAGCCACGATATTTGTGTAATTAATACTGCTAGTGGTTTGTTTAAGGTTTTTATCGGTTAATATTTTAACTTTGTTTGTAAGCACATAAAAAGATCGTGTAGACCGATGATGCAATATATATATATATATATATATATATATATATATATATATATATATATATATATATATATATATATATAGCTATATTCATTATGAAACAGAGAGTAGCATTTATATTTAATTATATTTGTTTCCATCATGCTAATACACTAGCAGACGTCGTCATGCCCACTCCAGCAGCAGGAGCCGCAACACATGAATAACATTGACGACTCGTTCTGATTACATGCAGTGGCAGATCTAGAATTAATCATATGTTAGGAGGGGCTTCTCTTTCTTATTTTTTATATCTAGCGTCTCTTTGTAAGCTTCAGTGACTACAAACTTGTAACAGGGGCTCCATACATCCAGCGGCGGTAGCAAGAGCTCGAGCCCCACTGACCTGGTGGTAGATCCGCCTCCTGATTACACACTTACATATGCTGCCTTTGTGTTAAAACCGTCAAACTTTTTTTTAAAAGAAACTTTGGTTGTAAATACATCAAAAGGTTACATATATACCAGCTATGTAAGATGCCCCATATTTGAAGAGTCAGAGCCCTATTTAGAGGGGTTCTTTCGGACTTGAGCTCCACAAATATAGTAGTACGGTAACAAAACCAACAAAACCCTAGAACCATAGCTTTGCCAACTTCATCAGTTTTCTAATTTTTTTTATCAAAGTTGTAGTCATTTTTACCAGTACTAGAGTACCAGCAGGACGAGAAAGGGGGAGTATTAAAGCCGGCTGATAAGCCGGCTGAAGCTGTTTTGGTGTGAGAGAAAATTACTGTAGATTCTAGCTGATAAGTTCAAGCGAAAATGCCCTATCTATCTGGATCGGGGGTTAGCGATTCATCACGGGATTCGAGGGGATTCAATTAATTACTACTCCTACTCAGCAAGAGGCAGCAGTAATTAGCAGAGTAATTGTAATTAGCAGCGGCAGCGGCCCGGCTCCACCGTTGGCTGGGCCCGCTCGCGCTGCACCTGCTGGACCCGTTGGCAGACGACGGGAAACTGTTTTTCTTCGCGCCTCTCGATGGCTTTGCAAAACACCCACCACGCACGTCGAGATTACCATCCCCAGGCTTAATAAACTAGTTAATTATGCTACCCTTGGTTAAATTTAAGCTATTGCCTCCCTAATTACTAAACTAGTGGGTTAGTTAGATATATAGCGATGGATGGATCGGATGACACGTGACAGGTGTAGTGTAAACACGCATGGCCGGCCGGCCGTGTACTTTCTTTCTTTTGTTTCAGAGGAAACTGCAAAGCTATTCATTCATTCATCTGAAGAGAGAGGGGAAAAAAATCAACGCAACGCAAGCTATTACTGTACAGAATTTTCCTGGGAGGCTTCATCAAAACCTGCAAGATCAGAGTCCAAGGGTTATCGCAAATTTTTAAGATGCAGGCCACACACACACAAAAAAAAAAAGAGAATCTCTGGCGGTGCTACTAGTGCTGTCATGGAGGCAGCAGGTTATCGTCTCATCGATGCATGACTGGTGTAGCAGGACTGTCTACCCCTGTACGTCTAGCAAAACAACAAAACACGTACTCCTATTCCTAACTTCAGTTTTCTCCTAGTATTTCTCTCTCTCTCTCTCTCTCTTATACGTAGTATGTATTAATTACGATGACAGTTTTCTTGAGGAGACAACTGCATGGTTGCAATTGTGCAAGTAAGGCGCCGTTTAGTTCCAAGCCAAAAACTAAAAATTTTCAAGATTTCTCGACACATCAAATTTTACGGTAAATACATGAAGTACTAAATGTAGACGAAAAAAAAACTAATTACACAGTTAGCCGAGAAATCGTGAGACGAATCTTTTAAGCCTAAATAGTCCATAATTGGACAATTTTTGTCAAATAAAAACGAAAGTGCTACAGTAGCCAAAAGCCAAAAAATTTCGGAACTAAACGGGGCCTAAAGCTGCAGATAACTGTTTGCTTTTGAGACGCCCTTTTTTCTCTCCGGATGGCATCAAATATGCTTAATTATTATAAAAAAAACAAGGCGCAAAAAATGGTACAGAGACGGATTACTGCAGCCTGTTCGGGAGGCCGTATCGTATCGTGGATTATTTACTGTTGACTGGTTTAATGTGAGAGAAAAACACTGTTCCCAGCTGGAAATTTACGATCGTTTACGAGCAAGCGAACGGGCTCTGATTACTACTGAAGATAAGAGTGGTCTATGAGTTTATTTAACCATCGATCATGGCAGCTTCGTGACGGCCAGGTGACATCCATTTCAGATATAAGAAAAGAAAGATTCTTGTGCCAATAACTACGAAGCCCCTGCAAATCTCTTAGCTTCACGAGACTCGGCCGTTCTAAATACGCGATTGGCGCGCCTCAGATACTACAATGTGGGCACTAATAATAGTTTACTGCAGTCGGTGGCCGGCTACGTGTTATACTTTGCTACAACACCTCTTTGTCTTAAATTAAATCAACTTTTAGAGTTGTTCTAAGTAAAAATTATAGCAAATTTAATATCAATAGGTACATAATAAACATTTTTATTTTTATTTGGTATTTATGATTTTTTTACAATGTCGGTTAAACTCAAGGTATAATAATTTAGGGTGATTGAATTGATTTATTTTAGAATAAAGGGAGTATATTTCACATACGCTAGCTGCTTCATACAGCAATGGTGTGTTTGACCAAAACATGTCACAGCTTGCCACAATTCAAACGTGGCTAAAGTTAGCCTGTGTTTGCTTCGTCACCGGACTTGTGGTGTGCTAGGGGGGTTAGATATGCTACGGCTTATTTCTTGTGCCAACGATAACCAAAAAAATCCGGTCCTGTTTTTGTTGGCCTAACCTTTAGCAATGCCTGAACTTAAACATGGCATGTTCCGGTTGCAAACCAAACACATCTTAAGATTACTTTTTCGTGAGCATAATTACATTCATCTAAACTAGATACTTTTTATGAACCATGATTACATTCATGTTGGCTGGCAAAGATTATTTTAGAGAGAGAAACATTGTGCGTGCGCACGCGTGTTACGCTGTTACTAGCAGTAGGATTAAGGGCCTGTTTGGAGGGCTCCAATGGCTCTGCTTCGGATACTGTAGCAGCACTGTTGAGTAGCCGCGGGAGCCCCCAGTTCCCTGCCTTCTTCGGCGCGCCCGTTGGTTTTGCTGGAGGCTTCTCCGGTTTGGCTCCTTCCTACCGGAGGACAGCACAGGGACATACGGGGCTGCAGCGCAGGGAGCCGGAGCCGCAGGAGCGGTGCCAAACGCTGCCAAAGGTCTGTTTGATTTCTCCTTCTAGACTGTAGTTGCTATCCCATCAAATATTTAATATATATATAGAGTATTAAATATAGATTAATTACGAAACTAATTACATAGCTTGAGACTAATTTAAGAGACGAATCTTTTAGACCTAATTAGTCTATGATTTGACAATATAGTGCTACAGTAAACATATGCTAATGACAGATTAATTAGGCTTAATAAATTCGTCTCGTGGAGTGTCAACGGATTATGTAATTTATTTTTTTATTAATATCCGAACATCATATACGATACCCTCACGTAACATTTCCTAAATTTTAGTGGTCCGATGCAAACCCCCCCCTAAACGTGTGTTTTCACCCTGCCAAAAGATGTTTGCAATCGGATTGGTTTCAGCAACAATGAAAAGGCGAGGGCGGGGGGAATAGGTTTCTCGAGATTGGGGATTTGAGATAGGACGGCCGACGTCGGATGGGGGAAAGCAGGTCAAAAAAGGTGAAAGTAAAAATTTGCTCGTGATGTCTTTTGGTTAATTTTGCTGTCACTCACCGGGGCTGGGGCTGGGGCAGTAAAAGGGTGCAGAGGCCCGTGCCCCCCAGCACATGCTGCCATGGCTGATGGCTCCACTGCCCACTCTGCGTGGGACCACACCTCCCCCACCCTTCAGGATCCTCTGTGCGCACGCAAGACCAAAGGCCTCGTGCGCAAGGAAAATGGAAGGATGATGGCTTGAACTTTGAGTTCTTCTCTTTTAATCATTAATTAAACGAGATAGAGAGCTGACGGTTGTATTAAAATAAACATAATTAAAACAAACAATTACAATTTTAAAAGTCGGGTTCCCTTAAGCCAGCTTCGGTATGCATCTTCCACCATCAATCTAATTCAAGGAACCTTGTAAGGAGTTTCTCCACCCCTTTCATCTTAATGAAACACTTGTGCCCCCATATTTCTTCGTGAAAATAATTACAATTTCAAAGGGTCAAGCAACAAACAACAGCAACATCAAATCATAAAGATAAGCTAAGCATTAAAAGCAACCAAAACAACTATGGACATACAACTGGCTAGGAAGAGATCTAAACAAGTGCAACACCATCTCACCATTTCTCTACATCACAAAAAAAAACGTCTGAGTTTGATACGAATAAGCTTGCACCAAAATGTTTTCCTTCAGGGGTTACTGTACATATAAAAAAGACAAACAATGAGTATGTAATATGGTGAACAAAACTCATTCATGAGAACCTAAGGGAAATCTTGAGGAGTAAAATGCACATATTACACCATACACTGAGTCGTACGCATAAAGACATTTACCAATCTAAAATCAAGAAGAAAACTATATGGGCATGTTTGGTTTGGGCTACTAAACTTTAGGCGCTACTAAATGGTTTAGTCACTTTTAGTAACTCCAGAGTTATTAGAGAGGACTAAAGCCCTTTTAGTCATAGTGTTTGGCAAAAAAGTTTCTAAATGAACTAAAAGCTACTAAATTTAGGAGCTACTAGGTGAACCAAACATGCCCTAAATAAATCGTCAAGGCAACAAAAAAGATGGCAAACATGTTATAAGCATTAAAATAAAGCTGCCAAGAAAAATTGAGCACAAACACATGCTTGTAAAGAAACTAATAGTGATAATGGGATGAAATCATGCATCGGTGATTCTAGCGTCTATAGTTGATGATGGACTAGAACTCTACACAGAGATAGAAAGAAAAAAGGCAAAGAGAGAGGACAAACCAATAAAGTCTAGGGCAAATAATGCAATAGCCTATCTAGCTACGAATTGACGATATGTTTATGTGCCTGCCCAAAAATAGAAATCCGATAGAATATTTAATCTCTCTTATGCGGTTGACGACAAACAATAAAGACTAATCATACATAACAAAACCATGCTGATAAATCACCTTGTTTTTGAACAAATTTCGAGGTGATTGATACACCAATGACCCTATTTTAGACAAAGATTTAATTCAAAAAGACCATATGATGCCATTATAATGTTAAACCACTATTCCAAAGAACACTTTTGGTTATTGAGTGAATCTTAAAATGTATGTTGCGTAAAACTCTAGATGGCTCTAGCTTTGTCTCCAGCCGATTTTCTTTCTCATCTTAAAATGAAGTAAAAGTTGGTGAAGCCATTATCATTTTTACTTCATCAGCCCTGACTCCTCAATGAAGAAGCTGAGTCCTTATAAAGCCATGGCAGGTAGAACCTTAAGTATATACCATGAAAACCTGCACGCCAGACCTAGAAGTATTTTTGAAATGCGATAAATTGTGAAAAGTCCCCGTACACTGTATGGCTACGTATAAAGAATCATGCACTTCAATCAAACCTAAAAACCTATGATGGCCTCAAAGCTACTCTAGATGATTGTTCACCGCAAACAATCCCATGGATGGCCCCAAAGCCCAAACTGAAGAGCCTCTCTGCTGCCACCACTCCCATCACTGTTCATTCCCTCTCCCTACAGGCCATAGACCTTGGAAAAAAATGCATGCAGGAAAAATGAAAAATCCTCTAAAAAATTGAAAATTTTAAAAAAGTAGGAGAGAGAGAGAGAGCGCAGTACTAGTAGCAAAGAGAAGAAGCCGGGGTAGAGAGAGAGAGAGAGAGAGGAGGAGGAGAGAAGACCGCAGGAGGCTCCCCCAGCCGCAGCTAGCTGCCCATTCCAGCTCCAGCAGCCAGATGCTCTCCCCCGCGAGAGCCCTACCGCCGCCACCCGTAGCGCCCATCCCCGTCGCCGGGTAGCCCGATCCGACGGCCCCCGCCGCCCCCATGGGCCGCGGCGGCTCGCGCGCGGCCCCGGCCGCCGCGGCGCCGCCGTGGCACGTGCTCCCGGACGAGGTCTGGGAGCACGCCTTCTCCTTCCTCCCCGCGGACTCGGACCGGGGCGCCGCCGCGGCCGCCTGCCGCTCCTGGCTCCGCGCCGAGCGCCGCTCGCGCCGCCGCCTCGCCGTCGCCAACTGCTACGCCGCGTCCCCGCAGGACGCCGTCGACCGCTTCCCGGCCGTCCGCGCCGTCGAGGTCAAGGGCAAGCCCCACTTCGCGGACTTCGGCCTCGTGCCGCCCGCCTGGGGCGCCGCCGCCGCGCCCTGGGTCGCCGCCGCCGCCGACGGCTGGCCGCTGGTCGAGGAGATTAGCTTCAAGCGCATGGTCGTCACCGACGACTGCCTGGAGATGATCGCGGCCTCCTTCAGAAACTTCCAGGTCCTGCGCCTCGTCTCCTGCGAGGGCTTCAGTACCGCGGGGCTCGCTGCCATTGCCGCCGGTTGCAGGTGAGGCCGCGAATCCAGGCCGAGATTTGAGCTAGAAACTAAAGCTTTGCGTGCTTCTTGGTTTCCTTTGCGCAAAGATTTGAGCTTGCTGGGAGTTTCTCTTCGGAGCTTAAAGGAATCTAATCTTTCACAAAAAGCTCTTGTTTCTTCTCTCCTCCCTCCCATTTAGCTAAAAGCCCCACAATTTTTGGTGTCATTTTGGGATTTTGTGATCTGAAGTATATCGTGGTTAGGAGAAATTGATTTGAACTTCTTGGGGGCGATTTTGAGCTTAGCATTTGATCTTTTCTGTGTGCTTGTTGAGTAGTTTTTGTGAGTAGTAGTCAGCTGCAGTTTAGATTTGATCTAGTCTTTATGTTAACTGTACAAATGGTAAACCTTCAATTTGTTCTACTGTGATCTGGAGTCTTTGCCCTGATGTGAAGACTAGTGTGCTGTTTTAGATTCTTACTTGTCCGTGTCAAAACACAAAAGAGTGATTTGTACTCCATCTAAAAAGGATTCCCAGGGCATTCAATACAATTTTGTTGCTCATGTCACCGTCAAAAGTTTGACCTTTCTTAGCTTGGATTCCTCAGTAAGCTTTTATTTTGTTCTTGGGAAGCTTTGACTCGGATTCTACTGTTGTTGAGTGGTTGGCCTGTGGATGTTCTTTTTCTTGCACGGATCTGTGGGTTTGGCAGAATAAACATTTCTGTTTGCTTGGGCAATGATGGATGCATCCCTTTATCTTTCCACTAAAATGATAGGGGTTGTTTCAAGACTAGAACCAATTGGACGCACCTTTACTTAAACAATTGTATTGTACTTCCCCACCTCATGAGATGCTAGATCTGACTTGAACTGTTTTGCTTTTCATTTTGCTTGAGATTCAAGTGAGTTCCCGCCCTGATATAGGCTTATATCTGATTCGAAGAATCAAGTCTTTATAGCATGCTTTTGACATCTAGATTCCCTTCTGCGCGTTTGAGCTTGCCTCCCCTTTTGACATTTAGTTCTATACCAGCTGCTTATCTTGATTTAGGTGTATTTCGTCATATTGTCAATGTTTGCATGGAGGAAAACACTTTCACTTAGTGTGATTGTTGAATTTGAATTGCACACAAGAAAAAATACTTTGGATTTGTTAAAAAAAAAACTGTGGTGGAGCTTGCTGTATCTCCAAAAAGAATTAGGATCTTGCTAAAGGCCTACCTTTTTAGAAACAAAAAACTGAACTTGGAGAATCTGACACCTAAGATGCTGAATTATTTTTATTAGTTTGATCCTTACCATGCCAAAGCGGTATCATTTGTATTGTTTTTGGGTGACAAGAAACACTTAAATATAGATGACCTGATAATGATCTTTGCTTGGATTCTGATACACAGGTGCCTTACGCATCCACAAAAGAGAATTTTGACCATTTTTTTTGTACAAGCACATATTAACAGAATGAGGATGGACTGGTTCTGGATAGCACAGATTATTGTGTCTGTTACTGATACACGTATTTGTACTAGAAACAAGGTTGCATATATACTTGTCTTGACTTATTTTATTACTTGGTGACACATAAACCTAGTTTTGTGTTATCTTTAGCCTTAACTTTCTCTCATGTGCTGCAAGGGTTGTTGCAACCTCCAAAAGGTTGGTCCAGGAAATTGGGGCGTGCGTATCTTTGACGTTTGGATTAAAATGATATGGTAACTACGATTGGATGCAGCTATTCGTTGGCATCAACTATTGTAGTTTGCTAGTTTAGGCTTTTACTTGTCTAACGGGTGTGGAACCGCAGTACAAACCATGGAGACCTAAGCAGGTTATGTTTGGGCCGACTAAAAACTGGCTGCTTCCATTTTTTAAAAAAAAATATGAAACCTTGGAATGCCTCCTAAAATTCATCCAGTAATTAGGTTAGGTGCTTACTTTACTAATGTTAATGCACGCGGTGAGTAAAACTTTGGTGTCTTGTGTAAGCACTACAGTGTTTAGCACATTTGCTTTCCTTGTCATGTGAAACCCATACCTTGCTATTTGCCGCCTCTGGTTTATATCTGCTGATTGTTCTCAGAGATTTCTGGACCAATCCTGTAACAATTGAAGTGGGTACTGCTCTGCCTGCGAACTAAGCATTTTTATTTGAAAAGCCATAAGTTGTGGAATATTGCTTTATACTGGTTATTTAGCCTACCCCAACTTGCTTGGGACTGACAGGCTTTGTTGTTGTTGTTGTTGTTGTTGTTGTACTGGTTATTCCATAAAAGCATCTCAATTTGATGCATCTGCTTCTGTATGGTTCTTTGTTGACAAGTTGCTAAATATTTTCTGCATTTTTACCTCAAAAGGTGGAATTAGCAAGTTCAATGTTTCTAGCTATTCCCAGGCATCTGCATGATACACCAGGAAAGCAAGATGACGCGTATTCGATATCTGCAATTATTAGTTGTTGCTTTCTCCTTTTTTGGTTTGAGCAGAAAAGATTGTCCACGTTAACAGAGTATGTTTCACGTGTTGCCCTTCATGACTTTGGAGTGATTGAATACTAGCAGGTCTCAGTGAAAGCTAGGTTATCTGTATTGCTTCCTGTATTTAGACCAATATGGGATGCTTCACGAACTTGCTTAATTATGTGTGGAACTTAAGCTTCGGTAACCAGTTATATTTTCTGGATTTGGCTGCAGTAATTAAGTATACCTCTAGTTCCTTCAGTGATTTTCTCTGGCAAATCTTCATGCTTATTTGAAAGTAATGGCAGCATTGACTATTGGCTGCCTTGTTCCAGTTTTCATTGTTCTTTCAACATATGATTTACCATCTATTAAACTGTTATTTTTAACTCCTAATTTTGGTATGCTCTCTCTGCAGAAATCTAAGAGAACTTGACCTTCAGGAGAACGAGATTGAGGATTGCTCTATTCATTGGCTCAGTCTCTTTCCAGAATCCTTCACTTCTTTGGTAACTCTAAATTTTTCATGCCTAGAGGGGGATGTCAATATCACTGTACTTGAACGACTAGTAACCAGATGTCGCAACCTCAAGACTCTCAAGCTCAACAATGCTATACCTCTTGACAAGCTTGCTAACCTCCTTCGCAAGGCTCCTCAGATTGTAGAACTTGGAACAGGAAGATTCTCTGCGGATTACCATCCGGATCTCTTTTCAAAGCTTGAAGCAGCATTTGCTGGTTGTAAAAGCTTAAAAAGGCTCTCTGGGGCTTGGGATGCCGTTCCAGAATACCTGCCAGCATTTTATTGTGTATGCGAGGGCCTCACATCACTAAATCTGAGCTATGCTACTGTGCGAGGCCCTGAACTGATTAAATTCATTAGCAGATGCAAAAATTTGCAGCTCTTATGGGTATGCAGCCCTTGTCCACATCTTTTGCTTAGCTGATGAGGTTTTGAAAATTGCCTTTAAAGTTCTATTCTCACGTGCATATTGGATCATTGGTGTATGAACACTTAATTTCCAAGGAAGTGAAATTACCTACATAAATGTTGTTTTGATTATTTTTTAGTAAATAGTAGATCCTGTGCATATGCTTTTAGTGCAGTTACGACTTCCATTTGGTTAGGTTGCATGGCTTGACATTGTATTTTGGAGCATCACATGTAGTTACTGGAACTAGTGTTTTTTCCCTCTCATTTGGGAAACATGAACCTTGTTTTGATAGAACACAGTAATTAGTATGACATAGAAGGCTTTCTATAGTGACTCAGTTCATTCACAAAATGCTATCAGATGAATTGCTTCTGTTTATTTTAGATCAGCTTACATATCCTAAAGGTTCTTTTCTAAACATCTTTGTTCCAATTTTCAGGTGATGGACTTGATTGAAGACCATGGTCTAGCTGTTGTGGCATCATCTTGTAATAAACTGCAGGAGTTGCGGGTCTTCCCTTCTGCTCCTTTTGATGCAGCTGAGCAGGTTTCTTTAACTGAAAGAGGTCTTGTTGATGTCTCTGCTAGTTGCCCAATGTTGGAGTCAGTCCTCTACTTCTGCAGACGGATGACCAATGAAGCCCTTATTACCATCGCAAAGAACTGCCCAACTTCACTTGCTTCCGCCTATGCATCATTGAGCCTCACACACCAGACTACACTACACACCAGCCTCTTGATGCAGGTTTTAGTGCCATTGTGGAATCATGCAAGGGGCTTAGGCGGCTTTCTGTTTCAGGCCTTCTCACAGATAGTGTATTTAAATCCATTGGGGCTCATGCTGATCGCCTTGAGATGCTCTCGATTGCCTTCGCTGGGAACAGTGATTTGGGCCTGCATTACATCCTATCGGGCTGCAAGAGCTTGAAGAAGCTAGAGATCAGGGACTGCCCATTTGGTGATAAGCCCTTGCTGGCAAATGCTGCCAAGCTGGAGACAATGCGATCCCTTTGGATGTCGACGTGCTCACTGACCCTGGGTGCATGCCGACAGCTTGCACGCATAAGATGCCCCGCCTTAGTGTGGAGGTCATGAATGATCCTCGACGGGATGCCTTGGACTCTCTCACAGATGAGAGCCCTGTAGAGACATTGTATGTCTACCGGACAATTGCAGGTCCAAGGTCCGACACGCCAGCCTGTGTCCAGATTGTCTGAGGGGGGCACCTGTAGCTTACAAAGGTACTATGGAAGTGTCCATTTTCAATCTCATTCTGTACCTTCGACACCTTACTAGCATAACTTGGATCGTCTCCGTGAAGTAGAAAGGCTGGTGATCTTGATAATCCTATCATAATCTCTGATCAGCTGTACAACTGTTTCTGCGAGTTTAGGGCGAGACTCGGGGCTCCTTTCAGGTGTTAATAACTGTAGGGAGGAGACTCGACGAGTTACAGGAACTACTAGATAGCGTCTTGAGAAAACTTGGGTTTGTTTTCTTAGCGTGTTTAGTTCGTTTCATGTATAAAAAAAATATGGGATCATTCCAATGCCACAATGTACTCTACTATTGGAACAATTGTACCTGGAGCCTCTACTTTTTTGACCTCCCCTCTCTAATTATGGGTTGCTGTTGCTCCAGCTTGTGATTTGTGAATGTCAAATAATTCAAGCTTGTATGTGGCTCTGCCTTCATGTGGTGTCTCTCGTTCTGGATAATGGTAACTTCACTTGTTATAGTCTTGAGCATCTGAACTGGAAGTGTATCCTCCTTTGAGGCTGTGACGCTGGGTGGTTTAGAGGTCTGGTTTGCTTCAGGTTCTGGTATTCTGCTTTGATTTCAATTGAGTTGAGTTGTAAAACGTGTTCCTTCTCCAGCCGAAGTTGGATTTACCACTAGGGATTAGGGAAGACATAACTTGTGTGTTGGTATTGAATTTAGTCACATGTGAATCCATCCATTCCATATGCTCTACTCAGCTGAGTGCTGGACAGAGAATCTAATTTGTTTTCCTAGTCTTGAATTTACCATCTGTCCTTGGCTGCGACTACTGTTGCTGTGTGCTCTGAGCCCTCACACTCTGTTTGCATTGCATTGCACTATCCAGATAATCCATAGTTGGGTTTAAGCTTTATGGCACTCGCAGCATATGATAGATCCTGATTTTAATGGGATCGGAAATCAGATGTGTTGCCTTTTCCAAAGTAAAAACATGGGTTCTTCATTGTTTGTTCTTGGATTCTTTGGGCAGAAGATGTCCTGCCAGGAGATAGTTTCTACACACGGTCTGCAGATAGTTTTTTACTGAAAATTAGTGTTGACACCAATTCTGATTACTCTGATAGGGGCTAGCAGCCTGTTCGGTTGGCTGGTTCGTTTCGTTGTTGGTTTATGAAAAAGTACTGCTGGCTGGTTTGTGTGAGAGAAAAATACTGTTCCGGCTGAAAATTTACGATCGTTTACGACAAGCCACAGCCAAACGAACAGGCTGTAGATCGCCTAGGCCGCAACGACCAAAACACGCAATAGAGGGAGATCTAAACGGCGAGACCGACAAGTAAGTTGACGAGGCTGATTTGACGTTTCGCTCGATAAAACCATGAACGCCTCTAGGGAGAATCGGTAAAGATCACCTAAAACACTCACAAATCCCGTGTATAGGACAAGAAGGAGATTGGAAGAGATAAGGGGAGCAAGGAGAGATTAGGGATAAAACATGATAGATAGATTGATAAAATGATAGATTGTGTAGTTTTGAATACCTTAATCGGCAGTGTACCCCATATTTTATATATAGAGTTTGAATGGTCTTGTCTCCTTGAAAAACCAATATGTACCTCATATTTTATATGGAGTAGGGATAGTCTTATCCGTTGGAAAACCAATATGGTACAATTACACGTGTCGTTTCGTAGGGTTTTTTTTGTTGCCAAAACTGGCATGAGCCGATTATAAAACCGGCCTGAGCCCAATTTAAATGTCAACAATTAGTTTTCACTTTGCTAAAAAAAACGATTAGTTTTCACATAATGCCTGAAGATAGGGTTTACTGAAAATCGATGGCGTAAATCGACTTGGCGTTGCTGATTACTACGACGTGAGGTCAACAATGGCTGTGTGATTCAGAACTCCATGGATTCAGGACTGTGAAGGAGACTGGCATGCAGCTGCGTCACTGTCACTGACGTGGAAGTGGAAGTCGATGGAGCAAGCGCGGCAGCTGCACCTACTTTATGGACAACACTGGCACTGTATTTCTGGTGATTGATGAACAAAAGATTGCAGAAGCAAGCACTTGGATCCTCCTAACCAGAAACAGAAAAGCCCTGCAGGGCTGCAGTCTGCAGATCCTTTTATGCACGTACACAACACATACGGCGACACCGACGTGCACATACGGCGGCGGCGACTCCACGAGAGGAAGGAAAGAAGCCCATTTGTGGGCTGTCGAGTAGGCCTTGTGAGCCCGGTTTAGCATATGCATATATATGTTTGTAGCCCAGCTATCAAATCTACTGCTATGTTTGTTTGTAGCCCAATTTAGAATAAAGAAAAAAAGGTCATATTTCAACCTCCTAAAACGAGGGCTAGAGTCCGAATTTTCAACAAAAACTATAGAACCAGACACTCCAATTTCGCAAACAAATCATTTTTCCTTCCCGGTCTAAATCAATCCTTGTACACGATGCCGTTGACATGGCAGTTATTGACTATTCCTATTTTAAAATAAATTAAGAGTAAAATTTCTAAATTTGACTAAATTTATAAAAAAAAATAGTATCAACATTTATATTTTAAATAAATTTATTATAAAAATATGTGTCATGATTAATTTAAGAGATAATATTTATTAACCATCACAAATAGTCCCCACAAATATTAGTATTTTTTATATATTAGCTAAACTAAAAAAAAACTTCGACTCTAGAGAAAGCAAGATGTACAATTATTTCTAGCTAATCAAACAATCACTTTTTACTTGTACTCTCGTTGACACTGATTCGGATCACATACCAGTAGGGGTGTGGGGGGTACGACCCCGGATACCCACGGCAGACTACATGGACTGTGCTGCCAGGGGCAGTCCAGCCCACAAGACGAAGACCTACGGTGCACGGTACTGCTCGGCGTGTACCGTAAGACATCCATGGCGATATCTGTAACACCCTAAAATTTGTTTTTCTTCAAATAGAGCTAAATTCATTTAATTATGATTTTTTGTGTACATTTAAACCTAGGGAAAATAACAATCTTTATTGAAATTAAAATTCATCATAAGTTTTACAACATGGTTGTGCATTCATGCTGTTGCATAGTATTTCTTTTGTATTGTGTGGTTTGAAACTAAACTTCAAATTGTTTCAAATGGATTTGAAAATGCATTTGAAAAACACTTGTGATAAAAAGAAAAGGGTATTCCTCTCCTCTATTTCTTTGGCTCAGTCGGCCTGCTCCCTTCTTCATGGTCCGCTTTTTCTTTTTTCCCATAAGCCAATGGCGTCATCGTTTCCCTCTCCAGCGCGTGGGCCAAGGCTGCATGGGTCCAAATAAGCGTCGTCTCCATGAGCCATCCATCGCGCCGGCCCATGCCAAGCCGCGTCGTAGGCCTATCTTCCCGGCCCAAGCCAAAGCCGCCCGTGTTCTTCCTCTCTCGTTGTATGCCAGCGAGCCACCTTTCGTCGGTATGACAAATCTTCCTCCATCATCGCGTCCGGACATCACCGGCCGAGTCCGCTGTTGCCCAGTTCCCCCTCCGTCTTGCGTGCGCTCCAAGCCAGCGTGGACCCATAAATAGCAAGCCTAGGTGCCGTGCCTCTTGTAAGGAAAATGGACCCTTGTCCCATTTACTTTAGATTTTGGTGTTTGATGACCAATACAACCAAATTGGACTAATGAATTTGCAAGTGATTGTTTTGTAGTTCAATAGGATGTAAGGCGTGACTTGGGACGAAAGGCGGACGTGATGATCCGATGATCAACACCATAAGCAAGACCTTAGAAGCACAAGAGAAGACCCAAGATATCAAGCAAAGTCTAAGCATGAAGATAGGAACCAAGCCGTCGCAAGATCGTGAAAAGAAACGAGCTCACGAAGTAAGTGACCGGACGGTAGTACGATGATCGGACGCTGGATCAAGAGGCTCGGCGGCAAGCAGATGACCGGACGCTGGCGACAGATCGACCGGACGCAGGACAGTAGAGTCCGATCGACTACAGAGAGGTTCTAGAGCGGCGAAATGCGACGGACGCTGGCTGGCGTCGATCGATTGATCGTGGCTCCAACGGTCGGGACGACCGGACGCGTCCGTAAGGGACGTGATCGGCGTCCCGTCGATAGCGTAAAAGCGGATTTTTCGCCCCCAACGGCTACTTTCTCGATTGGGGCTTATAAATACAACCCCAACCGGCCAAATGAGAGGTGTGGAGCTGAGGAAACATATCTAGGGTGTTGATACACCATTTTAGTGATCTCCACTCGCATAGTGCTTAGTGTTTTATTAGGTGATTAGCGTAGGTGCTGCGGTGCTTAGGTTGATTAGACCACCGCTTATGCGCTTGCCTCTAGGTTTAGGCGTAGTGTTTAGTGAGGTTTGCATACCTCTTATCACTCGGTGCTTGCAGCTTTTCATTGTTGTACATCGGAGGGGCTTGTAGTCTTGCGAGATCACACCAACTGCGGTTGTGGTGTGGCCGCCACCGTGTACTAGAGGGAACAAGGCCCGCGGTGTTTTAGCCAGAAGCTTGTTAGTGAAGGCAGTGGGGAGCATCCGGGAGAGGCTTGCGGAAGGCACGTCGAGGAGACCCACATGCAGCGTGGGGAAGGCGAGGCTATCCACGGAGTTACTGACCAGGAGCTTGGCCCTTGCAGTGATTCCTTGCGAGGGGCTCCAATGAGGACTAGGGGGAAGCTTGCACGCTTCTCGATACCTCGGTAAAAATACCAGAGTCGTCGACGGGAGTTTGCATTTCTCTACCTTGCTCTTTAGCTTCCACATTTACATTGATTTTATTACTCCTTTTGCGGTAGAGATAGCAACACACTAGCAAAACCGTAGTTGCACATTTAGATAGTTTATCTTTTGCTTAGGTTTTGCTAAGGTTAGAAAAAGAGGCCATAGTTTAGAGTTAGATTTTTAAGTTGCCTAATTCACCCCCCTCTTAGGTGTCACGGTCAACCTTCACCTCTTTCACTGAACCGCCGCACCCCAGAGCTCGCTCACCGTCGTAGACCTAGATCACCACCGACACTATCCATCCCGTCGTGCCCTACGCCATCACTGAGCCATCTCCATCCATGCCAAGTGCCGAGGTGAGATCACCGTTCCCTCCTTTCTTTCTGAGTAGATTCCATGGGAATCCGAGGTCCCAAGCCTTTTTTCCTGTTTCGCCAGCTCCCGCCATCGTCAATGG
This sequence comes from Miscanthus lutarioriparius, assembly GCA_904845875.1. Classification (NCBI taxonomy): domain Eukaryota; kingdom Viridiplantae; phylum Streptophyta; class Magnoliopsida; order Poales; family Poaceae; genus Miscanthus; species Miscanthus lutarioriparius. The sequence continues at coordinate 66,139,838 of CAJGYO010000016.1, forward strand.
CAGCCACCGCACCGGAGCCCTGTTCTAGCCAGGTGAAGCACCCCAACCCTCCTGAGCCATCCATCTCTGAATCAACGCTCTAGATCGCGTACCCTTTCGATCTGTGTAACTAGTCCACCAAGACGGTGTGAACTAGGTCCACCAATATGATCTGCACCCGGGTCTCTGGTCGGTGTTTGCACTCCGCCTAGCCACGCCCGCCATGTGTCACCACATCGGCCAGGCGTCGGTGGTGACTGGTCAATCTGATCGTGAGGCCTTTTTACCAATAAAAACCCTCGGTTTCTATCTAAACAACCCATAATCCACTCTCTTTCAAAAATAATTCAAAGCAAGTCCTTTTCCTCTATTTTAAACCTCAGACTTTATAGTATTAGAACTCACCGTCCAACAGAGGCGGTTTTATAGGTTAGACCTCGTGTTTATAATCAAAATTATGTATAGGTCCATTTTAAAACTACAAAACTACCACTACCTTACAGAGGCCATAAAATCTCCGCTTTTAACTACGATTTGACCCGTTCAACTTACGTTAGGTTCATAATTTCATAATCTACATGTTCATACTTTTGTTAAGTATGTTTTCAACTTTAAAATTTGAAGTTAGATTTAATCTATTATTTTACTAAAGGAAATCTTATTTAATTCATAACTTCTCCGTTTTAACTCCGATTTGAGTGATTCTCGTGTCTGTGTGTTTGTAGTGAGACATAGATTCGTTTTACAATCTTTTGATCTTGATTTTATGCTGATTGGTGTATTGTTGTAATTAGCTTATATTTGTTTGCTATGCATGTATGTATGGATGCTTGTGTGGTGCTGTTTGATCTCAAGTAGACAATGAGTTTTGTGTTGGTGATCTGGTGCAACTCTTTGAAGATCAAGACCGGTAGCGATACATTGAATTAAGGCAAGCGTAATATGAGTCTCCTTGTTACCTATTCACTTTAATGCAATCTTAATTCATGTGCATATGTTAATGAACCGCTTAGAATCTATTTACCTTGATATTGATTATCCTGTCCTTGATTTACCTATGGGTTTTGCATGTGGGTAGTATGCTCAGTTTGCTCCAACTAATATTGATTAAGGAATACAATTAAAGATATATGCAACATGGTATTAAAAGATGCTTTTTAGCAATATGGAACCAAGGGGGCTAGAGCATTGGGCCTTTTCTTATGGTGCTCTGGTTTCTCTCCATAAGGACTCATCTTTAAGTGACAACCCAGGACTTACAGTACAACCATGAGGACCACATGGCTCTAGTCTTAGTCTAGTTCCTTGCTCTTTCTAGTTTGTAGCAGTTTACCAAAAAGGGCTAGAGGGGCATACCAGGCTGGGTATGGGCCTCATCCCCAGGGTGTGTACTATGCTGCATGTATAAGTGCCACTTCTGGAGATGACTCCATAACACTTAGGAGATGGAATCCTTAGCGGCTGCTCCTTATCAGAACGACTAGGGAAAAGCTTTGTAGTGTACCCTGCCTGATCACCTTGGAAGTGTTTTGGGAGTAATTAACCTGGGCATATGGGTAACACGACTCGTGGTGAAAGTGTACAATCTCTGCATAGTGTAAAACTGGTATATCAGCTGTGCTCACGGTCACGAGTGGCCTAGATCCTTACTGAATAGTTGGTTACTTGGATGGCTTGGGTTATGATTAAAATTGTTGATATCTCTGATTATTCATATTTGGGAGCGTAAGCATAGCTTAGCAACTTATGATTAATAATAAAATATGACCAACTAGAAGTGCTTACTGCAGTTCAGCCATGTCAAGCCTTTTGAGCCTGCATCCCCTCATGTTATGCTTGCTAAGCGGTAGTAGCTTACGCTTGTTTCATTTCAATACTTTGGCAAAATCCCGGATGGGTACCAGATGGAGGTTCTTCAGTGGAATTTTTCAAGAGGTGTTAGGCTTATGATCAACCAGTTGATGATTCCTATGGTGTTGGAGGCCTCGCCAGAAGAATAGAGTTATAGTATATACTGTAAAGTAAGACTACGTCTTTTGTAACAAATATTTGTGCGCTAAGTATTTAAGGCATTGTCTTTGATATTACCCCTTCATTTGTAGCTATATGTGTGAATTGCATTCCTGGGCACACATATGGTGTGTATCTGGTTTTGTCCTTGAAACCAGGTGCTACAAAATGGTATCAGAGCTATGTTGACTGTAGGACGCAAGCCTAGTTAGAAAATGGTTGTTTTAAGGTTCAGAATTTGCTATGAAATCTTTGATCTATAAACCTTGATATTTTCTTCTATGCTATATTCTTGTCTTTGTTGTTCATGTCCTCCTTGTTGCTATAAATTTTGTCCCCATCTACACCCCTTGCTTTGAGTTGCTTTTAGAGCTATCACTTACCACATTCTTGCGCAAAATGAAGGTGAAGCTATAGAGTTTTGAGCCTTAATACAACAAGAACGCTAGTAACGTGAGTAGAGTCATTGAGTCCTAATGCTTGAATTGTGAACCTATAATGTTTGAATGGTTGTCTTGATGTTCATGCTTGATTTGGATCTTTGTAATGATTGCAATGATTTTGTGGGTTATGCTCACAATTTCATTTAGTTTACATGCTAAGGCATAAGGACCAATGATTAGATAGTTGGGTTGGTTTTTCTCGTCTCCGCGCGTGCTATTTTCTGAGCAGTCAGTGTTCATCGGGTTATATCTCCAAAGGTAGATGCCAAAAGTCATGAAAGTTTTATAGATTGGGAGTTAGGACCTCTACAAGTTGAAGTTGCTGCACTATTTGGGAGTCAAAACAATTTTGGTTGTGCCCTATTTCTGAGTAACTTAATCGTAGAATCTGGCAAGGTGGTTTATACGAAAGTTGTAGAGAATTTCATAAGCTTTCTAGCCAATTAAGGAACGCCTTCATATGATTTCTAGAACTTGAGATATGGCTACTGGTAGTTCTCGTCCAGAAAATTTTAGATTGATCGTTCTACCATGTGAACTATTTTCAGATCATGGATTACAACCAATAATTGTGTTGTATGTTGCAAACATATGGTTTCTACTAGGAGAAGTGCTTCACGTGATGCCAGAAGGAATGCCCCTAATGCTAATCCACCAAATCCTCCAACTATAGAGCAATCTATGATGATACAGACTCAATTGCTACAGACCTATGTTCAGAATGTATGCATCAACCCACATCAAGCACCACCAAGGGACAAGCGTGGTGAATTTATGAAGGGACATCCATCGACATTCTCTCATGCAAGCGACCCACTAGAAGCTGATGACTAGCTTAGAGCTGTGGAGCGACAACTTAACATAGCTCAGTGTAATGACCATCAGAAAGTGCTTTATGCTTTTGGTCAACTTCAAGGAGCAGCTTTAGACTGGTGGGAATTATTTCAGGTTGGGAAAGATGTAAATCAGATTTGTTGGGAAGATTTCAAGACTGCCTTTAGATCTTATCATGTTCTAGAAGCTTTGGTGGAGATCAAGGAGGAGGAGTTCCTCAACTTGAAACAAGGTTTCATGACAGTGTGTGAGTATCATAACAAATTCACTCAACTGCCACGTTATGCTCCAGGAGAGGTGGTTAATGATGCTAAGAAACAGAAACGCTTCTTGAAAGGATTAAATGATGGACTGCAACTATAGTTGATGACTGTTGAGTATCCTAACTTTCAAACTTTGGTGAACAGATCCATTTTGATTGAGAACAAGCGTCGGGAAATAGAAGAGAAGAAAAGGAGAATACAAAGCCAATCTTTAGGTAGCAACACACGCCCCCGCTACACTCCCCAGCAAGAATTTCAGCAGAGATACCAGGAACCAACTAGTCAGTGGGATTTTGATCCTCCTCAACAACTCCCTCAACACCAAAGAAGAGCAACAAGATGTGAACGAGTCCACCCCAAGCTAAATCAACTCCCAATGAAGGATAGTGTGCCACACCCCCCTCTTCGGGCAAGAAGTGCTACCACTATGGTGAGCCCGGTCATTATGCATAAGTCGAGTGTCCAAAGAAGCTAAACAAGCAATGAGTCCACAACGAAAACCATAAACAACGGACTCATGCAAGAGAGAGTCAATTATGTGAAGATAGAATTTGCTCAAGAAGCCTGAGATGTTGTGTTTGGCATGTGTCTAGTCAACTTGTCGGTGCAGTAAAGTGACCAACACGTAAATATTTGTAGTTTTTTGCGCATGCGTTGTGATCGGAGGTGCCCTAGCAGGTCAATGATATAGGGTTTATCATTGGTTGTGCAACGCGTGCCTATGTCCGATTTGAGTCGTTCGGTGACTTTATTCCACGATCCCGGTGCTCAAAGTTTATAGTGGGGTTACAAACGAGAAGGAGAAAGATGGGGTACTAGAGGTCGGTCGGACTCTGGTCGAGAGGCCGAGTAGCGGATGTTCCGCTTTGTGCTAAGTGACTTTGGTGATCTGAATGAATCTATCTATTGGGAGAGAGCATCCCTTTTATAGGTGAAGGGATGGCCTT